>LPNX010614408.1:311013-361003 GCA_001517045.1 Pseudotsuga menziesii | reverse complement strand
AAATCCTCAAAATGTCCTTGCTACTAGAACTGTTGATGATATTACCAAGTTGTACAAATTTAACAACTTTGGGTCATCACATTTTCCTTCAGTTTTTGTTTCTCATAGTGATAACTTGAGAAAACTTTGGCATGAGCGATTTGGTCACTTAAATTATCACTCATTGCAACAACTATGTAAAGACAATATGGTGACTGGTCTTCCGCTGGTATCTTGCAAGGATGGTGTTTGTTCCGGGTGTGTACTCAGAAAACATCATCGGAATAGTTTTGACAAACGTGCCTCTTGGAACGCCTCGGTTCCCTTGGAGCTTGTGCATAGTGACTTGTGTGGCCCTCTTCCATCTGCTTCCTTTTCTGGTTTCAAATATTTCTTAACTTTCATTAATGACTACTCCAGACGCACTTGGGTTTACTTCCTAAAACTTAAGAGAAAAGTATTTAACATGTTCTTGGCCTACAAGGCCCTTGTTGAAAAACAATCTGGTCATCAAATTATCAAGTTAAGATCTGACAATGGAGGAGAATATGTTAACAACAAGTTCACTACTTTTTGCACTAAACAAGGAATCCAACAACAACACATTGTTCCATATACACCACAACAAAATGGTGTAGATGAATGGAAGAGCCGCACTTTAAAAGAAATGGCTAATTGTATGATCCAATCTAAGAGACTAAGTCTTCAATATTGGGTTGAGGCCATAAATTGTGCAAATTACATAGTTAATCGCACACCCACTAAAGTTTTACAAGGTATAACACCGGAAGAAGCATGGAGTAAAATTAAACCAGATGTAAGTCACTTTTGTGTGTTTGGTTGTGAAGCATGGGCTCACATTCCGGATGAAAAATGGAAAGCATTGCAACCTAAAAGTGAAAAGTACATATTTTTTGGATATTCTGAAGATGTAAAAGGTTATAGACTTCTTCATCCCCATTCACATGATATAATCATTAGAAGAGATGTTAAATTTGATGAAAATCTCTTGGCCTGCGAGCCTGATTCGGCGATTGTGCCTTCGTCTTCTTCTTCTTCCAGCTTCCTTGACAGGTTTCCAACTCCAGTTTCTGATGATGACAGTGAGGATGAAAATCCACCTCCACGTACTCATGTTCCTCCAATTGCACTAGCACCAATACTTCCTCAATGGGTCTGTTCAACATGTGAAGCAATTGGTGATCTTGCCGGTGATCCTAGAGATCAATGATGAACACGTTCTCAGTTTCAGTGAGCCTTTCTCTTTTGGCTCAAGTTTCTGAGAATCATGATCCAAAAACTTTTGCAGAAGCTTCAAGAAATCTATATTGGGATGCTATGGATGAAGAATATCGTTCCTTAATGGCGAACGATACTTGGGATCTTGTTCCTCTTCCAAAAGGAAGAAAACTTGTCAGATGTAAATGGGTCTACAAAACTAAGTATGCATCAGATGGAAGTGTTGAAAGACTTAAAGTAAGGTTAGTTTCCAAAGGTTTTTTCTAAGTTGAAGGGATTGAATACAATGAAACATTTGCCCTTGTAGCAAAAATGAACTTCATCTACCTTGTTCTTTCCCTTGTAGCCTTACATAACTAGGAGTTCCATCAAATGGATGTCAAGTCTACCTTCTTACATGATGATTTACATTAGGAAATTTACATGGAAAAACCTCATGGATATGTTCAGGATAACTCTAGCCTTGTTTGTCTCCTTAAGAAATCCTTATATGGCCTTAAGCAAGCTCCTAGATCTTGGTATGCCAAAATGGATAGCTTTCTCATTGACACTGGTTTTTCTAGATGTCATTCTGACCCCAATGTCTATACCAAGAAAGTAGGAAACCATCTCATCATACTTGTTCTTTATGTTGATGATCTTATCCTTACTGGTAGTGACCCTAAACTTATAACCCATGTGAAATCTAGTCTGAAGCAAAATTTTGAAATGTCAGACTTAGGACATTTGCATTATTTTCTTGGTCTCCAAGTCTTGCAAACCAAAGAAGGAATCTTTCTTTCCCAGTCTAAGTATGCTTGTGACCTTCTTCGTCACTTCCACATGGAAGATTGTAAACCAGCCCCTTCTCCCTTCCAGTCTGGAGTCAAACTTTCTGCCACTTGTACTTCCCCTGAAGTAGATGCCACATTGTATCGTCAGCTTGTTGGTAGTCTTTTATACTTGACTCATTCCCATCCTGACCTTTCCTTTATTGTTGGTCGTGTTTCCCGTTATATACAAACTCATCATGAAAGACACTGGAAAGCAGCAAAAATAATAGTTCGATATATTCGAGGTACAATTCAGTTTGGGATTCATTACAGTACAGGGGGGAAACCTTTGTTGGTTGGTTTCACTGATTCAGATTGGGCTGACGATCCTGATGATCGGAAGTCTACTGCAAGTTATGTTTTCAGTCTAGGATCTGGACCTATCACTTGGGCTTGTAAGAAACAGCAAGCACTTTCTCTTTCTTCAGGAGAAGCAGAATATCGAGTCGCAGTTAATGCCAGTCAGGAAGCTTTATGGCTTCGACAGATCCTTTCAGAGTTTGGATTCGAGCAGTAGCAACCTACTCCACTTTGGTGCGACAATCAAAGTGCCATCAAGCTTGCCAAAGATCCAGTTCTACATCAGCGCAACAAACACATTGAGCTACACATGCACTTCATCAGAAATCTTGTTCATGATAGTGTTATTGAAGTTCTCTATTGCCCTACAGATGATCAAGTTGTAGACATCTTCACCAAGTCTCTTATAGAAGCGAAGTTTTATAAAATTTGGTCTATGTTAGGAGTTCAGGAATGTGTCCTTAAGGGGGGATAGGCTCTAATGCCTTCTTCCTTCTCCTAATAGTGTCACTTTTGTAAATCCTTCAATCCTATCCCAAGTTGTTCTTAAGGGGGGATGTTAGGATATTTAGACACTTAGGAGTTAGTTAAGATCAACTTGTGTACTATGTCCATTAGGTAAAAGTGTGTTTCTTTAGTATGCATTAGTATGCATTTGTAAATATTCTAATCCGATGGTCACGATATGTTCTAGACATAGAGTGATCTGATGGTTCAACTTCTCTTAGATCATACCTACCATTTATCCGTGGCTTAACACCCGATTGGTCTATGATCTCTATTTAAAGAGCATAGAGGGTCCTTGGCTAGTTGATCAATTATGAGAAGCTCATGTAACTTTCTTTCTTTTGCATAATAAATTGCTCCAAGTAGCTATTTGGCTGGGGTCATGGATTGTTTCCCTCTCGAGGGTTTTAACCACGTGACAAACATCGGTGTGTTGATCTGTGATCTATTTGTGTGAAGCGGTTGCTTAAGGTGTTCGGTATTTTGGGAGTACCCTGTGTACCCGAACATCCATACAATCTTGGTGAATTAGAAAGGAAAATAATTGTGAAATACCTCCCTTACACACCTTAATTAAATAAAAACCCATAAAACCAACCATTGTAAATGCTAACCAACTAAAATAGTCCATAGGAGGTAACAAAACAACATTTTAGTTTGGTAGCATTGATTGGGATAGGCATCCAAACAACGCCCACAAATCTAGTTTCATTAGGCATCAATTTTTAAACATAGTTGTTGGGTAAAAAAATTAAACAATTTATAATAGAATTCCAATGATTTAATTGTCAACCTGGAAAGAGCGTAGACTTGTGAGGCACAAACAAAATATATGCAGGGGCAGAGTGTCACTGAACCTAATCTAGAGCTGAAGTTAAAAATACATTACTTAAATTGAATTAAGCAGGAAAAGCAGGAAATGATATAAAATAAATCTAATCTAAAAATAGGAAATTATAGGAAATAAATTTGATCTAAGAAAACAGGAAATTACAGGAAATAAATCTAATATAAGAAAACATAAGAATGCATGAAATAAATTGGTATAAAGCAAATACCATTAATTGGTATAAATCAATTAACAATAAATTGGTATAAAGCAATTAACAATAAACTGGTGAGCTCACGATAAACCTATGCTAACAATTCATAAACAACACATAACTGGAAATCTACACTAACAACTTATAAAGAAAGAAATGCCGGAAATCTATATTAACATAAGAGAGTCAAAGGAGGTGCATGAAGCATCATCTCCACTACATAACAATCATAATTCATATTCTATGACTAACTCTAAACTTATTCTCTACTTCCAAACCACTAGGGAGATCTCCAACCAAAATGAGGAGAGAGCCCTCCTATTTATACATAAACTCAAGATAAGTGATCATAATTATAGATCCACTATTCTCTCAACCTATCCCTTAAAATTCTCAAAAAATAGACAACTCATCCCCCAAAATCCTCAACATATCTACAACTCATCCGTTTAAATCCTCAACCAAATATTGGATGAGATATTCTCTCCACATGTCCATGATCTTCTCCTTGAAGTTAGCCACATCTAGAAGATGAAATTCGAATCTGAGGCTAGGTGGCCACTTTTGAGCTTACTAAGGTCTTCAAATACACCTGTAGACATCACCAAACTCACTCAACTTTAAAGTATAATGAAAATATGTTATTTTTCTCAATAATTAACCATAAATTCACTCAATAATACTAAAAAATAAATGATTTGGAAAATGGTAAGTAAAAAACCCATATTTATTATGAAAGTTGTGAATGTTAATGGTTTTATGGAAGGATATAATGGAATAAGGTGATAAATAGTATGTGAAATTATGAATAAAATGTGGTCTTTTTGTGGCTCAACATACCCCCCAACTTGACTGTTTGCATGTCCTCATGCAACTATGCATTGATTCCTTTAAAACTTTTGGCTTGTAGCTGAGGCTTTACATGATGATGGTATATAACAGTAGATCATTTCATGATTTTGAAATGCATGAGTGGCATCAATTTTCTCTTTTTTTTTCATATAATTTTGTGGTTGGTTCTTGTGTGACAACCATAACAAATGTTGGTTCTTGTGTTAACAATATTTGCTTGTTTTATTTGTATTTTTGCTGCAATACATAAGATTTTTAAAAGTATCCATGCATTAGAAATGATGAACCATTAATGTATAGTAAAAATCATTTTCTTCATATTATGAATCATGATAGCATAGTTTGGGAAAGACATGTTGATTAAGGGTAAATGAGATGATGAATATGTAAAAATGGTAATGAATAGTTCCCCCCCAACTTAAAATGTATTAGGTTTATGAAAATGAGTAACATGGTGAGGAAATTTTCCAAATTCATTCATTTTCTAGCATTCGAGGAATTACATGATTAAAAATTAGAAAACAACATACCTTCACTTACCCAAAAAGTTGATGAACTTTATGCAATAGGAATGTGGTTGCTGCTGCTGCTACTGGATCATAGAGTGTGAAGTGAAGGAACTGAACTGCTGCTTGGTTGGATGAAGTAAAAGATGAGAGCTGAAAGTAGAACTGTAGTAGTCCCATATGGCTAAAGTATGCTACTGTATAACTGCTGATGATGATCATGAAAAAAAATATAGTCTTCCCCTGCTACAAAACCTGATGGTACAATTCTTACCATGCGAATAAATGTGTCGATGTCGAACATGAAAATAAATCATTTGATTACCGACCATTAATGAATGTCGTTAACCAATGTAAGGCAATATCACCATTGATGTCAATGTGTGCCAAGGTACCTAAGTACATTTTGCAAAGTGCGAATAAATGAGCTGATGTTGAGCCACTTGCAAGATCTAATGATCAAGGGACATTGATGTATTCCCATGATTGTCAGTGAGATAACTTGCCATTAAGGCATGCAAGCCCCAAGGTACTAAAAATGAACTCTAGTCGCTATCCCATATAATGTGCTGAGGTCGATGGGGCAAGACTTGTTGAAAGGTGGGCCTTAAGGAATCCCACATCAGTCAACATGAGTTGTACATAATAAGTGGTAGGACTATAGATGAAAAATCTCACGGTCAAATAGTTTTATGGCAGGGATAACAAAGCAGTGTAGTCATGGAAGGGAAGTTGAATGGTTTTATTCATAAGGAAACAAATATAAACTGAAAATGGGGAAATTGTGTGCAACTCAGAAAGGGTATGTATACAGGAAATCATGATATACAAGGCAGGGAAACAATAGACTCTGACATGGATGGCGAATAGGATTGGAAGGAGAAGGATATGTAATCATGACATGGCGTAATTAGTTTCTGAAAAGATTCTTTGTGGTAGCAGAATGTTGTGACATACATGGTGGAAACACAACTCCTTCAAGCTTTCAATGGAACAATTTTTTTCTGAAAATCTTTTGTGATTCTGGAAATTATTTCTGCATGCCATTCGTTCGTCTTTGAAATCTGCAAAAGAGGTTAGCATTTTCCTGCAACAAATTTGTGAGAGCATTGAAAATACAGAAAAATATGTGCTTAACAAACCAAGTCAAAGAAAATAAATGAAATGCTTTTATACCTAAAAGTGGCGAACCTTCTTGTCGAAACCTGTTTCTGAGTGACTTGCAAAAATAAGTTAGCGCGATAATCATAAAATTAAAAATATTCTAAATTTTATTATAATTTTGATTTTATGATTTTATTTGCTACCTAATTAATACCTTTTATTTATCAGTTTTTTTATTTTATTTGTATTTTTGTGTTTGTTTTTCAAATTTTTAATTATTTTGTGATTAGAACAAAAAGCAGAATTTTAGAGCCTCCTTATACAAAGATTAGTGTATCTTTATGTAACATTTGAGCAATAGAGAGAGAGGGGGTCGACCCTTTTAGTGGTCGACCCCTCTAAAAGAAGACTATTTAGAGTGTGCAAACAAGCGATAGGTTTGGTAGTTTGAATGACCATGATGTTGGAGGTCTGAATAATCCTTCATGTTTTAAACAAATATGAAAATTAGTTAATTAGATAAATGAGTACATGAATTACAAAAAAATGAAAGAAATGCAGCTTGATATTGCATAATAATTCGCAAGCATGGTTTATATGAAGATCATTTGAAACAAACACCTAAGCCCAAACCAAAGATATGCCAGGTCTCATTGTGCAAAAATAAAAATAAGAAGAAGGATTAGCTGCGACATCAGCTTCCTTCACTTTCAAAGAAGATGAAACATACTTCGATTTAGACTTTTTGTATCGAGCTTCCAGATTGTCAAATTTTTTATGAAAGACATCATGAGAAAATGGTAAAGGCTTAAGGACGAGGAGATGGACAAGCGAACATTCAATCATCCCTACCATGTTTCATTTATTCTCGTGTGACTTGGAAAGATAAATGCAGATGCAACTGAGAGTCAAGGCTTATCATCTAAATCGAAAAAGCGCTATGCTTGTTCCTTTAACATATCAAGGCGAATACTTCCATTATTACCCTGAAAAATGACCTTAAGTGGATTGAATGGATAATCCAGAGAAAAATGAATTGTCACCCTCTTTCCAAATAAAGCATCAATTCTCTAATTTCATACTTAAAGCTTCGACAAATCCCCTTAAATATATCTTATTAACTTTCATCATATTATTGTCTTAAATAAAATATTGATCTTCAAGTTTCTAAAAATTGAAATATATATATATTTTTTTAACAGAAACTAAGAAAGGTTTTTATAAAACAGGCTGTGCATAGCCATTCATTACAAAATAAAAGCGGGAACATAGAGTTCTTGTAGTTCAAATAAGCTGGAAACAAAACTGGTCCATGGAGATGACCAAAGAACTCCACAAAGAGAGTTTGCAAAACATCTAGAGCCTGGGGTAGTGTATACCTTTATAAACTTCCTGCAAAGTAAAAGACAATAAAACATAAAAATTGTTTTAAAATAAGAACCATTTAAGGATTGCCTGTAGGCTTCGTGAGCTAGACAACTGATTCCTCCTCCATGGGGTGTGCTGCAGCTACTGGGGTTTCAAAGGCCTTGCTACAATGGTTCATGTTAATCAGGCGCTGAAGGTCTTCTTGAATTCTGTCCTCCTTGCCCATCATTTCCCTGAGATTACTCTCATTGTCATCAATCCTGGCATCATGATTACTGATTTGTAGAGATGTGTAACTAGCCACTTCCCACATGCTCTTGACCTCCTGCGCAATTTATTTATTGTCCATTATGTCCATGGCCATCAGTTCGTAGAGGCGCCTGAGATTTTTCTTCACATCCATAATGCTAGCATTCTCGTTAGCCTGCAACATTCTGCCTTGTCCAGGAGAAATATCAATACGGGAGAAATTGCTATGGAGAGCTCGGACTGAACCTGCAACCACGTATGCCTGATTCTCGGCAGAGAGACCACTGAGAATTTGCTTTTAAGAGTATTTAACTCCTGCAGGAGAGAGTCTCGTTCAGTCTTGCTTCGGCAGGGTAATGTGCCAACTGCACCTTCTTTCCACCCTGAGCAGTGACAGCCCAAAATCGAGTTATTCTGAGCAATGGATGGTTGTGCGTCAATGAGGAGAATGGGACCGGAGTCTATGCTTGAAAACCACAGTGAAGTTCCAGAAAGGGTACTGCAAGAGCAGGTGGAAAAGGCTACAAGAGCTAGTATTTCCGTCACGAATGTCCTGGTGAGAGGGAGAGCTACCCATGGGATTTCTTGCAACCAGCCTTCGTCTACGCCTGCTATGACATCCAAGAGGATGCGCTCCGGGGAAATCGCATAATGAATAGAGCTGAGACCGAGAGAGAAATGAGGTTGTGAGCAGCTTCGAGGGGAAGACATAGTGGAGGGAGCGAAAAGACCTGGAGCGTGCAAAAGGAGGAGGCAATTAACCCGGGGAAGGTGAGCAATAAATACTGCGTAGTCCGAGGGGAGGTGAGAGTTGTGTTGAGTCCACGCTGCGGGATGATGAAGAATGGCAGGACAACACTTGAGGACTGAAGACCCTTCGGGAAGGAGCGCGAGATGAAAGCCACTGGGGAAGGAGAGCACAAGGTGATGGGGTGGGGTGAGATGGAGGGATAAGGGGGGATGTAGTGACTAAGGATGGAAAGATAAGGTGAAAAAAATAGTGGGACATCGTTGAGACCTTTGGGGAGTGCATTAGGCTCTTCTAGATTTGAAATGGGGGAAGACGACATGCCATGTGGGTAAAAGCAAGAGTCCCGGAAAACCATTAGGGGATAAATTTGAGGTAAGGAACTTGACCATTCAGGCTAAGTTTCCCTTGAGGGAGGGAGGCCCCCATATTTTCCAAGGCATCCGCTGCTAAGTTATTTGTGCGAAGGATGTGAAAGAGCTCATCAGAATTAGACATGAGAGGAATGATTTTGTCGTGCGGGCGACATCATTTAATGGAGCCAGTGGTGTATCCATTGATCATCTTGAATATAACATGCCGAGAGTCTCCGAAGATCGTAGTCTTGTGGAGCTCTTTGTTGGCTAATGATTGCAATCCCTGTAGGAGTGCCAACCACTCGGCCTCGTTGTTGGTCCTATGTCCAAGACCCCAAGCAAAGGTTTGTTCAACAAGTCCTCTGGGATCCAAGAGGATCCCCCTGCACCTGCCACCCCTTTCAAGTTTCTAAAAATTGAAATATTACTTTATGAATAATAATCTAAATATATTTATCAAGTGATTTTTTTCTAATAAAATTTATAATAATGGACATGGGATAAGATCATTACTTTCAAGGCAATTAAAGACACTTGTTTTTTGTAACTTTAATAAATTTCTTTCTTTAATCAATACACTTTCACTTATATTAAAAAGTCCTAAGCTTATTAAAACAATATCATTATTTTTGGAATTTAAAAAAAAAAAATTGAAAATGTAATTTAAGAGACTGAATTTGAATTGAAAGAAATTTATTTAACTGTTTACATATTATTTATTTATGTAGTTATGACTTGAATACTATATTCAAAATGTGGTTGTGTCATTTTGCAGGGATATCATTGCTTCTAACAAATTGTTGACTAATTTTACCACATATAACTTTAAAAATATTGTTAGTTCATTGTTTTTCTTTTCATTTCATTTCACTTCCACCATTTTATAAACTTCTTCTTTTTAAACATTTTATTATTTTTATAAAATATTTTTCAGGACAAAATTTAAAATATTATAAAGAGATATTTTAACTTCAAAAAGGCTAGTAAAAATCATTTTAAAATGACGTAATTACACTACCAACATTACATAATCCATCCATTCCCATGTAATTACATAATCCATTACAGTATGACTTTGGAACATGAGAGCGCTAAATCTCTTTATTCATTTATAAAAACAATATTACAATTTCGGCTTCTTCAAATTTCAGTCTCCCTCGAATTATTTTGTGTTCTCACTGTCGCTTCTTTTCCTGTCCCATAAATCGTCTTTTCCACGTGCTATGTCTTGGAGGGCCAAATAAACACAGGTTCTAAGTAGGATGTAGAGCCGAAACAGTAGGATTTTTGTTCTATTGTTGCGGCTACAGCAACTCTATATATGAGACGCCCTCTCTAAGCAATAAATAAAATTCAATCGATCGACCTTTTAAATCTTCTGGCAGATAATTCGGATTTTATTATTAGAAGAAATGTATATATATGGATATCTTATTTAAACTGTACCTGGTTACCGTGCAATAGCTACGTTTTATGCTAAATTTTGCTTTATGGTTTAACCAGATTTGGTGTACGCTGACGGAGCTACGCAGCCCTACGCAGGCAGCCTCGTTAGTTTACTGGCTCACTCCAACCCTAAAGAGGCTCACTCCAACCCTAAACAGTTGAAGCTCGACATTCGTCAATTGCTGGCTCACTCCAACCCTAAAGAGGCTCACTCCAACCCTAAACAGTTGAAGCTCGACATTCGTCAATTGCTTTGGAGTTATGTACTTAAAATTGACCTATATAGTTTTGTTTCTCGTTTGGTTTTCACGGGACTTTAAGAATGGGGGTGCCTTTATAAAACACGAGTAAGGGGCTTTTCCTCTTCCTATTGATTCGATCATTATCAGTTTGAGGTCTTGCGTATACATTTTAGCCATAAAATACTCCTAGGACTCCCAAGATCCCTGCATGTGAGAGATAAAGACTTAGATCTTTTCTTTATTTCTATTGCCCGTCTGGTTGCAGCTGCTGCTCAGTCCAAACCCACTTTCTGAAATTCAAAGTTCAATTGAGAAATAATGGCGTGGGCGCGGGCTCAACTCAGGGAAGGATGTAGTTCCTCATTTCACCCAATTAAAGATCGGGAGCATAATCCAGATCTTAATCGTGAACAAGATCTATAAGCTGTGGTAGAAACAAAGATAGCAACAGATACATCATAATGAAAACGATATCCTGGGCGTATTTATTTGCATCACGATAATATCATGTAATTTTCTATCAAGGGTTTTCCAAGCTTGATTTAATGCAACGGATCTCCTACTTCACCGATTTTTGTGACTATTGCAGTGATAGCTCACACCAAATTGGTGTATGAGATTGCGGGACAAGGGACCCCCTCTGCGCAGGGATTTAACTGCTAAAAGTCTACAGAGGTGTACATACACTACCCCTCTGGATTTGAACCCGAAACCTCCTAAGAGGAAACACATGCTCTTAACCATTAGGCCCACTCATGCTGTACTAAGCCATTTTCATTATGATTCTTTCGAACAGTTTCTCCATATTAAGCTCGCAGTGGATCAGATCAGTCTCTCCATGTTAAGCTCGCCGTGGGTCAGATTTTCTACGGGAAACCATCTCTCTGTTGGTTTGCTAAAATGGTTACAACAACCCAAGGCATCCAAATAGCGCTGGTTTGGTTTGTAGGTGGAGCTGGATAATCGACCGGCATCAGCTATTCGAAATTCACGAAGAACTAAATCAAATTTTCTAGAGCGCTTTGACCTCTGTACTATACAGCAGTTATATATTGAAACTTGTGGGAAAATTGTTTGCATTTAGTGCCTTTCCTCCTATCGAGGCTTAGATTGCTTTTGATTTCTTATGCTAGGAATGTTTGTATTTGCAGGATCACGTGCATATCGGATCAATAGAATGCACAGGTAAAATGTGGAGATTGAACGCTAGGTCGAAAGATAGGGGTATTTACAGGTTTCTTAGGAGGTACTGTATGCAAGTTTTATATGGCAGACTGTGTGAGAATGCTAATAAAAGGCTGAAACTTTTTTTTGTTTTATAATTTTTTTTTATTATTTTTTTATTGTATTATTTTTCTTTCCTTTTAATAATATTAATGTTGCATGGTTTATATATAATGTTTATTATATCCTATGTCTAATGTCTTCAGGTTTTATCAAATTAGTATTACAACCCTAAAAAACTTTAACAAAGATACTTTAAAAAAAATTATATTCTTTTTTTAAATTTTGTTTTTTAAAACAGATATAAAATAAATTTTATTCCTAACAAAGCTTATAAAGATGTTAACTAAAGGGTAGCATAGATTTTACTTTTTATAAACTGAATCTAATTTTTAAATTTTTTTATAAACTATTATAAACTAAGATTTAAAAGAAACATTGTATAATGAAACAAAGAATTATATAGGAAAATTAAAATTAATATTTGTGTATCTCTCTTTTTAATTTATTTTGAAATTTAAAAGAATGTAATTTTTTTATTTATTCATAATATGACTTAAAATTACTAAATAAACATGAAAGTTGAGAAATCAAAATTTCAATTTTTTCATAAATATTTTTTTAAATTTAATGGATTAAGATTATTTAATTAAAATAAAAAAACAAAATAGTAGAAAGAAAGAATTTTTGTACAAACAAAAATATGAAAGAAAATTAAAGCATCCTATATTAATCTTAAATGAAAAATAAATACTAAAATCTACCTACTCTACTTTAAGTGGAAATTTTCAATCATTTAAGTGTAATAAAACTTCCACTCGAACCATACATGTAAAAGTAGTAAGAGAATATTAACAAAATGAACCCTAATGTATTCAAAGGTATGCGAAATTAGGAATTGTAAATGCAAATTAACAAAGTAAAAAAAAAAAAAAAAACAAAACTCATTTAATCTAGCACTTACTTGGAACCTGTGTTCGATGCAGCTTTTATTTGCATGATGATCACCCGAGATCCCTTCTTCATCCTCTTCAACCTCTAGTTCGAACAGGTGCTCTTCGTCTGATATGCAGTATTCTTCAACTGTCGATTCTTCATTGTTCGCTTTAGGAAGAGTGATTTCATCATTGACTGCTGTCAAGATCTCCTATTCTTGGGAAGAGGAGATCACGACTTTTTTTAGGATCTCAATGAGCTTCTCTAAGCTTATGCTCATCGTGAAGATAAAATCAAATCAAATGCAAAAAGAAAGAAAAGAGGTGGAAAAAAAGGAGTACATGACAAATGTAGAAACAACAGGAAATGATTTAGTAAAAAACAGAAAGATAAAAAGTGCACCAAAAATCAGTATAAAAAAATGAACATATAAAATTAAAACAAGTTAGTATGAAATAAAGGCGCCCAAAAAAAATGAAAGCAATCCAAACTTTAAACTACAAACTGTAAACGAAAAATAAAAATTTGCATAAAACAAACTTATATTTGCAGAAAAAGTAAATACTTTGCACAAAAAATAAACACACTTGCAGAAAACAATCAAAGGAAATAATTTGCAGAAAAAGTAAATGCTTTGCAGAAAACAATCAAAGTTTTGGGGCAACCCACTATAGTGGATGCGTGTGGCTATTACACTACGGAAATCCCGGAAATTCTAGAGTGAAGTCGTCTTTGCGTCTTACAGTTTCTCCTCCCCCTTTCTATCTAATAAAAACAAACTATCTACTTATCTAAACTTTGATTCCTTTTAGCACCTCCCTGGAAACGCCGCCAAAATATTGGGTAAAAACATTAAACAATTTATAATAGAATTCCAATGATTTAATTGTCAACCTGGAAAGAGCGAAGACTTGTGAGGCACAAACAAAATATATGCAGGGGAAGAGTGTCGTTGAACCTAATCTAGAACTGAAGTTAGCAATACATGACTGAAATTGAATTAAACAGGAAAAGCAAGAAATGATATAAAATAAATCTAATCTAAAAACATGAAATTATAAGAAATAAATCTGATCTAAGAAAACAGGAAATTACAGGAAATAAATCTGATCTAAGAAAACATAAGAGTGCATGAAATAAATTGGTATAAAGCAAATAACATTAACTGGTGTAAAGAAATTAACAATAAACCGGTATAAAGAAATTAACAATAAACTGGTGAGCTCACGATAAACCTATGCTAACAATTCATAAACAATACATAACTAGAAATCTACACTAACAACTTATAAAGAAAGAAATGTTGGAAAACTATATTAACATAAGAGAGTCAAAGGAGGTGCATGGAGCATCATCTCCACTACATAACAATCAGAAATCCTATTCTATGACTAACTCTGAACTTATTCTCTACTTCCAAACCATTAGGGAGATCTCCAACCAAAATGAGGAGAGAGCCCTCCTATTTATACATAAACTCAAGATAAGTGATCATAATTACAGATCCACTATTTTCTCAATCTATCCCTTAAAATTCTCAACAAATAGACAACTCATCCCCCCAAATTCTCAACAAATCTACAACTCATCCCTTTAAATCCTCAACCAAATATTGGATGAGATATTCTCTCCACATGTCCATGATCTTCTCCTTGAAGTTAGCCACATCTAGAAGATGAAATTCAAATCTGAGGCTAGGTGGCCACTTTTGAGCTTGCTAAGGTCTTCAAATACACCTGTACACATCACCAAACTCACCCAACTTTAAAGCATAATGAAAATATGTTATTTTTCTCAATAATTAACCATAAATTCACTCAATAATACTAAAAAATAGATGATTTGGAAAATGGTAATAAAAAACCCATATTTATTATGAAAGTGGTGAATGTTAATGGTTTTATGGAATGATATAATGGAATAAGGTGATAAATAGTATGTGAAATGATGAATAAAATGTGGTCTTTTTGCGTCTCAACAATAGCATTGTTGTATTTTAGGTTTATATCAAATACTGCTATAAGCAAGTGTTAAAAGAAATCCCGGATTAGAGAGCATCATGACCAACAAGGTGAAAACCAAGGTATATCTTCCCTTATCTCCCTTATGTTTCAATCAACTCTTTGTTGGGATATGACACTATACCTTGTAGGTGTTACCACTGATCCACACTTGATGTAAGGTAAGTTAGTGGCCAAACTTAGGGCATCACCGAGGAGCATTTGTGAGTGCAAGTGACTCTTGAATTCAACTATTTCCATTAGGAGGTGTTTCCAAGTCTCTTGGATTGGAACACTGGACCCATCACTGGTAAAACTGGGTCACATAAATGATAAATAGTAATAAAATAAGGTGACATGGGTTCATGAAGACACTTGGAAGCTTGTGGATCCTTTTAATGACTAGATTCCCCACACACTTGGCATGATCTTTATCCAAATTTGAACACATGGGTAATGTAACATTATTGGATAGTTATGTGGTGTCAAATATCATATAATTAGAAAAGGAATTTGAATAGGTAAAGGAGAGTAACTCCCATGGAAGAGGAAGACAACAAATGATGAAAGATTCTATGGCAAGTATGACAAATTCAGACCTGATTGCAGACATATGAAAAATATGACATGTAAGAGATAAACATAGCCACCAATAGGTCTAATTTGGGAGCTATTGGAAGCCATTCTAATTGGGGAAAGAATTGAAGTATGAAGAGGAAGACAAGTGTCATGAGAGTTACTAAACCATAAAGATGACTTGGAGGAATCCCATGGAGGGAAATTTGACCATAGGAGGCCTCATGAAGTTAATAAATGCATTTCATGAGGAAGGATAATTTATTTTGATCATTTTTTAATTGGCCTTTTTCATTTTGGAGAAATTTTGCTTGCCCATTGCACGACAAGTGTTCACTCTTCCTACTTGTGAACCAATTTTGAGGGAGTTGGATTCCATTCCAAGTTGGTTGATGTAGATGTAGTCCATACCTATAATTTGATATTAATGAATGATTTTTAGTTTCATGTTGAAGGTCCATACATTAAAACTCTCTTCTATCTCCCTATTCTCTCATTCCTTCTTCTCCATTCCCCCACGCTCTCATGTTGAGGGCGTAATTTTTGGAGTGGTGCTTGTGCTTTGCTCAGTATAGTTGATTCTCAAGATTTGATATATGATGTATGGATCTATAATATCATTTCAATATTCTCTATAAGTAAAAATATTATAAATACATGTATGAAAGGCTTACATTCCCATGCTCTTGAATAACTAGTTTTCATGGATTTGGCTTCAATACTGAAGTAGTTTTATATCATATTTTTATGAAGGATTTTCTACGAGTTTTATGATGTTTGGGAAGCCATATGTTATGTGAGACTATGTAATTTCATTCCCATATCCTATTCATCTCTAAATCTAATAAAATCCTATGTGAAAAGCTTGCATTCTCATGCCATTATATCACTAATTTTCATGGATTTTGGCTTCAATCTTGAAGTAATTTTATACCTGATTTGTATGAGGGATATTATATGATTTGGATGATGTTGGGACAAAAATACATAATTTATTACTCTGTAATTTCATTTCCTTATTCTTTGTGGCTCAAAATCCAATAAACTCATGTGTGAAAATCTTGCATTCCCATGCCATTGAGTCACTAGTTTCCATGACTTTGGCTTCAATATTGAAGGAGTCTTGCATCATATTTGTATGAAAGATGTTATATTATTTTTATGATTTTGTGACAACCATATATGATTTTTTACTCTTTAATTTCATGTCCCAATGCTCTACGGGTCTAAATCCAAGAAATCCATACGTGAAACTCTTGCAATTTCATGCTACTAATTCACTAGCTTTCATGTATTTGACTCCTATACTGAATGAGTTGTATAGAAGACGTGTATGAGGGGATTTATATTGTTTTTAATACTATTTGGAAAGAAATATTTATTATGTATATGGTCTCTATAATTCACATCCTAATATGAGCCTTTAACTCTACCTTTCATATGTCAAAATCAAGTTAGTTATGCAATTTCCCCATAAGCAATTTCACTGAAAGTTATCAAACGAATGTGGAAATATATAAAACGTTTGAAGAACTAATACCCATGTGTAATGACTATACATGAGGTCTTATATCATTCCCCATAATTTTATTACAAGTTTGGGAGGTTTGTATATGAGTTGTGAAGCCCAGTTGGCCTACAGCCAAGGGTGGATTTCATCACAACTTCCTAGTAATTTTGGCCTTTTTGTCATCAGCCCCAAATAAGGTTGAAGAGGTATAAAGTAAGATACAAAGTTTCCATAAACCACATTTGTATGTTTTAATTATCACCATACAATTTTCTTTCAAATTCAGGACCATTTGGTGAAATTTGGAACCCTCTAGAGTCATGACTAGTTAAGCTCGAATTTTTACCAATTTGTAATTTTCTCCAAAATCCCGAGTAGGGGAATTGAGTGGCATCAGATCATGTTCCTTGCACCTATGCATTAATACCATAGATTGAATAAAAATTTGTAGACATTTATTGGATTCACATTAGATCCACTATTCCCTCTTTCCTTCCTCCCCGGCCAACGAAAGAAGATATTACAACCATAGATATCGAAGCATGCAACCAGGAGTATCGAACTCTGAGATGGGATATTCATGAAAGGTATTATTTACAAAAATATCTTGTCAATTATGGATTTAGAAACAAGAAGGAAAATTTTAACTCATTAAGGAACAATCAACAATCCACGAGTATGGAGGAGACCAAGGAGTCACCATGTTCTACGGGTGGTGAAGTAGAAAAAGTATTACATCAAGAGGATCGAAAGTCACTCCCAAGTGAATTTGAAAAATATGAGGAAACATCACATGATAATGAAGAATATTACCTTGAAACTATTGAATATCATTCTGAGACATATTCTATTGTGGACATGGCCTAGAGGGCATTTACTGATGGATGCTTTGAACTGTGAAGGAGTACCTACTGATGGGTGCTCACAACTCTATGTTGGTGAGATAGAGATAATATTTGAAAATTCTGTTGCAAGACAAATTTATCATGACCATAAATATGAATAACTTGTAGCAGTTAATGAAGAACCAAGGTCAACTTCCCCATCACCACTTGAGCTTCAAGAAGTTCATCAAATCAAGAAGAAAGAAGAAGTGGAGGTTCACTCCCACGAACCATACTTCATTGAAGGGTCTTTGAAGATAAGTGAAACGAATATACATGAGGCCCTTATCATACTCCATGACACTAAATCATTGGTATCAAATTCTTGTTGGAAATTTTCTTCATTGGAGGAGTCATCCTTCCTTGAAGACATGGAGAAGATTCAAAGAGAAATGTGCACAATCGAAGGTAATTTCATGTCTTTGATTTTTTATAGAAACAATTTGGTTGAGCTTAATTAATGGTTACATGAAGCATACTTGAATAATAATGATGATATTAATAAGCTCAAAACTCAAAATGAACAACTTCTTAAGAGGTTGCAAGATACTTGTTCTTCCTCCTATGTTTCAGATTGTCATATGGTAGATTGCATGGAGGGTTCTCATGACATGAGGGATCATGAGAGACATGGAAAATTGCAGGTTCTTAATGTGTTTGAATATCATATTGATGAGAGCCAATCACTTGTTGTGGTGGAAGAGAAACTTGAGTTGCCTCTTGAAAATGGTTACACACTTTTTGGAGAAGTACATGATTCCACTACCATGGAAACAATCTATGAGGAAAGTTTTTTCAATTTTTAGGGAGGTGCATGCTCCTACCCCTATGGATCCATCACATGATGAAAATTTTTCACTTTCTAATCCTTTGGTTGAGTTATTTCTTTCTCCTACATCCTACACTCCCAAATTTTGCAGCATTCATCCTAATGCAGTATGGGTGAAAGGTTTATTTTTTATGGTGCCACATGAGAAGTATGAAACTCCTATGTCTCCTTTTGATGATGACATGACTAGACAAAATTCTTATTTACATTTTCAAAAGCAACCTTTGTTTCATCATGATGATATACATATTTATGGGTGCATTGATGAGACTTATTTGAGCTACTTGAAGTCTTCATGATTTCTTTGCTCCTTATTTGGTTTAGATTTTGGTGGAAGTTCTTCATTCACTTCTTGGATGAAATAACACATGGATTATTATTATTTTGATTCATCTTACATTATTTTGGAGCGAAATTATAGGACATGGGATCCTCACCTATGTCATTGGAGAATATTTGATATAATACTTGATGCTTGTGTGTATGGGCCACATAATGATCTACTTACTTGGATGTACAAGCACTTTGATGATTCTTTTATGAGGTACCTTATTGATGTACATTTGTATGATGTTGTTATTTACTTTCATGATCTATATTTTGTACTCATGATGTTTGGAAGGGTGAAATACAAGCAATGGGATCCTATTATTGCTTGGTTTCATCTCACTTGGAGTAGCAATTCGATTGTTGGTTTGAGGAAGAAAACCAACCTTCAGTTGTTTGAGTTCATATTTGCATAGTATGTTCCAGTTTCCTATGTGGGATACATTTTGAGAGATGGATTTGTGGAAATTGAACCCAAGAGATAGAACAATTACACTCACAAAATTGCTAATCAAACATGCAAAATTCACACCAAAGGAGACTGAAATTGGAGCATAACATTGATATGTATTCAATAAGTGTACAATAGCCAAACTTATGAAGTAATAGGCTGCTACAATATATAATTACATGAGATATTCGAATGCATAAGGATGCCATTCAAAATGGTCAAAAAGTAGGCTTACTAAATCTAGTCAAATCCCCCATAGGTGCATAAAGAAGTTTCCAAATATACCAAGATGCTCACGAATTGGATAAGTCAAGTAGGAAAGCTAATGAGGGATGGAAAGAAAAATCATACATGCTTTTATTAGGAGAAAAGGAGGGAGGATGATGTGGGAAAAAAACAAGTCAACTACACCTAGTCTAGATTTTCCTTTTGCCTTAAATCTCAATAAAACAGGCAGCTTTTCAGAAAAAATAGATATGCTCTTTGGAGGATCTGGAATAAAGAAGACATGCTAAATTGGGTTTCCAGGATGTTTCCCAAGCACTCCATTACTCGGTCTTAGCATATGTTGACTTCTAGGACTTGTAGAAGGAAACTAGCATAGTGTGGAATCTAGGAAACTAGGTAATAAGACAAAATTAATTAAAATTAATGTCTAAGATATGTAACTATTGGTTGATTATTCTAACCACCCCCCCGCCCCCTTAAGCCTGAATTTATGAGTAAATATCAGAAAAATATAGGGCCTAGCAACAAGGCTTAGTCACCCTTTACATACTGCTTGTCCATACAACCAAGGAAAGAGGCAAAAACCTAGTGGGAAAATCCTCCCTTAAACATGGACAGGAAAAACAAATTTTTTGGAAATCTTATCATCAATCATGCTTCATAGCATGATCAACAATCCCCAGTAGCAATTTGAGACTGTTGAAGGTCTTCTCACAAAAAAATTTGGTGAAGATGTCTGATACTTGTTCTGAAGATGCACATAAGAGTAGATCAATGGTGCCATCATGTACAAGCTGTCTGATGTAATGCATATGGATCTCAATGTGCTTGGTTCGCTGTCTCTGAAATGGATCATTGCATATTTGAATGGTGCTATGATTATCACAGTATATAATAGTTGAAAACTCTGATTCAAAACCACATTCTCCAAGTATCCCCTGCAACCACAAACATTGAGTTGCTGCATTTACAACTCCTCTATACTCTGCTTCTGTAGATGAGAGTGCTATGGCACTCTGCTTCTTGCTTGACCAGTTGATTGGTCCTTCTGCAAGCATGAACACATATCCTGATGTATACTTTTGATCTGTGTTATCACCTACCCAATCACTGTCAGTAAACCCAATCAAATCAAGATCAGATTTTTCTTTGTAGAAGATCCCATGAGTTCTTGTTCCTTGAAAAAAATTTAGGATCCTTTTTGCTGCTCTCCAATGGATCTCATGAGGCTGATTAATGTATCTCAAAGACACACTAAATGCATAATATAGATCAGTTTGAGTGTGTGTAAGATAAAGAAAACACCCAATCAACTGCCTATACAATTTATTATTTACCATAGGAGAAGAACCTACTTCTTCAAGCTTAAATCCTGAAAGGAAGGGAGTCTTGCTTGGCTTGCAATATTTCATGTTGAACTTGTTCAGCAAATCTAGAGCATACTTGGACTGATGTACTTTGATTCCATGTTGGGATTGAGAAATTTCGAGACCCAAGAATGGGCTCAACAATCCCAAATCTGTCATAGAAAATGCATGGTTCATTGCACCCTTCAAGGAGGCAATCTCTTTCTTTGAACTTCCTGTAATCAGAAGGTTATCCACATATAAGACAATAATCATCAAAGAACCATGAATCAACTTCAAATATACATTAGGATCAGACTTGCATCAAACAAAACTCAGTGATAGAAAAAAGCCATCAATCTTGGCATACCAAGCCCTGGGGGCTTGCTTTAGCCCATACAATGATTTCTTTAAACTGCACACTAAAGATGGATTAGAAACAAACCCTTCAAGTTTTTGCATGTAAATCTCTTCAGCTAGATCTCCATTTAGGAAAGTACACTTCACATCCATGTGATATACCTCCCACTGCTTTGAAGCTGCAATGGCTAGAGCTAGCCTTATGGAGTCCATCTTTTCCACTGGTGCAAAGGTTTCATTATAGTCAATACCATGTACTTGTGAGTAGCCCTTGGCTACCAATATTGCCTTATATTTCAAAGGTGAACTATCAGTAGCAAACTTAATCTTTGAAACCCACTTACATTGAACTAGCTTCCTCCTTGGGGGGAGATCAACTAGTTCCCAAATGTTGTTCTTCTAGAGCGAGATGAATTCTTCTTTCATGGTTGTTTTCCATATTCGATCATCTGATGCATCTTCATGTCTGTGGATATGATTCAACCACCAGATAGTACTTCTCAGTAAATAGAGGATCTTCCACACAAAGGGCACTCTCAAACTGAGATCTAGTCCTCCTAGTGTCACTAGGATTTCCAGCTAGTTCCCCAGCTGCATGAATGATATTTGCTTCCCATTTTGGTCTTGTAGGACTATTAGGATTTGAAATCAAATCATCATTATCAGACATATCAGAATTAGCAAACTCATTAGTCTCTCCACTTACAATCAATGGATCTGGTGGTGAAGAAGACTCTCCAACTTTAACTGCTACTAAAGGCTCTCCTTGGAACTGAACACTTCTTTTAATGAAATATTTGTTAGTGATCAAGTTTATTAGCTTGTACCCTTTTGAATCTTCATAATACCTAACAAATAGGCACTCTTGGCTTTGGAGCTGCAAATCCTTCCTCTTTTCAGTTGGAATTCTAGCCCAAGCCTTTGAGACAAAAATATTGAAATGGGTCACATCTGGCTTGTGCCCACTCCAAGCTTTGAAAGGAGTCATACCATCAAGCTGCTTATGAGGCACCCTATTCTGGATGTAGGATGCATAGTTTATATCCTCGGCCCAAAAATTTGGTGGCAAAGTCTTAGCCTCCATCATGCAGGTTTCCATCTCCTTTAGTGATATGTTCTTTCTCTTAGCAACACCATTTTGATGTGGTGTGTAAGGGATTGAATGCTGCATCTGAATACCTGCATCTTTACAATACTGAATGAACTAAGACTTGACATACTCACCACCATTGTCATATCTGAGGATCTTGAGTTTCCACCCAGACTGGTTTTCAACCAAGGCTCTAAAGACTTTGAAGAGGTCAACAAATTTAGACTTATGCTTTAGGAAGTAAACCCAACAATACCTAGAAAAGTAATCTATGAAGGTCAGTGCATATTTAGCTTGACTCATGGACATATGAGGAAATGTACTAGAAATGTCACTGTGGATCAACTCAAGAGATGCATAGTTTCTCTCATGACTAGCTTTCTCCTACTTGTGCTTTGGGTGTTTTCCTAGGATACAACCTTGACAGACTCCCTTAGAAAACTTGATCTTTGGTAACCTTATGACCATATATTTTTCCCTCAAATCAAAAAGATACTTGTACTTAATATGGCCAAATATTTCATGCCAAATCTTGCTTTCTTCATTAGCATGAATCACAAGAGCAGAGGGGTTTGAGTAGGGTAGAAAATGGGAAAACTTGTATACCTTCGAAGTGTGATCTACAACACCTTTTGCTATGACTTTACCATTCGAAATCTCATTGATTTCAACATCATCAGGGGAGAAGATGACCTTCTATGGAGACCCAGTATGAGTCATCTAATACACTGAAAAGAGATTAGAGGAAAGACATAGAACATACAACACATTATTAAACTTACCATGGTCAAGATCAATAATTCCCTTCCCCAAACTGTCAGTGAGAGAGTCATCTCCCAAAACTATTGGAGGACCTTTCGACATGTCAAGAGAAGAGAATATATCTTTTGTCGAAACCATATGTCTAGAAGCTCCAGAGTATATGATGAAGCTAGGTGAGCTTGATGTGCCAGCAACCAAGGCATGTACTCTCTCTCTGTCCTCTGAATTTGATCCTCCTTCCCTCTTCTTTGAGAAATCAGGAAGGGAGATGTTATTCTTCTCCAGGAGTTGGGTCAACATGTCAATTTGCTTTTTCATACAAGAGCTCTCGGGATGATAGCCCTTACTGCAGTATGAGAACTTGCTCATTTATCCTTTGTTCTTGTTTTTCTAGGAGTTCTTCTTGGAACCTTGGGGCTCCTCTTGAGACTTGTTCTTGTCTCTCTTTCGCTCAGGTGACTTTTTAGATTTTTTATTTCTTTTTGAATCCACCTTTGAATCTCTAACAACCAAAGCTTGGTCTTTGGAAGGTTTGATGGTTCCCATGATCACCAACTTATCTTGCTCCTGTGTGAGGGATTCCATGAACTCTGCAAGCTTAGGCATCTTCCAGGCTCGAGCTGTCAACTTGGTGGCATGGAAGGTCGAAACAAACACTGAATAGTGAGGAACAATCTTAGAGAGTATGGCCAAAAGTAGTTTCTCTTCCTTCTTTTCAATCCCACATTATTTCAACTGCAAAACAAGGGCCTTAAACTTGGAAAAGTAGAGTTGCAATGACTCGCAGCTATTGGGAATCAAGGAGATCAGCTCATTCTCGATTTGATGTCCTCTCATCTCATTTTTATTTCCAAAAATATCTTTTAGCTTCTCCCACACTTCATTAGGTGATGTCAATCCATCAATATGGAAGAGGAGGTCTCTTGAAATGCTCAAACACAAAAGACCATAGACCTCATCCCTCCTGTTGTGCCATTTAATTTTCCCTGCAGCTGCATTGGGCTCTCCCTTTGCTTCCATAGTCACCCTATAGAGACCTTTCGCTCTCAACAATTTCTCCATCTCATCTTTCCACTCAAATAAATTGAATGGAGTCAAGATGATCTTCTAATATTGGTCCATAGCTCAGAAACTGTGCCCTCCAGTTAGTAGAATACGCTCCCAGTCAAGATGTTGAACCTGCAATAGCAATAAGGAAGGAGACAAATCAATATACAAAGACTATGTTACCATGTGTAAATTTAACCCAATATATAGAACAATTACACTCACAAAATTGCTAATCAAACATGCAAAATTCACACCAAAGGAGATTGGAATTGGAGCATAACACTGGTCTTTATTCAATAAGTGCACAATAGCCAAAATTATGAATTAATAGGCTGCTGTAATATATAATTACATGAGATATTTGAATGCATAAGGATGCCATTTGAAATGGTAAAAAAGTAGGCTTACTAAATCTAGTCAAATCCCCCATAGGTGCATAAAGCAGTTTCCAAATCTACCAAGATGCTCACAAATTGGATAAGTCAAGTAGGAAAGATAATGAGGAATGGAAAGAAAAATAATACATGATTTTATTAGGAGAAAAGGAGGGAGGATGATGTGGGCAAAAAACAAGTCAACTACACCTAGTCTAGCTTTTTCTTTTGCCTGAAATCTCAATAAAACATGCAACTTTTCAGAAAACGCAGATATGCACTTTGGAGGATATGGAATAAAGAAGAAATGATAAATTGGGTTTCTAGGATGTTTCCCAAGCACTCCATGACTCAGTTCTAGCATGTGTTGACTTCTAGGACTTGTAGAAGGCAACTAGCATAGTGTGGAATCTAGGAAACTAGGTAATAAGACAAAATTAATTAAAATTAATGTCTAAGGTAGGTAAATATGGGTTGGTAATTCTAACAGGATTCAATTTTCACATGCTTGGTTTTCATGGCATTTCATCATAGAAATTTCACACCATGCATGTATCAGGATCATATGGGACCCAGGGATCATTTTTCGTCTCATTGGTTTCAATTCTGAGGGCGACAGGCAGCATTGGAAATTTAGTCACCACTTGAGAAGATGGTTGTAATCAGAGTAGTGCAGCAACAAGCATGGTGGTTCCTCTCTGAAATTTTCTTGGAATCTTAAGAAACTCAAATTTTGGTAACTCAGTATAAACATCAAAGAATTATATAGAATAAAAAAGGGGTGAAAGTTCAGAAAAGGTTTCCAAAATATGGAGGTAAAGATTATTTTTGCAAATTTTATTTTTATGGATTTGATTAATATTTTTGGAGTTAGTAGTGATGTTACATGATATATCAATATGCACAATCCACATCTCTTTACTTTTGGGAAAAAAAATTTGTAGTACATTTGTGCCACTATTCAAATTGCAGCTAAAGAATATTAATGAGAAGAACCATAAGAGAGCACTTGGTGCAAAGGAAGGACTACCAAATGAGCATGCCACTTGGGAATATGTAGCATAAAAGTTTGGAATTGCTTGAGGAAAAGAAATATTGAGTGGGGAGGACTGTCATGTCCCGAATTAAATAATTTCCAAATAAGACTATTTGGAAATAATGTTTCACCAACCTACTAGTTCCTTAGGTTGAGATGGAAACATAAATTTTGTAATAAGGGGATATGGGACACAAAAGGACTTTATTTTACCATATTAAAATTTAAATGGGTGACATAAATGATAAATTCTAATAAAATAAGGTGGAATGGGTTCATGAAGACAATTGGAATCTTGTCGAGCCTTTCAATGACTAGATTCCCCACACACTTGGTAACGTTATTGGAGGGTTATGTGGTGCAAAATA
Organism: Pseudotsuga menziesii; assembly: GCA_001517045.1. Classification (NCBI taxonomy): domain Eukaryota; kingdom Viridiplantae; phylum Streptophyta; class Pinopsida; order Pinales; family Pinaceae; genus Pseudotsuga; species Pseudotsuga menziesii. Next base: position 334,901 of record LPNX010614408.1, on the reverse strand, counting down.
TCATATAATGGGCCAAGGAATTCGAATAGGTAAAAGAGAGTAACTCCCATGGAAGAGGAAGATACTAGAAGACAAAGTGTGCCACTTGGAAGAAGATTCCATGCACTCTATGACAACAAATACTGAAATATTCTATGAAAAGTATGACAAATTCAGATCTAATTGCAGACATATGACAAATATTACATGTCAGGGCTAAGAATATCCACCAAGAGTTTGAATCTGAGAGTTATAGGAAACCATTCGAATTGGGGAAAGAATTGGAGCATGAAGAGTAAGACAAGTGTCATGAGAGTTACTAAACCACCAAGATGAGTTGGAGGAAGCCCATAGAGGGAAATTAGACCATAGGATGCCTAATGAATTTAATAAAAGGATTCCATGAGGAAGGAGAATGGACTTTGATCATTTTTCAATTGGCCTTGGCATTTTGGAGGGATTTTGCTTTCCCATTGTACAGTGAGTGTTCACTCTCTTACCAACTATTTTGTACAATAATTGAACTTCCTATTGAGCCACCAGTTATCGAGCATGATGAATGCTCATCTCTAGAGTTCATAAGTTCAGTATGTTCCAGAGTTAGCCAATTTTTGGCTGAACTTTTTATTTTTTGTAAAATACATGTTCATACCCCCTTGGGGAAAATGTAAAAAATGTCCTAGCATTTAAATTTTTATAAAAGGCTTGGATTCCCGGACTTGGGAATCAAGCTGACTAGCCCATAGTGTTTTTTCCCTTAGTTATTATTGGTTGTTGAACAAATGACCAATAATTTCTAAGTTTTTCACTCGCTCCTCCAAAGCTGGGGTAGTTGTCTTGATGTTTCGGCTTTGGGATATTATTAGAGCCTTCGTTTCAGTGTTTTTTGTCATGCTAGGCATTCCAATTGAGTCATATGAACATGTACTAGGTTCCCCTAGAGTTTCGTTTGATTCAGAGAAAAAATCATTCCATTTTTTAAGCCATTTCTTAATGGTTTAAATGAGAAAATTCAAAATGTAAAAAAGGAGTGATCTGGAGTCCATTTTCAGCATGGTTGGGATCATTTTCAATCCCGGAGCAACGTATTTACCCTAGGGGCCACTTTCACCATCAATCATACAGCAGGAGCATCCTGAAAGTCATCAATCGACTAATTGAGCACCAGAATAGCATTAAAATGCTAAAATTGGATAAAATGCACCAAAAGTGAAATGGTTGAAAAGTCAAAATTAATATTTTATTAATGGTTAAAAATGACATGGCATGTGGGTCCAATTAAGTTACGACTCCCTTCAAGTGAGTTGGAATCCAAACTTTGGATAATAAGCAATCACGTTTTAATTTCATTGAAAGGAGAAATCGTGAGTATGGTGGATGGGGTCACACTAGCATGGAGTGAAGTGATGAATGGGAATGGAAATGTATGAACCCCGATTCTCCACATAAATATTATACCATATCAGATTCCATACATGCGATTTATCTCATAGTGGTGACGTCAACCCAGGATTAAGGTTCACGTGGATGGGGATAGGAGTTCACGTTGGCAATCTGTCATACACTCGCACTATTGGTTTTTAATGTCAGCATTAAGGTGGGATTTTCCTTGTTTCATGGCCAGCTGATGGGCTTGGCTCCCAATGCATAGGAGTTACCAAGCTTCAACTTAGCCATAATTCCCACAAAGGGCTCACGCTGATTTATTTCGGATCTCTTTTGGGTGCACATGGATACACTTGGTCGGTTCTGATTTGATAGGTGATGCTTCCAAGAAGGGATGTGAAGCTCCTTGCCAAGGTGGAGGACACTGGCCCATCTTTGTTAATTGCAGCTTGAGTCTATTGAAGGTAGTCACGCTCCAGACTGGTGATGGCTTGGTTTTTATTGGAATACATTACTATTGTCTCTCCTCATTGCCAATTTGATTTAGGGTGGGGGTTGCGTTAGTTTTTTTATAAAAGGATGGCATTGCCTCCTTCGTTTCTCATGGATATTTTGGGCATGAACACTCTGCCAAAATTATTGTAATATTTGTTTGAAGTTGGAATAAAGTTGTGACTTTGGAGGTCCATGCATGAGTTCTTGGAGTTATGGATTCACATTGTCTTTGGTGATATCTCTCTCACCTTGATTTTTCAATTATTAAATCATTCTTAATTATATACTCTAGAAGGGCTAACAATCTAGTTTATGAGTATCTTATTCGGATTTGATATTGTTTGTAAGGGTTTTCCAGGGATCATTAAGGGTGAAGAGAAAGCTTGAGATCAAGGTCTTCTTCATGAACCAATGGTTTTTTCCACATAACTTCTTCATCTTGTAGGTTTTTCTAAGCGCTTCCCAATCCAAGAAAGAGACATCGCAATTAGAACTTCTCCTTCCCTCCATCAACAAAGTTTCAAAAAACATTTTTGGTTACCTAGATCTATGAACTTCCCTCTTCCAGTTCTCTTGTTTGTTCCTTGATCTTCTCGATTTCTTGCTTGATATCCCCTTCCTTCTTGCTCTCGGCTTTCATTTTCTATCTCTAATATGCTCTTGCTAGCCTCTCCACCTTCCTTTGCTTTCGCCTTTTATCTCTTCTATCTCCTCTTCCGTTGTTTCTCCTTCTTTTTTGCTTAGTTTAGGCTTGGTTTCTTTTGTATATAGTGTTTAGAGTAGAGTAGTTAGATCTTTACTTGTTAATCTTAGTTTTTTTATTTTTCATATCATAGATTAGATCTTGCACTTAGTTTTATTTTTTGTAGATCTCCTTCTTAGAAGTAGTTTATATTTGATTTGATTTAGTTAACAACTGATGGGTGCTTTGAGTTGATTTGTGTTGTGTAGGTGTGAGGAGAAACAATACTAAGAGAAGGATTTGAATATTGAACCAAAGAAGAACAAAAAATAAACCAAAGAGAAGAGTAGAAACTAAGTACCAAAACCAAGAAGATCCAAATACTTGGGATTTGAACTAAAGAAAACCAAATTTTCCAAATCACTTTCCTTTTGTAAACATCCATTAAGGCTTGTTCCATTTGTATTTCCAAGTTCTTTTTCTTTCTCTAAGGTTGAAAATCCTAAATATTGTACTCTCTTAATAAAATGACAAAGTGGGATAAGGCCTCCCATATTTTGGTTGCTTCTTCCCCATTTGGGGAAGAGTGTCTTGTGCTCTTAGCTTAGATTTACTTTGCATGCTTAGAGTAATTTAATTATGTACTTAGAACTTTTATTGTTTCAGTCTTGACCTGAGAAGTACCTTGGGATTTCATCCTAAGTGCCGCATTGACATTGCGTGCTACCTCTCTTTCCCCATAATTTGTCTTCCTAAATATGACCAGCTAGCTGGAAATTTCGGGGACAGTGTGTCTTGAAGTCAATTTTTGACTTCTCCTTGCTAGATTAGTTTATTGTTGTTGTAGAACACTAGTTCTCATTTATTTCATTTACAACTAGTTTATCATTTTGCTATGTCATTGTTTCGTTGTTTTACAATTTGTTAAGCTATCACGTGGTTTCAATTTACAAGCTGATTGTCTTATAAAAAGAACCAAAGTCTCTTGAACTTATAATAACCCAAGTCAAGAGAACTCTCTACCGGAGAGCATTCCCAATGCATTATCCTTGCATCAAGCATATAGATTAGTTAAAGTCTCTTGAACTTTTGTCGAACTTCTGTCATAAGACGAAGTCAAGATCACTCTCTGTTGGAGAGTTGAACTGTGTGCTCATAATAATAAAATACTTTCAAAATCACATTCCCCCACAATAAATTTATCTCTTTGGCTTCCTCCACTTAGTATGCTCTTTCAACCCTTAGAGGTTGGGCTCATACTCAGAACAGCGGTTGGAATTTTTAATTCGACAACTGATAACAATAATAAAATTTTCACCCCACAACCATCGCACTGGCATTGTCAAAAGAATTAGATTTGTTCTTAGTAAGGGCGCCAGAACCCCCCGTTGTCTAAGCTTCCTGGCTTGCTGGTTAAATTATTCGAACACCTATCCCAGGATATTGGACGGGCTGATAGTTCTCGAATGGAACGACTTAGAATACTTTTTCGGTTAGAATTTGTACCTTGTTCTCTCAGCCATAATAATCCAAGATCACTAAAACTTGATAAAATTTACAAAGAGTATTTGAAAATGATCACACAAACACTGAACTCTTGTATCAAGCATCCCAACACTAAAAAATTTTACTCCATGCCCATTGGATAAGACACTGGTCTATTATTATTGTATTTTCATATCTCAAGTGTATTATTCAATATCTTATCATTATGGATGTTTTTTTTAATTCAATTAGTGTTGTGTTTCATTTAAATATCGCAAGCATATCTTTGTTATTTTTTAAAGTTAAAACTGCGATATTCCCATCATAAAACTCGTAAACAACACCCATCTGCATCGGCAACCACCAAAAAATATTTAAAACATTGAGCCATAGAAACTCTTTGTTAGGGACTACCCCCCTTGGCTTCATTAGGAGTTATCCTAAACAGAGGAGCTAGGAGTAGGTGACAGTACCTCGCTCTGTTCTTTCCCCCAAGGCCACATCTATCCCACTTTCTGAAGTAAGGAGACAACTTTTATTAGATTTATGTTGCTGGTGTGCATTCGGCGGACAACACACTCTTCCTGCTTGTGAACCAATTTTGAGGGAGTTGGATTCCTTTCCAATTTGGTTGATGGAGAGGCCATTAAGACCTCTAATTTGATCTTAATTAAGGATTTTTAGTTTCAGGTTGAAGGTCCATATAGTCAAATTATCATCTATCTCCCTATTCTCTCATTCCTTCTTCTCCATTTCCCCAGGCTCTCATGTTGAGGGCGCACTTGTTGGAGTGGTGCTTGCGCTTTGCTGAGTATAGTTGATGCCCAAGATTTGATATATGATGTATTTATATTTAATATAATTTACATATTCTCTCTAGGTCGAAATATCAGAAATACATGTATGAAATGCTTGCATTCCCATGCTCTTGAATAACTAGTTTTCATGGATTTGGCTTCAATATTGAAGTAATTTTATATCAAATTTGTATGAGGACTTTTCTCTGAGTTTGATGATACGGGGGAAGCCTTATATTATGTAATACTATGTAATTTAATCCCCATATCCTATTCATATCGAAATACAAGAAACTCCTGTGTGAAAAGCTTGCATTCTCATGCCATTGTATCACCAATTTTCATGGATTTTGGCTTCAATCTTGAAGTAGTTTTATACCAAATTTGTATGAGGGATATTCTATGAGTTTTATGGTGTTGGGACATACATAAATTATGTATTACTCTGTAATTTCATGTCCTTATTCTCTGTCGCTTGAAATCCAATAAACTCATGTGTGAAAAGCTTGCATTCCCATGCCATTGAGTCACTAGTTTCCATGACTTTGGCTTCAATCTTAAAGGAGTCTTGTATCATATTTGTATGAGGGATGTTATATGAGTTTTATGATGTTGTTCCAGAAATATATGATGTTTTACTCTGTAATTCCATGTCCCTATTATCTATGGGTTGAAATCCAAGAAATCCATATGTGAAACTCTTGCAATTCCATGCTACTAATGCACTACCTTTCATGTATTTGACTCCCATACTAAATGAGTTGTATACAAGACGTGTATGAGTGGATTTATATGTTGTTTAATACTATTTGGGAAGAAATTTTTATGTTGTATATGGTATCTATATGTCACGTCCTGATCTGATCCTTTAATTCTACCTTTCATACAAAGTCGAGCTAGTTATGCAATTTCCCCATAAGCAATTTCACTGAAAGTTATTAAACGAATGTGGAACTCTATAACTGGTTTTTAGAAATAATAACCATGTGTAATAATAATGCAATAGGTATTATATCATTCCCCATACTTTTCTTACAAATTTGGTAGGTTTGTACATGAGTTGGGAATCCTAGTTGGCCTACACCCTAGGGGGGATTTCATCATAATTTCCTAGTAATTTTGTCCTTTTTTTCATTAGAAAAAAATAAGGTCACATAGGTCTAAAGTTAGATACAAAGTGTCCATAAACCACCTTGGTATGTTTTAATTCTCACAATATCATTTCCTTTCAAATTCAGGACCATTTGGTGAAAGTTGGAACCCTCTAGAGTCATGACTAGTTAAGCTCGGATTTTGCCCAATTTGTAATTTTCTCCAAAATCCCAAGGAGGGACATTATAGTCCATTTCCTCCCTGTAATTCCGCATAATTTGACTAGACATATTTTCATATAGACATGCTGCATTTTATTTTGCTCAGTATACGTTGGACTCAGTTCGACTCAGTAAACCATATTTATGACATGATAGACATGATCAGAGGTTGTTACTATGTTTAAGATGTTACTATGCTGATGTTGATACATTGATTATGATGTTATGATTATGTTTGTGAGGTTACTATGTTATAGTTATCATGAGATTCCTTGGTTCTTAATGATAGTGTATGTTTAATTGTCATCCTCGATAAATATGATATATATGATGCGATACGTGGATACTAACCCATGATGTGATCAATTTAATGATTTATGCGATGAAAGGATATGATGTTCATAATATGCACCAACTAATGATTGAATGGAGATATTGTTATGAATGTATGTTTTCATAGTACTAATCCACAGGACACATGGACTATGTAATAACTCGATACTTTATATGAAGTGTGGCATAGTACCTATTTTTGCAGAAGAGCCTTGTTTACCAAAGTTGATGATACGATGACATAGACCAATAATCTCAATAGCAGCACAGTATGGTTTTGATGGGGTATAGACCCAGGATGTTGAGAGGGATGGATGTGTTCCACCCTATGTTTCTATGATACCCAAGGTCGTGGGAGGACTGTGCTGAGATGGCACTCCCCAAGTTGTTGTGATGACGACGGTCAGATGCCTGCTAGTAGAGGCTAGGTCCGATGTTCAGTTGATGCTATCGCTCTAAGGTTCTTATGTGGTCAGGTTGGCAAAGCCGACATCCACTTCTATACTAGTAGAGGAAGGATAGGGAGGGTGCGGACGTAGGTTAGGATGGGAGGATATTGTTAGCTAGTACTATTCAGGGTTCGGGGTTCCTTGGTTTGGATTTAGTGGAGGTAGGTTCCCTTCCTTGTACTTTATTGATTAAACCATTGTAAACATAAAAATAATGATATAAAATATTATAAGGTTAACTCATAAAATAACTGATGATGTTTTAGTAATGCTATTATTATGCATACTTGTTCTAATTGCATGAAGGATTATTAGTATTAGTTAGAACTTATGCATAGGAAATATTATGTATGTTTATAGTACATATCCGGCTTGTGCATGCCCTGGCCACACATGCACACTTTGCATATGTACGCTAGTATCGCTATACCAATACCTTCATGTTAAATAATTGTGTAACTTGTTGCGAATACGTGAGTTGAATATACATTGATCCTAAATGGATATTGAGCGTTAGGTTATTAATATACAAGTTAAAAAAGTCATTTAAGTATTCATTAATTACGCATAAACACTATGATAGGAGATTGACTAAGTGTTGTTAGTTAGAATTTTCACTCCGGAATCGTGGTAAATAATATAATTATATTGTTTAATTATCTAGCATGATTTCTTAAACCCTCAAGGGTGCATTGTTTATAAATACAAGGGCACTATGTTGGTAGTAGGACACTTAAATATCAAACAAATAATTACATACATGATTATTAGTTCACCATCTATTATTATATAGTAATAATGATAATGAGTTCCCTTATCATAAACATTGTCGAATATATATATATTAAATAAATTCTTGATTTAACCAAATCATTTCATCATAAGTTAAAATGGTATATTAAATTAATTAATTGAACCCACAAGATAGGGTAGGATTTCATTAGACCAATACCAATATTTTTAGATCTTGAATTGAATAAAATAATAAAGATATTCACTGCTACAAAACTTGATGGGTCAACCTCATCACTAATAAATTATTATTTTATTCAATCAATTTAATGTTTGAACCATGTGTGGGTCTTGTAATTTAACCCACTGCCTCGTAAATATACCAAATTGAATTCTTTAAGAGAAGTAGTAAATAGTGTACAATAAAAAGTTTTAATTAACCATGATGGTATTGAAATCCTCAAGGCAATGGATGCAAAATATATATTATTTTATTGTAATTGAAATTTTAAATAAGACAGAAAATAAATGTTTGGGGTTTCATGGGATTTGATGGGAGGGGGTGGAGTAAACCCGAGGAAAAGGGAGGAGGTGGAAAATGGTACTTAGGTGGGAACTTATGGGGGGAGAAGGGGGGATTTTTGGTTTTGGGGAGGGACTACACTGTGAGGAATTTGGGAGTTGGTTTTTCTTTTGGAAGTTAGAAATTAGACTGTGTATGAGTGGAAAAGGAGGAATAAACTTGAGGAGGGGAAAACTCGATTCAGAAATGGTTGGAAATGAAGAAGGATCCAAAAGGAAAAGGAAGCTGCTCTCGGTATTATTGGTTTGTGGGCTCGGGGGCTAGGAAATCCATGGGTTTCCTAGGGCTAGCACATGATGAGAGCTGGTCGGTAGGGTGGCTCATCATTTTTGTAAACAAAGGCTTGGATAAAAAGCAGAAAGATCAAGGAGCCTACAAGGTATGCACCAACCTGCTGGTCCTACTACAACTGTTGGTGCTAGGTATTTCACATATTAAATTCATGCACAATATTATTGACTAATTTACGAAAATTCATGAAGTTTATTACACATGAACAGTTCATATTTCTACATTAATATGTTTACCGTTCATATTTCTACATTAATATTTTTATAAAACTAACAGAACATACATGGATATAAACATGTAAATATGATTAAAAAATCTTGATTTTATTAAAAACCAGCTGAGAATGAGCTTAACATAGAGAACAACATGGAGAAATGGACCCAGTGCTCTACCGAGTAGACAGAGCACTACACTCCCATGATAAATTTACCGTGTGACCAACCCATGCACCACCTCCCATGATGCCACAATATACACCTATCCCTATTTTGTTAGCCCCCTCTACTAATGTTCCAAATACTCCATTTGGACAACCCCGATATGAACCCTACAACCCTACGTACCCATGTGCAAGATAAGCACAACCAATGCCTCCACAAAAAATGGTGCAACCAACTCCTACATCCACATCATATGGAGCTCAATCAGTCTATATCCCACCTCTCAGTTATAACCCATACTATCTATACCTATGTCCCCCTGGAACGACTCCCACGACCCACATGGGAGTAAATTTAGTCCAACCCTATGTGCAATAACAAGCTCGACAGTTTGAGTAGTCGAATATTGCCAACCCCCCGAATCCTCAAAATTAGGGGAAAATAAAGGGAAAGAACAAACAACCCCAACAACAGGGGTATGGGTAAACCAAGTTCCCCAATAGAACCTTAATTAGGGTAACTAACTAGTATAGGGGGAAAACCCCCCCAAGCAAGGAAAAAATGATAATCTGAGGACCAATTACCCTTGCTCAATCTGTGGTGAGCATGGCCTTTACACTAACCATTTCCCACTTATCCCCGACTTCCAACAGCTGCTAGGATATAAGAAGAATGTTCTAGAAAACCCCCTCATGAGACTCATGCACCACAACCCCAACAAGTTTTTTTAGAACAACCATTTTACAAGAAAGGAGTGGTTACTCAACAACATTATCCCCTCCCCCCAGGTGATGGATCCTTTCAAAAAAAAATTATTAACTCAACATTTTTCAACCTCCATACTCATTCCAAATGGTATACTAGTGTTGATCCCTCCCCTGTCCTAGAAGATACTTTTGTCCCTTCGGAAGTCCCTTTGTAGAACTCACACCCCAACATGGAACAAAATTTGAGAATACCAAAAGAAACACTTTGGAATACCCCTCAAAACCCTCACATGATGTATTCCCACAATTACAGTATTGTGGACGACTTGTCATAGTTTCCAGCCTCCATGTCCATATTAGAAGTGCTTCAATATTTCCCCACACAACACAAGGAATATTGAATTCCTTTGGCGCCATCGACCCTTTGGACTCACGCTTAATGACTTTCGACCTTGATAAAGGATAACCATGACTACCGTCGTCTGTCACTTTCCAAGTCCTAGTAATCATGAATAATATCATCATTCAATGGTGTATCATCGATGAAGGCACATCCACATGTGTCATCTCCTCCAATGTTTGGAAATGACTAGGATCACCTGAGTTGGTCCTATCCTCTATCACTCTCTGCGCATATGATGGAAAACCATCCCAACCATGAGGATTGTACTTGAATGTATCCATTTAGTTAGGGGGGGGGATGGTTGTGATCGATGTTGAAGTTGTTGATTCCCAACTAGGCTATAATATCCTATTGGGTCGTAGTTACATGTACGCCATGAAGGCAGTGTCCTCAATATTTCACATCATGATACTTCCCTTTAATGGGAAGGTGGTCACCCTCAACCAACTTAAATACTACGATCCCCATTCCACTACCAATCTTGAGAATGTCCTACCAATAATAGGATAATTTAACCAACCCCTTTACGTTGACATTGTCCCAAGAGTGTATAAATATTTTGACCTCTTAGGATCATATTCAAGACCTCCACTTCAAATCCCCACCTCGATGGATGGTCTCATGTGTACCATTTTCATCATTGAAAATGAGTCTCCCCACCCAATGGATTATCCTCAACACCATCCACAAGCCATCGATTGGAACAAACATTGAACCCGTCTATACCTCCCATGTTCTAGATACCATTATTATACCCCCCATAGGAGTGCAAGGACACCGGTCATGGATCAGTTGACTCTCCCAGGGATCACTTTAGGAATCCCTGTTGGTATCTTATGCCACCATATCTTGAGATGGACTCCAAACCCCTCACACACTATAAAGTGGTGCATTTTCAATGAGATACCCCTATAGAACTACAAGTTGAACCAACACTTCTTGTGACCAAACCATCACCAACAATCACAAAAAATAAGAATAGGGGCATCATTCAACCCAAGCTGAAATCCCCTGCCAACAGAGGCATTAACCAACCCAAATTAAAGGCCCTTGATACTACCAACCTTTCCTGTGATTCTTCATCAAGATCCAATAAACCTAAAATTTGAGGCACCACATAACAAACGTTGAAATCCCCCACCATGCATGATACACCCACCATGAGCGTCACTCTAACATGCCCTTTATTTGGTCAACAAGGACATGTGACAAACTTGTTCCCTACCTTATCAGGGCTCAGGAAATTGTTGAACACACCAATTAGTGTCACGCATGCACCCCAAGCAACGATTGGGGGCACATCAATTTCCTCAACCCCTAAGACCAAGTCATTACACACTAGCAAAGCATGCTCAATCTTCTCTCATTTTGGGCATTACACACACCATTATATCAATCTCCCATGATTTTGGAATGCATTGGTGACTATTCGTTTCACACAACCGATGGTGGAATGCTCACATTCTCCACTAACAGAAACAAATTCAATCAATGTTGTTACCAATGACGTATTTCCACTAATCGTGTCTCCTAATTCACCGGCTCCTAAGACCCCTAGATCTCCACAACCACAACCCGTTCATGTTGACCACGATATCCAAAACAACGGGTGCACTTCTTGTGGGAACCACAACCATATGATTCCTAGTCGCAGCATGCCAACATCACCTACAACTACGAAACATGTGCTAACAACACGACTCATTTCAATCAGGGGATCACATCCATGCAAAGCATGTGGCACTACTTCACACTTTTCATTTTAGTGCCTTGGCTTTTGTGTTGAATGAGAATTTCACCTTGACCATATGCACCTATGAGACCAATTTCTCCAACTTAGTGTCTCCCCATAAGAAACACCTCTGGAGAAAATTGTTCCCGCGTTAGCAGATACCATTGACAACATATCCACCCTGGTTGTTCTAATCACTAGTGATGATTCATCATCTGATGATGATGACGATTCATCCTCCGACAATAAATCCTCCACATCCACCACCCAATTAGTTTTACAATGGTCCCCCATTTACATTGGGAGCATGTCCATACATCCAAGTCTCTTATATCATAGGAATCACATGTACAACCGACGTAAGTAGGAACCCTCCCATGCACCCACGCACCTATTCACAATACAATTGTGTGCGTAATTTGTGCAACCAAACCTGCAATATCTTACTCTTTGCGCGACCATAACCAATTATCTTGTGATGTATCAATGTGATATAAGGCGTTTTTCTTGCGCTATGGTGTGCTTAAAGTCCAAAAGGTCACGCGGGTGGTTTAATGAGTCAAAACCATATGTATGAGCATGTTTCACCCTGCTAACCCTAAATCTACCCATATGAAAATATACACAATAAATTTTAGGCTTACTTGGGTATCGCTGCTCAGAAAAATTGTGTTCCATGTTCTCAGAATCCATAGGTGTACTCTCAGGATTACATAAGTACAAAAGTAGAAATTATTTTGAAAAGTGGGCCCCACTCCAATTTAAAAAAGAATGTGGCCCAAAATTCAAAACCTTGCCGTGACCAAATCATACCTTTGTTTGATGAATCATTTGCACCATCGTGATTAGTACACTGATAAATACATAGTGACGCATCATTTCCCTTTATCAACACCACTTTATCTGGTACTCAATTCGACAAGCACCCCATAGACGTGCCATGTTTTGAGATGTTATTCTTGCATTGTCCATACCTTTGTCATTTCTTTTACTATCACTACAACAAAATACCCTTTTGGGGGAAGTTTTGCTAACCTCCCCCCCCCTCTCCCCCAAATTTTTTTTAGGTCTTTAGGGGCGGTTCTTAAAAAAACCCCTCAAAAGTCTCGAAAATTGGACTTTTGGGGGTGGTTTTAAACCCCCCCCCCCGCCCCCGCCAAAAGTCCAATTCTCAGGACTTTTGGGGGTGGTTTTTTTAAACCCCCGCCAAAATTCCAATTCTCGGGACTTTTGGGGGCGGTTTTTTAAACCCCCCCCCCTAAAGTCCAATTATCAATACTTTTGGGGGTGGTTTTTAAACCCTCCCCCCCAAAAGTCTAATTCTTTGAAATTTTGGGGGGAAGGGTTTAGAAAGACCCCCCTAAAGGTGGCTTGCAATGGTTTTGCTAAAATCCCCCTCAAAATAATTTTAAGATTTTTGGGGGCAGTCATTAAAAACCCCCTCAAAAGTCCTGAGAATTTGACTTTTGGGGGAGGTTTTTAAACCCCCCCCAGAAAAAAAAAAAAAAAATTCATGTTGGACTTTTGTACTTTTGTGGGGGGGGGGGTGGGGGGGGGGTTGGAAAGACCCTCCCCCACACAAAATTCCAACTTGACTAGGAATTTTTGGGAGGGTTTTGGAAAGCCACTTTTGTGGGGGGGGGGTGAAAAGAACCCCCCCAAAAGTCCTGTTGGACTTTAGAGGGGGGGGCGTGTTGGAAAGACCCCCCCTAAAGTTTTTCCTGATAGTTTTTAAAGGTAGAAGTATAATTCAAATATTATATGTATTATAATATATTATCACTAAAATAACAACGTCCAAGCATAGAAATAATAGACACAATATTTTCACCTGGGAAACCACAAGCGATAAAACACAACAACCTTGTGATAGAGATCTTACTTCAAAGTACAACATACATCCAAATACATAGTAATCACATATAGAAGAAGATCAATAAACCCCAAGAACAAAGGAGAAACTCCTCCAAAGATAGGGAACCTCGGAAAATACTTCTTCTAACTAGTAGAAAACTTCTTCCTTGAGTGGAGTGAACTTGGTTGGATGAAAATGAGTGACGCACCTCGTTATTTATAGTTGAATTTATGTTTTCTTGTTCACTTTAACTGAGGTCAACTTGCACACTTAATCTAGTCTGACTTGTCTTTTATGCATAATAATCATTGTTTATTATTAATATATTTTCGAAGGACAACTTGGTGAGGATGCCTCACACAGCTGCTACATCAACAATCCCTCTTAGCCAAGAAAGAATCATCATACTAGAACACCCTGTATGGATATCATTTGTAAATCAAAACTGTATCTAACTTCTCTATATCATAAGCAAGGTCTTCCAACACAATATCAGTCCATCGAGAAGTGTCAACAACTCAACCCAATCCATCGGGGAGTCAATATGCACCAACTCAACCCTGTCCATTAGAGAACCTACATGTAACAACTCAACTTATTCTATCAATGAGTCAAAAACTCAATCCAGTACATTGGTGGGTCCATATACACCAACTCAATTCATTCCATTAGATATCCTACATGTAATATGCACTAGTATGCACTAGTCTCTCCACCCCATCACAGGGTGTCTTAGAGATCTCCCCACTTTCTCTAAGAGTGTCCAGGACAATGCACTAAATTTATTTATCACATCACATGATGTCCAAGATATCTCCCCACTCACTCATAGAGTGTCCAAGAGCATGTGTTGGTCTCTCCATCCCTTCACTGGATGTTCGAGAGATATTCCACTCCATCACAAAGTGTTCGGGAGAATGCAGTGGCATCTCCACCCCTTCACAAGGTGTCCAAGAGATATCCCCACTATATCATAAAGTGTCTTAGAGAATTTTGTGTCCTATCCACCCCTTCACAGGGTGTTCTAGAGATATCCTCACTCCATCACAGAGTGTTTGGGAGAATGCAATGGCCTCTCCATCCCTTCATAGGGCGTCTGAGAGATCTACCCACAACATCATAGAGTGTATGAGACAATGCAGTGGTCTCTCCACCCCTTCATAGGGTGTCCAAGAGATATCCCCACTCGGTCACAAAGTGTCCGATAGAATGTCACTATAAAATCATCCTTCCCTCTCAATGAGGGAGTTAACATGGGACTAATATACCCACTCCGTCACAGAGTTACCAAGAGAAGGTACGGTCCCATTTTTAGTCATCTAGGGACTATTCTCCCCACTCTATCATAGAGTGTTTGGGAGAATTCACTCCCCTATTCTAACTCATCTACCCTTAGCCAAGTCATGTGACTAATACTGGGAGAATGTTTACTTGATATTGCATACATCCATCTTCACAAATGGCACATATGGCACATGTGGGACAAATATTCATTTTCATGGGTAAAGTGACGTAGTGAGATCCATCATTGATGCACACAACCTAATAATGATTTCCATGCAACACATGTACACCAAATATTCCCTTTATATAGAATCTACTATTTTGTTACATGAAGGAAATGTTTTGGGAAACACTGCTTGCATTGGCTCTCAACCTTGATAATTTTTAAGAGTCGAGACATCAACATAGTATGAAATATTTTGATTCCTATAGTCAAAATTGAATTCCTTGGAAAAGATTGAAATCCAAGTCTTGATTGGCTATCCTAAATAAGCTAATATTTGATCAAATCAAGGACATTATCTCAAATATTTGTTGACAAAGTCAAGCCCAAAGCTTCTAAATCTAGATTTAAATATTAGAAATGAATAATAGCCAAGGCCTTAAATAAATATAAGCACATGAATTGTTTTTCATAAACCTATTTAGATGGTAAATTAAGTTATTTATGGTGGAATATACTCCTATTTTATGATGCGATTACTCCCTACCTGGTTGCTTGAATCCATGACTAGCATGTTCGTATTCTTGGTATTCTTCCTGTGGTTCTATGGATTCACATCAGGATGTAGCTTCCAACACTTATATTTGGTGGGACCATCTATATTACAATGGTTGAAATGGTTATTTGGATCCTTGCATTAATTTGTAGTGGTTGTTGTGTTCTTATCCTCTCCTTTCCACTTTGTTTCTCCTTGGAAGCATCTTGCTTGCCTTTCTTTTTGGAACCACCTAGTTGTCCTTTAGTCATACCCATATTCTCCATATGTTGTGCTTGCACACATGCCTCATTAATTGTCATGGGTTTAAAGAGCGTCACTTGCCTCCATAAATGTCTATTTAGACACTGCAAATATTTGATGAGTACCTCTCATTTCTTGGTATATATATCCAACATAATGGCCATTTTTTTAAACTAGGTAGTGTACTGTTGCACACTCTCCCCTTGCTTCTATTGGAACTCATGCCTTTAGGTCCATTAGTCCTATTTGTACCAAATAGGGTAGAACTAGGAATCAATGAGGGTTTTAAACAACTCCCACTTAGTTACTGAGCAATCCCTCCAACCTAGGCATCTCAGTGTGACTTTCCCACCAAGTTTGAGAATGGCCCTCTACCTTTAGTCGAGAACATGAAATATTTTTTTGAAATTCTAGGTTATGAAAATTGAAAATGGAAGTGAGACTTGGGATATGGCAAGCTCATTATGGTTGTGATGATCTAGACTTGGATCTCTGTTTAGGAATGTAATTACGACACAACTTTTTTTTAATATAAATTTGTCTTATATTATTGGAAAAAAAAACATTTCTTAATAGATATGTGAGAATCCTTGCTTAGTAACACAACTTCAATGTAGATTGGATTGAGAAAAATTTCTTACATCTGTACCAATCCCTTATTCAAATTAATAATAAGCATAGAGTCACTCATGAAATGAATCTTCTGAGCTCTTTTTCTGACAACCTAAGCTAATATCAATCTTAGATCTAGAAATTTTTCTTTGTTTTCGGTACCCTCCCAATCTGTACCATTAACTTTATAAAATGCCAGTTTAAGAAGTTTAGAATACTACCTGTGCCTCCCACAAAAGGCTCCCCTTGGTTTGTCCCATCAAGATAAGCCCATGGCACAAATTTTTCAATAATTTGAGGGACCACCACTCTCTGTCCTTTCACTAATGACTTTTGTTTAAAGATTTCTATGATGCTTAGGCTTTGTGTTCCTATCAATTGTGAGACATAAAACTTTTTTTCTCAATTTTATTAGTACTGACACCCAATGGGGCATCGTGTCAT
Organism: Pseudotsuga menziesii; assembly: GCA_001517045.1. NCBI lineage: Eukaryota > Viridiplantae > Streptophyta > Pinopsida > Pinales > Pinaceae > Pseudotsuga > Pseudotsuga menziesii. Next base: position 317,997 of record LPNX010614408.1, on the reverse strand, counting down.
GATGGACAGTACAAGATATATAGCATGCCTTGTGGAGGTTTGATCCTGAGTGAGGAGGGCCATATTCTACCATGAGACGTTAACTTACCATCAAATAGTTCACCACTCTTTTCCAGCCACACCCCCTAGGTACATAGTAAAGGTAAATATCTATACTTTTTCAATTTTATGTTCTCACACACAAATTTTAAGCAAACATTGATAAAAATGCCAACTCATAAGCCTTCGATACAAATACCGATTTCTAATTCTACCCATAAAACAATAACAAAAATCACTCAATATACAAACGACATGTGATTTCTTTGCTTCCCTTACATATTCGACACCTTCTAGATTTTTCTATACATATAATCCCAAATAATAACTATATTACTGAGCATTAGACACATAAAAAACTTGGTCTTCATCAGGCACTTGAATTTTCAAATTATTGAGTACCACCAACACAAATCCTACTCAACCTTTGCTTCCCTTAAGATTTTGCAACACAAGTCCTAGACTAAGTTGTATCACAAATTTGTCTAATAGTAGCATAAACAAATACATATGAATTCTAAAAATTCTAGGGACATCGTACTCTGGTACTTGTACTTGTATGGAGCGCTCCAACTCTTGTTGGTTAGAGAAATCCTAGACAAAAAGAGGTACCAAAGATGGAGAAAAGTGGGGTTGAACATGATAACCATGACATAAACATCCAAAAAAACCACACTTATGAAACCCTGTTAATGTTTCTTTTGTCAATTCTTTCTCAGTTGGCCTTAGTCAATAAAAACTATGGCAATATTGTGAACTTTAGGAAATCGATGTTTTTGATGTAATTATTGGGAGAAAGATCAAGAATTGTGTGCATGAGGCTCCTGAATTAATAGGTCCATGCCATAGTTTCCACAAAACATGTTTACAATTTTCTTCGTTCCCTCCTCTAGCAACATTTGCAGTCGGGACTAGCCTCCACTCAGCAGATCACTTCCTTATTTCTAGTGCTCTCCTCCTCTAGGGGCTTCTAGAGATTGACACAGGACGACATTGCTTCTGACCATAGATCACCTCTACATCCTCCCAACCCCATCTATGTGTCTAGTCTTGACCCCATCCCAACACTCAGTTGTATGCATCCAAATCACAACAATAGGCTTCCCACTCTCGATGTCGACACACTACCCATTATAGCTCCCCTTTCTAGTTCTTATAGTTCTTTTAGACATATTACTATTTCAATTTTTCCTCATTTGCCTTTGAATATTAGGAGAGACACTTCCACTGTGTACCATGACATACTCGCTATTTTTGGATCATAGATCCCAGATCCACTCTCCTTGTATATTTATTTCCCTATTTAGACAATGCGTCATGACCTAGGAGTTCACATATAGCCCATAAGCCATAAATGAAAATATTGTTGATGATGACTTCGATGTACAACATGCGCCAACGCAAATGCATTAGCCATCTATGTTAGGAGATAACAAGGCCAAATTTACATGATGGCATAGTTGCGGGCCCCATCGATGAATAGAATGAGAGAGGGTTCATATTGTAAAGAAGAAACCTTAGATAGTTCTTCACCTTCCCTATATCCAACAACCAATAGGGAGGTTGACTGCTAGTTTGATGCCCTCTTAGATGATATGTCTGCTTCTTGATTGTGTTCTCTCTTGAGATGACAAAAATATATAGACTGCAATTCATATTTTGACTCCATCATTCTCTAAATACCCCCCAAGAGTTTCTAATTTCAAGAAGCGATAGATCTTTCTAGATTGAATACAACCTAGTTTTAGTCTCCAAACATTTGAAGGTATCTAACACATTGCTCCAATACAAAAAACATCAAGATTGTTGCAAAACTAAACTCTACTATGTTGTTCATAATAACATCAAAAATACATTAAAAATAATTTATATGAATTTAATAAAAGTATAATTATGTCTGCTCACTAACACCTAGATTATATCACTAACACCTAAATTACATCAGATAACACCACCAAAAAAACAAAAGGTTTTTCCTTTCTCGCCACTAAATTTGAAATTGCACTTACATTCTCATGCTTCTTTACTTGACCATAGTACCTTAAATATATATTATTATATATTTATAAACTAAACCAACAAAAAGACACACACACACACACACACAAAAGAAACCATCAAGATAAAAAAAACAAAAATATGCATTTTAGAAGCCATAACTTTTGAAGATAAGGATTTTAGCACCACAACAAACCATCAAAATAAATAAAAAAAGGTTTTAGTGCCACAAATTTTTAGAAAGTTTGAAAACGAGTTATGGCACATAAATGGGGGTTTTGATCTGGCCTTCAAACCACTGCATGTGGAACATAGAGCGAAGAGGTCCGAGAGAGGAAAGAACATGCTATGCAGGAGCTTCTAGTGTGGAGGCGTCCATATCATCTTATGGAAAGATGTACATTAGAGCATGCTTGGAAAGAAATGGCTGAAACCCATTTCAAACACAACTTTTAGTACTGCAAATGATATTTTGGAAGTTGAACCTACAAAATGGATAGATGACAGTGCATGTTCAAATTTGAAGCCTATATTCATGGTTCTCTACGTGTTCCATTATTATTGTACATTACTAAGTTTGGGTCAGCTCTTCATGCTGCTCTGCATTTTCCTTGTTCAAAAATATCATTCCATGTATTCTCCCGTGATTAGGGATGGGGTGTTGTACAATCTCTCTACAGTCCTGGGTTCTTGGTTCAGCGAGGGTCGGCAGTGGTGTACCTCTTGTTGACATTCTTAGCCTAAATATTTATTTCTCTTGCCGGTGGGTTCTTCACGCTTCCCCTGTGTTTTATTCGTCAGAAATGGTGTTCTCTTCCTGTCGATGCGGTATGGTTGTTGTTGTTTTCACTATGTTTCAGTTTCACATTTCTGCTTGTTTTCATTAGTTTTGATAATCAATAAAAATCATTCATTGAATTTGATTTATTATATTGCATATCCTTCCATGGAAAAAATCCTCTTGAATCTTGTCTATTGTATATCAAATACATATGAACTTATATTAAAACAGCCTCTACCTAGTCTTGAATTCTAAATCTAACTAAACTCTAAAAATAGAAACAATTACAACTGGTTTGCTTCATTTCAGGAAGCAGAATGGTGACAAATAGGCTTCAAATCCCAACTTGCATATCTCAAATGGTAACATCTGTGTGAAATATGAGAGAGGGTAATTGGTGCCCGACAAAACCCATGTCTTCATTTTCTCAGATGCGCCTCCAGAACCTTGGAATCAGATTTTGAATTTGATGAATCACACAGTAAACTGAAAATCTGGAAAATTTCCCTGTGAAGATGACTTAAATTCTCCCAAAATATAATACCTATGTAACAATTGGATCGTTATGAAGAAAATCCTCTCTCAGTTTCTGAAAATGCATCTTGATTTGGCAGAAACAACTCTTTGAACTTAATGACTAAAACAACCATTTTCATTAAAAATATGCTCTGTTGCTACAATTGATATCTGATACTTTGTTTGTTGTTCTTGATGTTGAATATGGAACACTTGCTGATGATGGTCTTTTGATTGTATAATATCCTTGAATGTTCTTTCAAGTTTATTTGTATAATATCCTTGAATGGTCCTTGCGGTCTTTCAAATGTCGATCATAGTTATATGTGCAGCAGTGTGGTTTGCAGTGGGGTTTACCAAACATGATGAGTCTAGAATCAAGTGAAGAAGGTAAAATAAGCTCAGAGAGAAAATCGATTGGAGGGACACTTAGTAGGGATATAGAAGCAGCAATTCCCAAGGACACTTAGTGGGGATACAGAAGCAACAATTGCTAGGGACACTTTTGAAGGAATGCCAGAGTCACTGTGAAGGACAGGGGAAAGTATTGGCAGAGCATCATGTCATGCTATTGACTATGCAAAATATAGTCTTGTTGGTGAGGTAAGCTTGATATCTATTATTTTCCAGTATGGTAAACAAGCATCTCATTTTATTTTTGCTTATTGTGGTTTTTTAACTTTTAGAAAATTAATGATGAAAATTGTTAAGGATTAGAGTGAAGAAGGAATATCTTGCATGCGGATCATTTCTACATTCATAATGACTTATGAGAATCCTATACATTGGGTATTTTCCCCTACATTAACTTATTTTTCGATGTCTTTTTAGTTAGAACTTGAAACCTCTTACATATGGATGTGGATACTATATCAAAAGACCAAACCGATGTCTTTATCAAGATTCACAGTATCCCCTTCTATTCTCTACTTCCTAATGGTCTCTTGTTAGCCATAGGATTTACCTATCCTCCCTAGAATTTATTGTCTGTGCAGTCATATTTTTTACACAGTCATACTTTATTCTCTTTAAATTTGCAGCCATGTCTTTTGCACTTGTGAACACCAAAATAAAGATGTGAGACCATGGTTGGATAGCCATATCACAAAAGAACATCCCCATGCCTTTGGATTATTTTTTTGGTTCAAGGAAAACAATTGGTGGGAATTTTAAAATAGCCTTTTCTAACTGGTTTTAACACTTAGGCAAATTTCATTTATTTTTAACACGCAAACATTTTTTTCTCCAACTTGGAAAATCCATATCTCACATGTGTGTTCACCTAATTAGGATCTGATACTATGGATACATGGATATATCATCATAGAAAAGACTCATACTTTTAATATATTTATTGGCACACACAAATCCTCTAGCGAGAATTTCAAAATGGCTTCTCAGAATAAGTTTTCTTCAATTTGGAAAATTTATATTTCACACATGTGATTTTTATTATGGATACCAAACCTAGGGATAGATAGACAAGTTACGAGATAACAGAACCACACCTTTGGATGAAATTATATAAAAATCCACATCCTATGGCGTGCATTTCCAAACCACCTCTTCAATTCTTGTTTTTAACACTTTGACACATTTTCATAGTTCATCTTTGGTGGCCATTATGATTTTTCTCATTTTGACATATGTATTCCTTGCACATGTGATCACCAAAAAGAAAACTAAAACCATGGATAGGTAGACAAATATCCAAGGAACAGACCCATGTCATTTGATGAATTTTTGGGCACAGGAACAACATGTGGTGGGCATTTATAAATGACCTTTGATTACTGGTTTTAACACTTGGACAACTGTGCCATTTTAAAGGTGATTTTTTTATTTGACCAAAACCATGTACCAATGTCACCAGATGATATAGAATATCTCACTAAGCACAACACAACTAATTTCACCTTCAAAATATTCTTCCTCTAAACTAGGCATGCATTTTAGTGAACTTGGTGCAAAAAACTGCATGAACCCCTATTTTGGCATATCCATAACTTTCTCCAAAAACACTCTTGAGAAAAAATGATACCATGATTAGATATCTAGGTAAACAAGGTGCATCTTACAGGATTAATCCGTAGGATCTCAACTTTAGTGCATTAAAAGTTTGTTGTAAAAGAATGCGTGCAACAGGTTAATTAATGGACAGTATTAGCAGAAATTAAATGCTCAGAATAGGAATGAAAATCAAGACTGATAACCAGATGCCAAACAGAAAACACAGAAATAGGGAGTCATAAAACATAAGTTTATAACAGAGTTCACCCCCTCCACTGGGTTACGTCTCCGGGTCCCTCTCCAATGGGCACCGATCCAATTAATCTCTTAAAATGGTACAAAATGGTTCTGGAAACAACTTCAGCAACTGTAAAACAGAATGCTGGACAAAAAGTATTTAAGACTCCTCTCTGAAATCTACAAAACTGGACTTCAACAGACAAAAGAAGCCAAGTTATAACTGAGAATAGTCGACTTCAAAAGGAACAGCACATGGACAATTTTCACAGCAAAATGCTCTCTCCAAGCTTCTCATCACATAGAAACGTTGCACTGTCGTTCTCCAAAAACTCCTCTAATCGTTCCCCCCCCCCAGAACCATCCCTGGTTCCTCTCCTTTATTCCTCATCTTTGTCGTTACAAGGAGACAAAGCATCAAGAAATATGACTGTTCACATCCCATGAAACACAGCATCAAGACTATTCATATGCCTTTCATCGTTATTCTAGCTGTGGCATAACTGCCAAGAAATCTTTGCCAAACTGTTATAGCTAAGCTGTTCCGTGCGCATTGCAGTGTTTGAATCGGAGGTTGTAGTCATCTGCTCATCCGCCGTTGCGGAAGAGGATAAGCAACGGGCTCCGACAGTCTCAATCGCAATCGGCTGTCGGTTGGTTTTCGAGTCGGAGGCTTTAGTTACTTTGGTTTCCACAGTTGCGGGTGGCGCACCACTTCTTTTTCTGATTCTGTCGAGTTATTTCACCGATCTTTTAAGTTTTGGGCTTCCGTCGTTGCGACTGCTGGAAGCGCTTCGACTTCCGATCCGTCCGAATGTCCGTTAAGCTTCCATTGTTGTGGAAGGGAGAAGTCTTTTATCTATCCGCCGTTGTGGCTTCTGAATCGCTCCGACTTTCGATCCGTCCGAATGTCCGTTAAGCTTCTGCTGTTGCGGAAGGGAGAAGTCTTTTATCTATCCGTCGTTGCAGCTCCCGAATCGCTCCGACTTCCGATCCGTCTGAATGTCTGTTAAGCTTCCGCCATTGCGGAAGGGAGAAAAGAATGTGAGCCCCGACGTTGCGGAGGGAGATCTCTTCCGACCTCCGATGCTTTGTATTTTTGCCGTCCGATTTTCTTCAACCGTCGTTTCTGAACCATGTACCATATTGGATGTTCAAAGAGGAATAATCCGCTAAATCAATCCTCCCGATTGGAGAGCTTTTGGACCACCAAAAGCCTAAATTATTCTGCAAGTAAGTGAGGGTACAGCTCCCTCACTTTCCCAATCTCCATCCATCTTGCGTTTCTAGGATGCATTCCTTTCAGCCCCACTCGAAGGTACTCAGCATTCCCCCTTCGTGAAGTCCTTACATTTCTATCAAGAATAACATCATCCTGCAACTCTCTCATATATTCAGGTACC
>LPNX010614408.1:296184-307330 GCA_001517045.1 Pseudotsuga menziesii | reverse complement strand
TATCAGGAGGATCACCATCACCTCCTACTCCTTTACCCTTTTCTTCTGGCTTCACTTCTGCATCTCTGGATGAAGATCCTTCTTCCTTCTTCTTCCTTTCTGCTCGCTCATCGAGTAGAATTTCCATCATGGATTTCATGCTCATAAAAGCCTCCAGAAACTCAGTTTTAGAAATAACAGGTTTTTCTCGTTCTGTATGTCCTTCTTCCCCTCGTGGAGAAGACATGGTTCTTGAGAATGTTCTCCTGGAGACAATCTCAGGATCTCCTTCAACTAATTCTCCTTCACCAAGATTTAACCTGGACCTAGTAAGCATTCACAAACTCGCACAACAGTCAACCAGCTCTGATACCAAATATAATCCGTAGGACCTCAACTTTAGTGCATTAAAATTTTGTTGTAAAAGAATGCGTGCAATAGGTTAATTAATGGACAGTATTAGCAGAAATTAAATGCTCAGAATAGGAATGAAAAGCAAGACTAATAACCAGATGACAAACAGAAAACACAGAAACAGGGAGTCATAAAACAAAAGTTGATAACTGAGTTCACCCCCTCCACTGGGATACGTCTCCGGGTCCCTCTCCAATGGGCATCGATCCAATTAATCTCTTAAAATGGTACAAAATGGTTCTGGAAACAACTTCAGCAACTGTAAAACAGAATGCTAGACAGAAAGTCTATAAGACTCCTCTCTGAAAGCTACAAAACTGGACTTCAATAAACAAAAGAAGCCAAGTTATAACTGAGAATAGTCGACTTCAAAAAGAACAGCACATGGACAGTTTTCACAGCAAAATGCTCTCTCCAAGCTTCTCATCACAGAGAAACGTTGCACTGCCGTTCTCAAAAAACTCCTCTAATCATTCCCCCCCCCAGAACCATCCCTGGTTCCTCTTCTTTATTCCTCATCTTTGTCATTACAAGGAGCCAAAGCGTCAAGAAATGCGACTTTTCACATCCCATGAAACGCGGCATCAAGACTGTTCATATGCCTTTCGTCGTTATTCCAGTTGTGGCATAACTGCCAAGAAATCTTTGCCAAATTGTTACAGCTAAGCCGTGTTGTGCACATTGCAGTGTTTGAATCGGAGGTTGTAGTCATCTGCTCATCCGCCGTTGCGGAAGAGGATAAGCAACGGGCTCCGATGGTCTCAATCACAATCGGCTGTCGGTTGGTATTTTATTCGGAGGCTTTAGTTACTTTGGTTTCCGCAGTTGCGGGTGGCGCACCACTTCGTTTTCTGATTCCGTAAAGTTATTTCACCGATCTTTTAAGTTTTGGGCTTCCGCCGTTGCGGCTGCCGGAAGCGCTCCGACTTCCAATCCGTCCAAATGTCCGTTAAGCTTCCATTGTTGGGGAAGGGAGAAGTCTTTTATCTATCCGCCATTGCGGCTCCCGAATTGCTCCGACTTCCGATCCGTCCGAATGTCCGTTAAGCTTCCGCTGTTGTGGAAGGGAGAAGTCTTTTATCTATCCGCCGTTGTGGCTCTCGAATCGCTCCGACTTCCGATCCGTCCAAATGTCTGTTAAGCTTCCACCGTTGTGGAAGGGAGAAAATAATGTGAGCCCTGACGTTGCGGAGGGAGATCTCTTCCGACCTCCGATGCTTTGTATTTTTGCCGTCCGATTTTCTTCAACCGCCGTTTCTGAACCATGTACCATATTGGATCTTCAAAGAGGAATAATCCGTCGGATCAAGGATGGGGCATGCATTTTTTATTAAGATATGAATTATGGTGGTCTTTTTCCCAAAGAAATTTTGACTAATTTTCCCAAAAAGACTTGTTTTGGCAAACCCATATATTTTTTTTCGGGCACTTTTTATGAGAAATGAAACCATGGTTAGATAGGTAATTCAACAAGCTATGGCGTGGAAGGTCAGGGCGGGCATTTACTTTTACCTATGAATTATGGTGGAAAATTTCATAACGAAACTACTTTAGGTTAATTTTTCATCACTTAGTCAATATTGCATTGATTGTCTGTGCAGTCATATTTTTTACACAACCATACTTTATTTTTCTTTAAATTTGCAGCCCTGTCTTTTGCACTTGTGAACACCAGAATAAAAATGTGAGATCATGGTTGGATAGCCAGATCACCAAAGAACATCCCCATGCATTTGGATTAATTTGTTGACTCAAGGACAACAATTGGTGGGCATTTTAAAATAGCCTTTTGTAGCCGGTTTAAACACTTGGGCAGATTTCATTTATTTTTAACAGGCAAACATTTTTTTCTCCAACTTGGAAAATCGATATCTCACACGTGTGTTCACCAAATTAGGATCAGATACTATGGATATATGGATAGATCATCAGAGAAGAGACTCATACATTTTAATAGATTTATTGGTACACATTGAGCCTCTGGTGGGCATTTCAAAATGGCTTCTTAGACCAAAAAAAAATCAATTTGGAAAATTTATATTTCACACATGTGATCTTTATTACGGATATTGAACCCAGGGATAGATAGACAAGTAACCATATAACAGACCCACACCTTTGGATTAAATTATCTACACAACCACATCCTATGGCGTGCATTTCCAAACCACCTCTTCAATTCTTGTTTTTAACACTTCGACACATTTTCATAGTTCATCTTTGGTGGCCATTATCATTTTTCTCATTTTCATAGATGTATTCCTTGCACATGTTATCACCAAAAAGAAAAAGAAAACCATGGATAGGTAGACATATATCCAAGGAACAGACCCATGTCATCTGATGAATGTTTGGGTACATGAACAACATGTGGCGAGCAATTCTAAATGACCTTTTATTACTGGTTTTAACACTTGATAATTGTGCCATTTTCAAGGTGAATTTTTTATTTCACAAAAACCCTGAACCAGTGTCACTCGATGATGTATAATATCACACTAAGCACAACACAACTCTTTTCACCTTCAGAATATTCCTCCTCTGACCTAGGCGTGCATTTTAGTGAACTTGGTGCAAAAAACTACTTGAACCCCTAATTTGGAAGATCCATAACTTTCCCCACAAACAGTCTTAAGAAAAAATGAGACCATGGTTAGATATCCAGGTAAACAAGCTACAACCTTACAAGATGGGGTGTGCATTTTTCTTAGGCTATGAATTATGGTGGTCGTTTTCCCAAGTCAATTTTGACTAATTTTTCCAAAAAGACTTGTTTTGGCAGACCCATATATTTTTCTTCAGGCACGTTCTATGAGAAATGAAACAATGGTAAGATAGGTACTTCAACAAGCTAAGGCATGGCAGATCAGGGCGGGAATTTACTTTTTCCTATGTATTATGGTGAAAATTTTCATAAGGCAACTGCTTTAGGGCAATTTTTCATCATTTAGTCAATCTTGGATTGATTGTGTGTGCAGTCATACTTTTTACACATGCATACTTTATTTTTCTTTAAATTTGCAGCCCTGTATTTTGCACTTGGTGAACACCAGAATAAAGATGTGAGACCATGGCTGGATAGCCAGATCACTGAAGAACATCCCCATGGATTTGGATTAATTTGTTGGCTCAAGGACAACAGTTGATGGGAATTTGAAAATAGCCTTTTGTAACTGGTTTTAACACTTAGGCAGATTTCATTAATTTTTAACAGGAAAACATTTGTTTTCTCCAACTTGGAAAATCCATATCTCACATGTGTGTTCACTAGATAAGGATCTGATACTATGGATAGATGGATCGATCATCATAGAAAAGACTCATACTTTTTAATAGATTTATTGGCACACACAGAGCCTCTGGCAAGCATTTCAAAATGGCTTCTTAGACAATGTTTTTTTTCAATTTGGAAAATTTGTATTTCACACATGTAATCTTTATTACGGATATTGAACTCAAGGAAAGATAGACAAGTTACCAGATAATAGACCCTCACCTTTGGATCAAATTATCTACACAACCACATCCTATGGTGTGCATTTCCAAACCACCTCTTCAATTCCTATTTTTAACACTTGGACACATTTTCATAGTATATCTTTGTTGGCCATTATGATTTTTCTCATTTTGACAGATGTATTCCTTTCGCATGTGATTATCAAAAAGAAAAATAAAACAATGGATAGGTAGATAGATATCCAAGGAACAGACCCATGTCATATGATGAATTTTTGGGCACAGGAACAAAATATGGCGGGCATTTCTAAATGACATTTTATTACTGGTTTTAACACTTGGACAACTGTGCCATTTTCAAGGTGATTTTTTTATTTGACCAAAACCATGAACCAATGTCACCAGATGATATAGAATATCTCACTTAGCACAACACAAATCATTTCACCTTCAGAATATTCTTCCTCTGAACTAGGCGTGCATTTTAGTGAACTTGGTGCAGAAAACTGCTTGAACCCCTGTCTTGGAAAATCCATAACTTTCTCCAAAAACACTCTTAAGACAAACTGAGACCATGGTTACATATCCACGTAAACAAGATACAGCCTTATAAGATGGGGCGTGCATTTTTATTGAGCTATGAATTATGGTGGTATTTTTCCCAAGGAAAGTTTGACTAACTTTCCCAAAAACACTTGTTTTGCATACCCATATATTTTTCTTCATGCACTTTTTATGAGAAATGAAACCATGGTTAGATAGGCACCTCAACAAGATACGTCATGGTAGGTCACGAAGGGCATTTAATTTTACCTATGAATTATGGTGGACATTTTCATAAGGCAAATGCTTTAGGTTAATTTTTCATCACTTAGTCAATCTTGGATTGATTACCTGTGCACACGTATTTTTTACACAGTCATACTTTATTTTTTCTTTAAATTTGCAGCCTCGTCTTTTGCACTTGTGAACACCAAAATAAAGATGTGAGATCATGGTTTGATATCCAGATCACCAAAGAACATCCCCATGCCTTTGGATTAACTTGTTGTCTCAAGGAAAACAGCTGGTGGGCATTTGAAAATAGTTTTCTCTAACTAGTTTTAACACTTAGGCAGATTTCATTTATTTTTAACAGGCAAACATTTTTTTTCTCCAACTTGGAAAATTCATATCTCACACGTGTGTTCACTAGATTAGGATCTGATACTATGGATAGATGGATAGATCATCAGAGAAGAGACCCATACTTTTTAATATATTTATTGGCACACACAGAGCCTCTGACGGGCATTTCAAAATGGCTTCTCATAATAAGTTTTCTTCAATTTGGAAAATTTATATTTCACACATGTGATCTTTATTACGGATAATGAACCCACGGATAGATAGACAATTTACCAGATAACAGATCCACACCTTTGGATGAAATTATCTACACAACCACATCCTATGGTGTGCATTTCCAAACCTCCTCTTCAATTCTTGTTTTTAACACTTGGACACATTTTCATAGTTCATCTTTAGTGGCCATTATGATTTTTCCCATTTTGACAAATGTATTCCTTGCACATGTGATCACCAAAAAGAAAACTAAAACTATGGATAGGTAGATAGATATCAAAGGAACATGCTCATGTCATCTGATGAATTTTTGGGCACAGGAACAACATGTGGCGGGCATTTCTAAATGACCTTTTATTACTGGTTTTAACACTTGGACAACTGTGCCATTTTCAAGGTGAATTTTTTATTTCACCAAAACTTTGAACCAATGTCACCATATGATGTAGAATATCGTACTAAGCACAGCACAACTCATTTCACCTTCAGAATATTCCTCCTCTGACCTAGGCATGCATTTTAGTTAACTTGGTGCAGAAAACTACTTGAACCCCAATTTTGGCAGATCCATAACTTTCTCCACAAACATTCTTAAGACAAACCGAGAGCATGGTTAGATATTTAGGTAAACAATCCGAGCCTTACAGGATGGGGCACATATTTCTCTTAGGCTATGAATTATGATGGTCATTTTTCCAAGGCAATTTTGACTAATTTTCCCAAAAAGACTTGTTTTGGCAGGCCCATATATTTTTCTTCAAACACTTTTTATGAGAACTGAAACCATGGTTAGATAGGTACTTCAACAAGCTACGACATGTCAAGTCAAGGTGGGAATTTACTTTTACCTATGAATTATGGTGGAAATTTTCATAAGGCAACTATTTCAAGGAAATGTTTCATCACTTAGTCAATCTTGGATTGATTGTCCGAGCAGTCATATATTTTACACAATCATACTTTATTTTTCTTTAAATTTGCATCCCTGTCTTTTTCATTTGTGAACACAAGAATAAAGATGTGAGACCATGCCTTGATAATGAGATCACCAAAGAACATCCACATGCCTTTGGATTAATTTGTTGGCTCAACGACAACAGTTGGTAGGAATTTGAAAATAGCCTTTTGTAACTGGTTTTAACACTAAGGCAAATTTCATTTATTTTTAATAGGCGAACATTTTTTTTCTCCAACTTGGAAAATCCATATCTCACAAGTGTGTTCACTAGATTAGGATCTGATACTATGGATAGATGGATAGATCATCAAAGAACAGACTCATACTTTTTAATAGATTTATTGGCACACACAAAGCCTCTGGTGGGCATTTCAAAATGGCTTCTCAGACAATTTTTTTTTCAATTTGGAAAATTTGTATTTCACACATGTAATCTTTATTACGGATATTGAACCCAGGGATAGATAGACAAGTTACCAGATAAGAGACCCACACCTTTGGATGAAATTATCTACACAACCACATCCTATGGCGTGCATTTCCAAACCAACTCTTCAATTCTTGTTTTTGACCAATGTCACAAGATGATGTAGAAAACGCACTAAGCACAACACAACTCATTTCACCTTCAGAATATTCTTCCTCTTAACTAGGCGTGCATTTTAGTGAACTTGGTGCAGAAAACTGCTTGAACCCCTGTTTTGGCAGATCCATAATTTTTATCCAAAAACACTCTTAAGACAAATTAAGACCATAGTTAGATATCCAGGTAAACAAGCTACAACCTTACATAATGGGGTGTGCATTTTTATTAAGATATGAATTATGGTGGTCTTTTTCCCTAGGAAATTTTGACTAATTTTCCCAAAAAGACTTGTTTTGGTAGACCCATATATTTTTCTTCGGGTGGTTTTTATGAGAAATGAAACCATGGTTAGATAGGTACTTCAACAAGATACGACATGGAAGGTCAGGGAAGCCATTTACTTTTACCTATGAATTGTGGTGGACATTTTCATAAGGCAACTGCTTTAGGTTAATTTTTCATCACTTAGTCAATCTTGGATTGATTGTCTGTGCAGTCATATTTTTTACACAACCATACTTTATTTTTCTTTAAATTTTCAGCCCTATCTTTTGCACTTGCGAACACCAACATAAAGATGTGAGATCATGGTTTGATAGCCAGATCACCAAAGAACATAGCCATGCCTTTGGATTAATTTTTTCTCTCAAGGACAACAGTTGGTGGGAATTTGAAAATAGCATTATGTAACTAGTTTTAACACTTAGGCAGATTTCATTTATTTTTAACAGGAAAACATTTTTTTCTCCAACTTGGAAAATCCATATCTCACACGTGTGTTCACCATATTAGGATATGATACTATGGATAGATGGATAGATCATTAGAGAAGAGACTCATGTTTTTTTAATAGATTTATTGGCACACATAGAGCCTCTAGAGGGAATTTCAAAATGGCTTCTCAGACAAAGTTTTTTTCAATTTGGAAAATTTATGTTTCACACCTATTATCTTTATTATGGATACTGAACCCAAGGATAGATAGACAACTTACCAGATAACAGACCCACACCTTTGGATTAAATTATCTACACAACGTCATCCTATGGTGTGCATTTCCAAACCACCTCTTCAATTCCTATTTTTAACACTTGGAAACATTTTCATAGTTTATCTTTGGTGGCCTTTATGATTTTTCTTGTTTTGACAGATGGACTCCTTGCACATGTGATCACCAAAAATAAAAATAAAACCATGGATAGGTAAACATATATCCAACGAATAGACCCATGTCGTCAGATGAATTTTTGGGTACAAGAACAACATGTGGCGAGCATTTCTAAATGACCTTTTATTACTGGCTTTAACAATTGGACAACTGTGGCATTTTCAAGGTGAATTTTTTATTTCACCAAAACCCTAAGCCAATGTCATCAGATGATGTAGAATATCTCAATAAGAACAACACAACTCATTTCACCTTCAGAATATTCCTCCTCTGACCTAGGCGTGCATTTTAGTGAACTTGGTGCATAAAACTACTTGAACCCCTAATTTAGCAGATCCACAACTTTCTCCACAAACACTCTTAAGATAAAATAATACCATGGTTAGATATCCAGGTAAACAAGCTACAGCCTTACAGGATGGGGTGTTCATATTCCTTAGGCTATGAATTATGGTGGTCATTTTCCCAAGTCAATTTTGACTGATTTTCCCAAAAAGGCTTGTTTTGGCAAACCCATATATTTTTCTTCAGGCACTTTTTTATGAGAAATGAAACCATGGTTAGATAGGTACTTCAACAAGCTACGACATGGAAGGTTAGGGAGGGAATTTACTTTTACCTATGAATTATGGTGGACATTTTCATAAGGCAACTGCTTTAGGGAAATTTTTCTTCACTTAGTCAATTTTTCATCACTTAGTCAATCTTGGATTGATTGTGTGTGTAGTCATATTTTTTACACAAACATACTTTATTTTTCTTTAAATTTGCAGCCCTATCTTTTGCACTTGTGAACACCAGAATAAAGATGTGAGACCATGGTTGGATAGCTAGATCACCAAAGAACATCCCCATGCCTTTGGATTAATTTGTTGGCACAAGGACAATAGTTGGTGGGATTTGAAAATAGCCTTCTGTAACTGGTTTTAACACTTGCAGATTTCATTTATTTTTAACAGGCAAACATTTTTTTTCTCCAACTTGGAAAATCCATATCTCACCCGTGTGTTCACCATATTAGGATCTGATACTATGGATAGATGGGTAGATCATCAAAGAAGCGACTCATACATTTTAATAGATATATTGGCACACACGTAGCCTCTGGAAGGCATATCAAAATGGCTTCTAAGACAAAAAAATCAATTTGGAAAATTTATATTTCACACATGTGATCTTTAGTATGAATATTGAACCCAGGCATAGATAGACAAGTTACCAGATAACAAACCCACACATTTGGATTAAATTATCTACATAGCCACATCTTATGGTGTGCATTTCCAAGCCACCTCTTCAATTTCTGTTTTTAACACTTGGACAGATTTTCATAGTTCATCTTTGGTGGCCATTATGTTTTTTCTCATTTTGACAGATGTATTCCTTGCACATGTGATCACCAAAAAGAAAAATAAAAACATGGATAGGTAGACAGATATCCAAGGAATATACCCATGTCATCTGATGAATTTTTGGGCACAGGAACAACATGTGGCGGGCATTTCTAAATGACCTTTTATTACTGGTTTTAACACTTAGACAACTGTGCCATTTTCAAGGTGAATTTTTTATTTCACCAAAACCATGAACCAATGTCACCAGATGATGTAGAATATCTCAATAAGAACAACACAACTCATTTCACCTTCATAATATTCTTCCTCTGACCTAGGTGTGCATTTTAGTGAACTTGGTGTAGAAAACTTCCTGAACCCCTATTTTGGAAGATCCATAACTTTCTCCACAAACACTCTTAAGACAAAATGAGGCCATGGTTAGATATCCAGGTAAACAAGCTACAGCCTTATAGGACGGGGAATTCATTTTTCTTAAGCTATGAGTTATGGTGGTCATTTTCCCAAGGAAATTTTGACTAATTTTTTCAAAAAAAATTGTTTTGGAAGACCTATAGATTTTTCTTTAGGCACTTTTTATGAGAAATGAAACCATGATTAGATAGGTACTTCAACAAGATACGACAAGGTAGGTCAGGGCAGGCATTTGGGCTATGTGTACTTTGTAGCTAACGATTGTTTAACTTATTATTTTATAGAAAATAGAAAGCACTCCATGGTATTCTTTTATTGTTGATTGTCAAGATGTAAAATCTTCTCGCTGTCCTAAATCAGAGAAGGCATAGTTTCACTGCAAATTATGTTCCAAAATATTAAATCTCTCATTTATGATACATTTGATAAAGTCACATGGAGCTCATATTAGCTTTTTCTATTTTCCTGGACTGATTTATTTATTGCCATTACTTTGGTGAATACCCTTTTTGAAAGATTGGGTCCAATTTCATAATGTTCAGTGTAGTAGATCTACAATTTGACCACCTTATAATAAATTGGATCACCATTGACATCTTAGTGTGTGTTGGATGGGTGCATGATTCGAAGGCGTGCAAGTATGTTTCTGTTGACTTCGATCTAAATGCTAGAAATGGACAAACATATATATTACATAATAGCCACTATGATGTTTTGGCCATTGTGTTACAATCATCAAAACCCCATTTTGACAATATAATATCTTGATCCATGCAATCTATTTCCATACCCCACGGGTACATGTAATTCTTCTAATTGGGTTTCTTCCTTATTTTAATGTTCATGCTGCTAGTCCATATGTTGTCAGCTTTTAATTGTATGACTTATGTGGTAGGAAATCCATGCAGTGGACGGAGTCTGCTAGATTTTCTAAGACTATTCTAATAAAATATTTCATCCAAGTAACTAATCATGCTTTACCTTTACATAAATTCTTTGGGAACCTGCCTTTCTTTAACTAATTTAGTTGGCTTTATTCAAAGTATTAGTGAATTGTGACTAATCGCTTGAGATATTAGCAGTGCTCCATGGGGACTTGTACCCAAGGGTTGAGAACATGTTTATCATGTTTCTTGCATCCTCGGCACATAGGAACGACAGGAGAAAATTTTATGTGTTAATATTGCTCATTTCCCCAATTCTTAAAGGGTTCTAGCTCAATGGTAGAGTGCCTGCTTTACAAGCAGTAGGTTGAAGGTTCGATTCCTTCATGCCCTAATGATATTGTGATATTGATGTTTTAAATAAAATATATTTTATTATGATTTATTATGGCTACAAGGGGGGTTCTAATCTGACTTCATATGTCACTACGAGCGGGGTTCAAAACTTCCCTTGTATGTTACAATGAGGGAGGTTCAAAACCCCCCTTGTAAGTTTATATGAGGGGGGTTCATAACCTCCCCCAAAGG
>LPNX010614408.1:278323-295964 GCA_001517045.1 Pseudotsuga menziesii | reverse complement strand
TTGGGGGGGGGGGGGTGTTAGAACCACCCCAAAAGTCACTTTTAGGGGCAATTTTTTTTGGGGGGGTTTAGAACTGCCCCTGAAAGTTAAAACTTTTAGCTTCGGTGCTATTAGGGGAGGTTTTGTAAATACCGCCTCCAAAGCCAAAACCACCCCCAAAAATGACTTTTGGAGGCGAAAGACAATAACACCTAAAATTCAAACTTCTTGTAGTGCATGCTTGGGTATGTGTGTCATGTGTGCAGAATAATCCTAGAACATGCATATTTCAGCCACCATCAACAATAATTCAAGAATCCTACCGCAGGTATTATCACAAAACTGGCCTCTCGGCATGACTTTTTCGATTCGATAGTCATAGCCCTTACATAATTATTACATTATAAGGAAAAGACTCTATCCCACACAGTCATTAATATTTCAATATTAATGTTCCATCAACATCATTATTGTGAACCACTATGTTCCCCCATGGATGTTCTCTGATAACAAACCCAGTCATTACTAGACACCCATGATGTTGATCCCCACATAAGTCCAAGGAATTTGGTCCCCCAAGGAAACAACCCACCTGAAGACAATTATTTCATAGTTGCACATTTACTCCCCCACCTCAAGCAACATAGACCAACCAAATTCCTTAGCACCAGTTACAAGTAATATTTATCATGGCCTTCTCATACCTCCATGAACATTCACCCCTTTGCGAAACTTCTTCATATCATCACCCTTGTAAAGACACCAATGGGGCCCCTTACCTCCAAAGTACCCGATTATATTCAGTTATTCCTGCAGGAACAATCTACATGGCATTGATTCATGGGGAACATGTTTTCATGTTTTAAAAAAAAACCCTCACTTCAGCTTGGAAAAGGTTCCCCATCCCACTAAAAAATGTGGGAACCCCGCCCATCATTAAAATTTAGTCCCCTATTCACCAAAAAAAATTGGAGTCTCACCCATCATCAAATTGGTCCCCTGACATGCCCAAAACCACGGGGACCCAACAAAACATTATTTATCTACAAATAGTTCACAGTACTCTCAAAACTACGAGAACCACCCATTCTTTTGGTAGCAACCCCTGGAGTCATTTGATTGATGTTGTTGAGTCTCCTTCCCCCTAGCATTGTCAGTTTTTCTAGTCACCGTACCATCATTATTGTTTCCTCAACAAAACCCTTCATCTCCGGTTTGTCTCCCTCTGTTACACTCTAAATAATGTTGCCACTAGATAATCCCCCAGGTAACATCGATCAAAGGAAGTAATGAGCCCCACACTTATTAGTCAGTCTTGTTTCAGGTCATTTAGTCCTACAATTGGTTACAACATGATCTTGGTTCGCAAGATTTGGCCCTTGTCTTGTCGGGATTCTTGAGATCTCATTGTCACCAAATCCTCATATTTTGAGAGTTGAAGAAGTTATAGTGGTACCTTAGGATTCCTTTCAATCACTACAGGAAATATCCTCGAAATGAGTAAGGAGATTCATTAGTGCTCCTTAACTTAGTGGTCTCCCCTATGCTCGAAACCAACACCTCTAATCACATTAGGGGGAGTCATACATTTTCAAGGTAGCAGTGATCATGTTTGAAAATAATGGTAGCAACATATATGGTACTCTGCAGTCTTCAAATAGTGGCTTCACTGGTAGTTCAGACACCTACCCCCATGGGATTCTTAAAATTACAGTCAATTTCTCCGCTTTGACACCAGGTAAACCCATGTCATGTTCATGTACTCTCACATGGTTTGAATCCAACTTCACCCATGTCCCAACAGTTTATGAGGACACTCTAATTAACTTCATGTTCTAGCCATTTTGTCCATCTTCACGAGCATGGGAATGCTTGCCTCATTTAAAAATAACACTTTAATTTATCTCTCCACCAACAACCTTCCCCATCAGGAAAGGTCTATTTGTCCACCTATGTTTCCAAAACTTTCAAAATCAACAAAGAGAACACAAAAAAAAATGATGATGCATTATCGACTCTATAGTACCCTCCGAACCTCATATATCAAGGGTCATATGTTATCATGGACATTTTCACAATTCACACGGTAAAGTGTCATTAACATACAACATGCATCCAACCGAAGACACCTTCACAAGACCTAGACAACATCTTGAATCCAAAATCCCCCCCAAAGCAGTCAAAATACGCTACCACAAAACTAATTGTCTATTTATATGTGCTACAATGCATATTACCAGTGCAACACCCACATGACAATGCAAATTTCAATTTGATATCCATGTGACTAACACAAATGATGGGATCTCACCCACCAATAGTGCATTAAAGGCTAATGAAATATCTATTACCTCCAAGAATTCAAAATTTGCTTCTCCACACACTTAGTTTCCATAAATGGCCTCGCTTGTGTACTTTGGAGCCACACCATGGATCATTGGGCTCACATTGGTATATTGTTATTTTTTTCCACCTCCTGTCCTATAAAATAAATCCATGGCATGCTAATTGTAAGAGAAAATTTAGAGCAAGGTTATGTTGTTGGAATTCTGCTTGAGCTCTCTTATATCTCACCATTTCCCTCTTTTATATCATTCGCGAACCTCACTTGTCTCCTTCCTCTAAGGGGCAAGTGTTCTCCTCATTTGTTATTCAATCCACTTAACATCTAGTGTGGACTAAATAGACCCCCTTTAAGCAAATTGTTTGCCTTATTATGGAGATCGCATCTCCAAGGTATTGTATATTATTGACCATTGGGAAATATAAGAAGTGGTTTGGAATCTATCGGTTGTTAGAGTTTTCATTTCTTACCCCCTTTTCATTTTGTTTCATTTTATTTGTTTTATCTATTTCCACTAACAACCATTTGCAAAATCACTTGGAGCACTCACCCACCAACAATGGGCACCTAATACTAAGGCCTTGCTTAAACCTACAAGGCCTTTCCCCTCACCAAGTGGGAAGAAAGAAATATTGTGCAATCCTTTCCACAAAAGTGAAGAAGAATGTGTCCATATACTTTTCCATAACACATAACATCCTCCTTGAAATATACCTTGTTTGAGTCATAGTCAACAAGTATGTTCTAACTACTCGACTAGATGATCAGTCGGTTTTCCAAATAGTGAAGATCCTAGTTGGACCTTTATCCAACTAAATAATTGAATATTTAGTTGAATATTGTAATTGAACATCCCTTGTCTATTATTTATCTCCAAAATATCCATAGATGTGATGAAATAGCAATGCCTACTATTACAACACCCCCTATGAACATAATGCTATCGAGATTTAGGAGGTGGAATTTGTTGAATTATTGTAACTTTGAAGTGTATTTATTTATTATCCCCGATGTTCCTATCAGAAGAATTACTAAGAGTCATGAGGAAATTCCCTCCATTGTAAGTCTAGTCATTAGCACCCTACTTAATATAATATTAAGTTGTTTGTGTCCTCCTAGAGAATTCGGCCCAGTCAATTTTAGTGGGGCCGACTTGTTAAGTGGAAAATCAAGTGAACGAAAGAATATAAATAGAAGTGAGGCTCTCCTCATTTCTACACACACTCTCTCACTTGTGCATAGCGCATGGAGAGGGAGAGAGAGACATATCTGTTGCAGGGAGGCACACCTATTTTTGGGTCTTTTCTTTCATCTTTTATACATATTATACATAGGAATGTTTTGTTGGGTTTTCTTCCCCATGAGGGTTTCCCAGGATAAATATTTGTGTTCCTTTATGTGGTTGTGCTTGTCTATCTTTCAGTGATATTTTGGCTTATGTTTATGTTGTTATTATGCTAAACGTTATAAGATCTGATATAACCATTAAAAAATTAACATGGTATTAGAGCTACCCTGAAATAAGTCATTGTGCAGCCGAAATAGCGTTGCAACTACATCTATTGAAGATTAGGGTTTCATGCTTGAAAACCCTAAAATACTAAAACTAGTAGTTTTGGTATATTCTCTATATCTCGAGATTGGAGAAGGATCAGGAGCTGAAACTTTCATAGGTTGAAGATAAATTCCTTATTTACCCTTTGAAAAATTTTCAGCCTCAGGTTCGCTATATTCTGGGAGATATGATTCCTCCAAGTTAGGATTCCAGCCTCTCCCAAGATTCAGCCTTAAACATGTGACCTAGGGATAATTGCTATATCTCGGGCTACAAACGTCCAAATGAAATTTCATAATATTTTCCAGAAAGGGAACAGACATTACTTGATGTGGTAAAAATGTCAAACCTCGAAGGTGAAACAATGACATGTGGAAGTCTGTACAAGTTCTCTCTTTTGAACATTCCTAAAATAAGTCAACTTGGGAAAATGCGCATAAGTCCCAATTGGTGAAACCAATTCTGCTCAAACCTATAGTTTTGGAAATAGGACAGATGAGGATACCGTAGTATGAATTTGTAGACATAGAGGAGCAATAATTTCGGAGATACCACAAAAACAATATCAGGCATTCTGTAAAATAAACTGAAGAAAACTAGGGCATCAGATATTTTGCAATTCTGATCACAATTTTGGGAAAATGAATATGTTGCTCAGCTTGCCTTTAGGAGGCAGATCTTTCTATCCAGTAAAATTTGAAAGATTTCAATTTTGAAAATTAGGGTTTCTCTGACAAACCCTAGATCATCCAGATATGGAACTAGGACGAACACCTCAAACCGTTCCAGACGGAGATGAGGCTAAAGCCTTGCACAAGAAGAAACTCGACTCATAATAAGAGAAGAGAAGATGGGAGCAACTGAATACCAAGCACTCACGATTCAAAGAAGATCTCTCAAGTGATGAGGAATATGAAGAACTCAATTCTTGAAGAACCTCTTATCCATCTTAGCATTTGGATAAGAAATGATGATTTCATGAATGAAGAAGATGATGAAGCAGAAGGGTCAAGAAGGAGTCTACCCACAAAACAAATATAATTGTCATTTCATGATATTTTTTTGTTATGCATGTGATTACATTCAGTTGATGTGTTATGCATGATAGAATGTTTGCATTAATGACAATATACTACTAATATGCATGTGATGGGTAAGTAGCTCATGGTGCTATACAACTCTCCATTGCTACTTATCTAGAATGAAACCTCTTTGCTGACATATTGGATTAGTGCACAATCTCAATGATGTCATGGTAGATATGGAAGGCATATAGAAAGTTTCCATGAGATATGGATGAATGTTGTATTGGCTAAACAGTTGCATGATGCATATGTTCTATGAAATGGTTCTAACCATGTAACTGGTGCATTTGACTTGTAGGAAAGGTCCTGTACAACCACCTACAAGAAAAGGCGGATGAGACTTGTTCCGAAGAACTAGTGATGACAATTCAAGATTCACTCCAATAAACATGAACCTGAAGCTCCCAAGTTCAAAGAGACTGTAACGGAATAAAGAGCTTCAGAGAGAGGTAGATCCACCTCGAAAGATGAAGACCACCTTGGGTACAAGAGATAACTCAAGATGAAGAAAAGTATGGAATACTTCCAAACAAAAGTAAGAGGCCTTGGACACACTCTATTTTTGTAACACAATTGGGTGACATCATTGATGCAAAACCTTCCAGCTATGGAGGAAGCTATGATCAAAGAGTAAAAGTTGATCATGAGGAATGATGTCTACGATATGGTTCTGAGACCTGAAGGGAAGTCTGTAGTGTCTTCCATATGGATCTACAAGAACAAGTGTACAAAGCAAGGTTTTTGGTTTGTCTCAGAAAGAATAGACTATGGCATGACATACTCTATTGACCAGACACACTTCATCAGTAGAAGTATATATCAAGCAAAGAACCACCTGTATAGAATATGTTTTGTACAAGCTCAGAAGGCACCCATAGAAAAGCACATCCAGGAGCTTGACATATCACCTAGAGTGATGAATATCATAACCTTTGCTATAAGGTTGAAGATGGAAACCTATAGAAGACAACAAGCTCACAGATGGGTGCAAGAGGAACTTTTCGACAAAGTACAAGATAAAGGGATCTTGGTATCTAGTAACTTGAGATGGATACATAGTAGCATAGGATGCTACTTGTCACTCCAGTAAAGACTGCAGAGGGAAGATGATGCTTTGCTTCAGTGGGAGTGACTATAGAAGATATTTGAGTTCAACATGGTACGACATGATGGACCAAGATTTTACCAAGAGTAAAGTGGGTTCCAACCTTCAAGGTTGAATGCAGAAGACTAGGATATGTCAATGACCTGACATAATGAACTCATGGAAGATGAAATGATGGAATAATACCACAATGATGTTTGGGATATAGTACTTAAACTGGAAATCAAGAGTGTGGTATCTTACAAATGAATTTTCAAGATAAAATATGTTGCTAAAGCATTCTCTGAGAGAGAGGGAATTGATTATGAAGAGACACTTGCTCCAGGAAGCAAGGTATACTTCCATCAGAACTATCATGGAACCTGTTTCCATGATGAAGTGGTCTACACCAGATGGATGTAAAGACAACCTTCCTGAATGGTATGATTGAGGAAGAAGTATACATAGAACAACCACAGGGATTTGAAGTTGAAGACAGATGGACTCATGTATGAAAGTTGAACAAGGCCCTGTATGGTATAAAGCAAGATCCTAGAGCTTGGTATGAAAGGATAGATAGTTTCTTGATGAGCTTAGATTTTACCAAGAGTAAAAGTCGAACCTAACCTTTAATTCAAGGTTATAGAAGATGAACCTGTCATACTATTACTATATGTAGATGACCTATTTTTGACAGGGAATGAGAAATAGATTATGGAATGCAAGAAGAAGCTCACTGGAGAATTTGAGATGAAAGACCTTGGTTTAATGCATTATTTCCTAGGTTTGGAGGTATGGCAGAACTCAGAAGGAATCTTTCTCAACCAAGGAAAGTATGCAATGGAAATCTTGAAAAGATTTGATATGTTGGAATGTAAATCCATGGCCACACCCATGGATACCAACCTGAATATGTTGGCTGATGAATCATCAGAATTGGTGGATGTGAACCAATATAGATAGATTATTGGGTCATTGATGTATCTAAAAAATACCAAACCATACATTTGTTTTGTTGTGAACACCTTGAGTCAGTATCTAGGTAACCCTAGATGTGTTCACCTGATAAGTTGCAAAGCATGTGATGAGGTACCTAAAAGGTATGACAGACTTAGGACATTACTATGGTAGATATCATGACTACATATTATATGGATATACGAATGCATATTGGGTTGGAAGTGTCTCAGACAGAAGAAGCACATCAGGTGGATGTTATAGTTTGGGATATGCTATGATTTCATGGTTTAGCAGGAAACAGTCCAGTGTTTCTATTAGCACGGTTGAAGCATAATATATGGAAGCTTGGTCTACTAGTTGTGAATCCATATGGCTTCGGAAGCTAATGTCAGGTTTATTCAACCTAGAGTTGGATACCACCGTGATTCTATGTGATAACCAGAGTTGTATAAAGATGACGGAGAACCCAGTGTTCCACGGTAGGTCAAAGCACATAGAAATCCGGTATATATACATTCGATATATGATGTGGAAGGGAGCCATAAAGCTCCAGTATGTGAGTACCGATGAACAAATTGTTGATGTGTTGATGAAGCCTCTGTCTCGAGTAAAGTTTGAATACTTTCGAGACAAGCTTGGTGTTGTTCAGAAAGACCTTCCCCAAAAGGGGGAGCATTGATGTTGTAGTGGGAGTGTATCATCCCTAGACATGTTTCCTAAAGTGATCCGTAGATTTATTTCTTTGAGAAAGAAGAAGGATTGTATCATCCCTGAACATTTGTTCTAAAGTGATCTGGTGACTTCGGTCCTCGAGAATGTGGTGGGATTGTATCATTCCTCAACTCTTGTTCAAAATGGATCCGGTGACTTTGGTCCTCGAGAATGTGGTAGGATTGTATCATCCTTGAAATTCTTATCAGAATGGATCCAGTGACTTCGGTACTTGAGAACGTGGTAGGATTGTATCATCTTTGAACTTTTGTTCAGAATGGATCCGATGACTTCGGTCCTCAAGAATTTGGTAGGATTGTATCATCCTTGAAATTCTGTTCATAATGGATCCTATGACTTTGGCACTTGAGAACGTGGTAGGATTGTATCATCCTTGAACTTTTGTTCAGAATGGATCCGGTGACTTCTGTACTTGAGAATGTGGTAGGATTGTATCATCCTTAAACTTTTGTTCAGAATGGATCCGGTGACTTCGGTACTTGAGAACGTGGTAGGATTGCATCATCCCTGAACTTAATCCTAAAGTGATAGGGAGTGATTATCCCGTAATTGTATTTGGTAACTTCGGTTGTCGAGAATGTGGTAGGATTGTATCATCCCTAGACTTACGTCTAAAAGTGATCCGAAGACATTCGTCTCCATATTTAGGATTGCAGGTTGTTGATGATGATGATGTTACTGATCGAAACATTAGAGTACGATGATGATGATGATGTTACTGATCAAAAGATCATAGTATGATGTTGATGATGATGTTACTGATCGAAAGATCAGAGTATGATGATGATGATGATGCTGTTGATCGAAAGATCAAAGTGTGATGATGATGTTGCTCAGAAAATTGTTGATGATGATGATGATCGAAAGGTCAAAGTATTTTTTATGATGATGTTGCTGATTGAAAAAGACTAAAATATTGATGAATATGTTGTCGATCAAGAAGATTGAAGTTTCACTACAAAGGATCGATAAGATCGAAGTGCTTCTA
This sequence comes from Pseudotsuga menziesii, assembly GCA_001517045.1. Taxonomy (NCBI): domain Eukaryota; kingdom Viridiplantae; phylum Streptophyta; class Pinopsida; order Pinales; family Pinaceae; genus Pseudotsuga; species Pseudotsuga menziesii. Next base: position 287,237 of record LPNX010614408.1, on the reverse strand, counting down.
TGAAGGATCGAAAGATCCAAGTGTTGCTGCAAATAGATCAAGTGATCATATTATGCAGAAGATGAAGACATTAAAGAGTAGTTGTATCAAGATACTGATGAATGTTGAAAAACTTCCTGTGGCATATAGATGTATCACCCTAATGATGTTAAAGATGCTCTCTCTCCTCCTCCTACTGTTGTTGTTATTGTTGTTGTAGAATACCCTTCTTGTTAAGGGAGAGTGTTGAATTATTGTAACTTTGAAGTGTATTTACTTATTATCCCCGGTTTTCCTATTGGTAGAATCATTTGTATTTCATTATAGCTCGATGTTCCTATCGGAAGAATTACTAAGATTCATGAGGAAATTCCCCCTTTGTAAGTCGGGTCATTAGCACCCTAATTAATATAATATTAAGTTGTTTGTGTCCTCCTAGAGAAGTCAACCTAGTCAATTATTTTAATGGAGCTGAATTGTTAAGTTGAAAATCAAGTGAACGGAGGAATATAAAATAGAAGTGAGGCTCTCGTCATTTATACACACATACACTCACTTGTGCATAGTGCATGGAGAGAGAGAGAGACATATCTGCTGGAGGGAGGCACACCCATTTTTGGGTATTGTCTTTTATCTTTTATACATCTTATACAAAGGAATTTTTTGCTGGGTTTTCTTCCCCATGAGGGTTTCCTAGGATAAATATTTGTGTTCTTTTTATGTGGTTGTGCTTGTCTATCTTTCAGTTATCTTTTGGCTTATGGTTTTGTTGTTATGATGCTAAATGTTATAAGATCTGATATAACCATTAAAAACTTAACAGATTTGCAGTACACCCCCCATAATTTCAACTTCATGAATCCCAAGCATAGTGAAAAGTCTCACAAACTTATCTTTTGGTAAGGGATTCATTAAAATATCAACAAGTTGATCATCATTGTTGTAGTATACAAGCTTGACAACAAAGCCTTGAATCAACTATCTTAAATCATGTGCATGAATACCCACATGCTTCATATTATTGTGTGCAACAAGATTATCAACAACGTATAATTCACTTTGGTTACTGAAAAATATAACAATTTTCACATCAACTAAAAAACTAAGCTTTCCCACGAGTTGTAAAATCCAATCCGTCTCTATGCCAATATTCACTACTCTACAATATACTACTTCTGGGGTTGAAAGAGAGACCGTCCTATATTTTTTTGCATAACCAAACCAAGGGTCCTGAACTAAGAAAAAACACATAGAAAAATTCCATCTTCATCCCCTGCACAACCCAAGTTGGTGTAACCAAATAATGGTTTGGTGGTATGAGTACAATATTTTACATCAAGTTGATAGGTTCCCTTGAGATAATGAATAATTATATTTACATCCTTCTAATGGCTTTCTCTAGGATACTAAATAAACCAATAAATAACACTAACAATAATTGAAATATCAAGTTGACTCTGATTTAAATAAATGAGGCTTTTAACTAACTATCAATAGAGAGTAGTGTTGACTCATAGTGTATCATAGTCCTTTGTCAAATTGACTCTAAATGGAAAATGTGTAGTATAGGATTTACAATAATTCATATTTAATATTTCAAAATATCCAATACATAATTAGGTTTAGAAATAAATATACCATCATTCATTTGAATAACTTGAATGACCAAAAAAATGTAATAGCCCAAGGTTAGTCATTTTAAAGGTATCAACTAGTTGCTTCTTCAAACCCAATTTCAGATTTACATTCTTGCTGGTAATTATTAAATCATAAACAAATATTGCATCAATTAAAGTTTCATCATTTACATGCAAAACAAAAACGCTATTATGAGATTCATGATGTTTGAAACCAAGATTGAGGAAAAAATCAATCTTCTAATACCAACCCCTAGGAACCTATTTCAAACCATACAAATATTTCCTTTGTTAACAAGAAATACTGGAATCATTCTCAAAACTAGGAGGTTGCTCCATATAGATTTATTCATTCTTATCTCCATGAATAAAGGAACTTTTGGAATCCATCCGATGTACCTCCCATCCAAGTTGAGCAGCAATTGAAAGAATAAGTCAAATTAAGTTCATCTTTGCAATAGGGGCAAAGGTTTTAGTGTAGTTGGTTCCTTATTACTAAGAAAAATATTTTGCAACCAAATGAGCTTAATATCTTTCAGTAGCTCCACGTGATGTGAATATGGTATTGCAGACCCATCGACGTTTCACTATGCTATTTCCTTGTGGTTGGGGAACTGGGTCCCATTTTTATGCTTTATCAAGGAATAATACTTGTCAACCATAGAAATATCCCATTTAGGTTGTCCATGTGAATCTTCTTATGTATCTATATCACATGCCTCTATCACACCTTCCATTGTAGAAACACTACCACAATGTTTCTGATTTCTAGTCTTCCTTGAATCACGAATGTCTCCTACATATGCCACTGCAAATTCAATTTCCTTGGAATCCCAATGATGTAGAAAATAATTATGAAAATAATGATTTCAATATCAACCAAACCATCGACATGTCAATTAGCAGTTTCAAAGCTAAGATTCTATTATATAGTTATTGGTAGACTGCAAGTTGAGGTAGGAAATTGAGCCAACTATTAAGTCGACGCTCTAAAAGGTTTTATTCGGTCCTATTTCTTTCACAATTTCAAAAGGATCATTTTTCATTGAATCAAAAGAGGATTTCAACAATTTAATACCTAAGATATTTTTATCAAACACAATATCTCTTTGAATGATGATTTGTTGTTTAACTAGAACAAACAACCAGTAGGCTTTCAACTTTTTGAAATAGTCCATCACGATGCAAACATGACTCTTTACATCCAATTTATTTTTATAGTAATGTGGTATAAATTCCCATGAAATACATACAAACATTCTAATATGTCACTAAAGGTTTCTTTCCACTCCATCTTTCAATAGGAGTCGTGTTTAGGACTTTTTCTAATTAGAATAAGGTTCAAAATATAGTTTGAAAAGTAAAAAACTTCTTCCCACAAGCTAGTCAACAGATCTTTGGCATGAAGCAAGCGTTGTGCCATCTCAACCAAGGTTCAACTTTCCTTTCTTCCACTCCATTCTACTGATATTTCTGAGGTACATATATCTCCCAATAGATTCCATTTTGTGATAGATAGTTCTCAAAGGTTCTACCCACATACTCAACACCATTGTCTAATCTAAAATATTTCATAAGTCAATCACCTTGCTTTTGAACTAATTCCATAAATTCCTTGAAATTATCAAATACATTACTCTTAGTCTTCAAGATATATACCAAACTATACCTAGAATAATCATAAATGAATATTCAAATATACCTAACACTTGCTAGTGATGGTTTATTCATATAACAATGGTCATTGTGCATAAGTTCCAATCGTGTTTTGTCTCTCCATGCACTTGTGGTATAAAATGGATCACGATGATTCTTTCCAAGCACACATCCTTCACATACTCTATTAGGGTGGATGCTTCTAGGTAGTCCAACAACCATTACATTAGTTTCAAGCTTTGAAAATTTAAATGCCCATGTTGTTCATGCCAAATTTTTCTACTGTAGTTGGTCTAATTTATGAGTGTACTTAATCCATTTATTGGTAGATTCATTGAAATTGTATAGTCCATATTTAGTATCAATGAAATTTTCAATGATGACTACCCAATTATATTGTACATCCTTCAGAACAAATTGATTTGGAAAAAATTCAGTTTTCTTTCCAGTCTAGCTATGTTACGACACTAGCAACATATTTACACTCAAGAAGTTGGGTACATGATACACATTGGTGATAAAACTATTTTTATATTCATTATTAACACAAATAGTAACAGTAACTGCATAATAATTTGCTACAACATGTTACTTTTGTGTAGCTTCGCTTAAGGAAGAAAATAGAGAATCATCTTTAGCAATATGATGGGTACAACCATAGTCAAATACCTACTCATTTTGAGTAGTGTGAATATGTAGGGAATGATATGTACTAACAAAAAATGTATAATTATATTCCATACCTTTTTTAAGTCAGTGTTGAGAATTGGTCAATCGTTCAATCGATCAATTTGCTTCAAGTTTCCTAACCTTCTCTTCTAGATCATCGGTTGTATTCTAGTAATCTGTCTCCATATGCCCTAATTACCCACAGAAGCAATATGAATTCTTCTTCCCATGTTTCTTAGTTGTATAATCATGCTTATTCTTTTAATTCTAGTTGGTACATTCACAACTTTCATGTAAGTCACCCTATCAACCTCCTTCTTTATACCTTTTTTTACCATTTACCTTCAAAATATGGCCCTACTTCCTAATGTTTAATTAACCTTCATAAAAAAAATTGATTATGTCCTAATCATCAAATCATATAAGGAATGAAGGATATAGTCCTTACGATCTTCTTTTCAAGATGCCCAACTAGCATGAAATGTCAAGTATAATACATCATAAAGAGTTTTCATATTCATAAGGATCATTTCAATTAATGTCTATGTTTGTTTAGAAATTCCTTTCCACATTCACAAGATTTCAACAACTATTGCTTGACATAAGAAAAGTAGTCCTCAATCCTTTTAAAGGAGAGAGCATCTAGAGAGATAAACTCTTTCTCAATTTTCATGACCTGAATTTCATCAACTTTTTCGAATAACCGCTTTAGTTTCTTATAGACATGACAAGGGAAATAGACCCTACTTGTATGAAATATAATATCCCTTGAAATGTAGGTGGTAATTAGTTGTATAATATCATCCTTCTTTCTATTGAGAATGAACTTCTGCTGATAATCCTTGGATCTGGGATCACGACCTTTGTAAAATCCTAGAGAGCCTTACTTTTCAACATGGTCTACATATTTTTTCCCATGTTCCATAGTTGTGACCATTTAATGTCATATGATCTTGCTTGGAATCCATAACATTTATTTGGAAGTATAACCCCTAATAAAATCTATGAGTCAAAACTAGATTTAATCACAAATAGATCCAACTCAGTAGAGTGTGTCTAGGTGACACCTAAAAAAAGTTGTATACAATATATTATGTCTCAAACCAATAACTTTGATACCATGTTGGATAAAAACAAGGTATTAGAAGAAAATAGAAATCAACATGTTAAGAAATTCTAAGAAGAGGCGATGTCTAAAGGAAACGTTTCAACAATTAATAATAGAGTGACTATACATCAAAATGCATTTCTCTCACATCATATTCAGTTCTTTCACATACATCACATATGCATTACGCAATCCATAGGATCATCCTTTTATAACTCCAAGATGTAACCAAATCCCCTAAAGTGAGGAAGAATGTGTCCACATACTTTGGTCATAGCACATGAAGAAATCCTTGAAATATGCATTGTTTGTCCCATAATCAACGATTATGTTCTAACTTCCTAACTAGTTGGTCAGTCAATTGGTATGACTAGTCAAGAGCTTAGTCATCCCATCAATGGACCAATTAATCGACCATTCGATTGACTCCCCTAATCAAGTCTCGACCATCACTTCTCAATTGTCTCTCTCCAAAAGATATAGAGATGTGATGAACTAGAAAGGAATATTGTTCCATCAATCACACTCCTTCAAGATAATTAAGACACTTGCTATTATAATGAAACTTTATTTGGACAATATTTTGACAAGGTTAACTAGATGTACTTAAGGTTAATCCTAATACACACTGGAATAATCATTCAATGGTGAATTGGATCACAAGGTGTCTATATCTAGACTCATTTGATTGTATTAATTGTTGGAAAGGGGTTCAAGTGCGCAAGGTGCAACATGAAGGAAGATGTCGATAGGACGCAAGTTGACCCGCGCAAGAGGAATATGTTGACAAGTGGTAGGCTTGGTTGCCCTAATTGTGATTTTGGTCCAAGTTGGTTAGAGAGTCAGTTCATGTGGACCTTTTTGTAAAAGGCACAAGCCTAGAAATAGAGTTAAGAATGTAATCTTAGAGGAAGATCTTATATTATAGGAGGACTCAAATTGGCTTTGGATCTCATATGTCTTTGTTGTGAACTATTTTGTACTATGGGTTTTGGTTTGAGGATGTCGACCAAGTAATGTGTTTTGTAGATGTATTGTGACCTACGGAAAATAATATGATAAGAATGTTGTTGGAAAATCTGTGTTGTCTTTCTTTGTGATGTGATTTATGATGTTTTTCAATCTTGTTAATTGATGCGATACGATCTATATAGTTATTATGAGGTGCTCTAATATCTTGATGCTTGAAGAAATGTTTCGCTTATCTATGTTTTGATTATTTTAATGATGCGAAGTCTTCGTATGGTGAATGAACTCTTACATGTCAACCTCTTTTTTGAATAATGAAATATTGTGAAACTAGATATGGTATGGATAAGGGTAATTAGTTTGGGTAGATAATGAGGTTAAACTCCCTTCTAGATCTCTAGGTTGTATTGGGACAGAGAGAGATTAGGTGCACAAGTCCTCTTCCCTTATGCAAAAACGTGGTTCCTGCTGCCCTCCCTCAAACATCTCGAGTGAGACTGTATCTGCTTCGCAGGTGTTGCTGGATAGGGTAAAACCTGTCCAGTTCGGTGTTTAAGGAGATTTTTTCGAAGAGTGTCGGCAGTGTGTGAACCCCTGTCCACTGAAGAGGGTCAACAAATGGTTTCATTTCTTGGCAAGGGGTTCAAGTGTGCAAGGCACAACATGAAGGAATATGTCAGCATTATGCAAGTTGACCTGTAAAAGTGGAAGATGTCAATAAGTGGTCAGCTTGGTCTCACTAATTGTGATTTTGGTCGAAGTTAGTTAGAGAGTTGGTTCATGTGGAAGTTTTTGTAAAATGCGCAAGCCTATAAATAGAGTTAAGAATGTAATCTTAGAGGAATATCTTATCGTAGAGGAGTATGCAAATCGGTTTTGGATCTCATATGTCTATTTTGTGAATTGTTTTGTACTTTGGGTTTTTCTCTAAGGCTGTCGACCAAGTGATGTGTTTTGGAGATATATTGTGACCTACGGAATATAATATGATAAGAATGTTGTTTGAAACTTGGTGTTGTATTTCTTTGCGATGCGATCTATGATGTTTTTCAATCTTGGTAATTGATACGATACGATCTATATGGTTAATATGAGGCGCTATAATCTCTGAATGCTTGACGAAATGTTTCATTGATCTATTTTTTGATTATTTGAATGATGTGAAGTCTTCGTATGGTGAATGAATTCTTACATGTCGACCTCTTTTCTGAATAATGACATATTGTGAAACTAGATATGGATAGATAATGAGGTTAAACCCCCTTCTGGATCTCTAAGTTGTATTGCGACAGAGAGAGATTAGGTGCGCAAGTCCTCTTCCCTTCCGCGTAAATGTGGTTCCTGCAACCCTCCCTCAAACATATCGGGTGAGACTGCATCTGCTTTGTAGGCGTTGTTGGATAGGGTAAAACCTATTTGGGTCGGTGTTTAGGGAGATTTCATCAAAGAGTGTCAACAGTGTGTGAACCCCTATCGATTGAAGAGGGTCAACATGTTTAGAGATCCACTTGGGGTGATTCAAAAGGTGTGGTGAAGAATATATATCGTAAATTTGTTCTAAATCCCTCCTAAAATGGGAACCTCTACACCAAATAATCCTGTAGACAGTTCTACACAGACTTATGATGAAGGTGAATAAATGCACAAGGACATATCTGATTTAAAAGAGAAGAAAATGGAAATATATGCACTAACATCAATCCTAGGAAAAACCAAGAATGAAATGGAAGTGAAAATGGATGATTTAAAAAAGGACATATATGATTTGAAGGGTTTGAAAGGGGACATACAATATTTGAAACAAGGGTTGACAAGGTTTCTACAAGAAGGGATTCCTAGAAGTGACAATATCTCCCATGAAATTCATGATGCAAAAAAAAGGAACATACATCATGAATTTAGGGACTTTGACTTGGGGTAAAAAACAAACTTCATCCCAAAGATCAATATGATGAAGTTTAATGGAACAGATTCGGTAAGATGGATACTACAAATGGAGCAGTTTTTTGAGCTACACAAGGTGCAATCCACACAAATGGTACATATTCCATCTTTATATTTGGAACCTAATCAATTTGTGTGGTATAGATGGATTTGCTCAGGTAAATCATTTTTCACTTGGAAAATTATTACAGAGGAATTAATAACACATTATGAGGACACAAAGACCAATACCTTCTTTTCTAATTGATAAATCTCAAACAAAAAGGGTTCAGTTAGGGAGCACATTGAGAACCTCCAAATATTCAATATCGAGATCACAGATATTCCAAAGGACCATTTGACTGATGTCTTCATAGGAAGTTTAAAGGATAACCTCCAACTTGAGTTTTTCCTTTGGGAACCTAAGTCCTTGGAGCATGCATTTGGGGTGGTAAGAAAAAATGTATTTTTTTTTATGGAAACAACGAAGTCTACCACTTACAACTATAAAGAAGGAAGTGTGGTATCGAGTCATCCACAACCTATAAGGTTGATCCAACAACAACTAGAGGAAAAAAGAGAAAAAATTCTTTGTTATAGTTGTGATATAAAATATAGTAAGGGCCATACGTGCACTGAGAAGCAACTATTTTAATAGATTGTGAAAAAGAGGAAGAAAATGAAAAAAAATCATCAAAAGAAGAGGATTCACATCAGGGACTAACACCATGGATTGAAGCAAAAGAAATTAATCCCACCATATCTTGTAATGATTTCGTTGTAATTACCACTCCCCAAACTCTTAAGATACAAAGCTATAACAAGAAGAAAAAGGTAATAGTACTAATTTATTCTAGTAGTACTCACAAATTTATTAATTGTAAGATAGAACAAGATTTAGATTGCTTTATATATCCATCACTAGAGTTTTAGTTCATGGTTGTGGATGGAGGAACTATAATTTTCTTAGGAA
>LPNX010614408.1:231368-269777 GCA_001517045.1 Pseudotsuga menziesii | reverse complement strand
CTAGTTCCAAGCCAGGGAGACAGAGCAAGCTCGGGGGTCCTGAGAAGTCGCTGTCAGAGCGCTCTCCAGGAATTGGTAGGGAGGAACGGCCTCCCATCGTTGTTGTTGTCCACAGCATTAAACAGGTTTTTCATTCGTCTCTTTATGTTTTTCTGAGTGTAAATGGGTGTATGTTATAATTATTTTATGTTTATGTAATCAATTAGTATCTGTAAAATTAGTATTTTGGAATGTTAGTAGAAAGTTTTGTTAGTAACACTGTGTTTTTCCACATCTGGTAATTACCAGATAGTACTCTAGCACAGTAGTTCAGTCTCAGAAATATTACTTTTCTGGACTGAGTTCCCTAACTAGTTGTTTCTGTTATTCACCACTGTCTTTTATTTTATTAATTTACTGCATCCTGTGATTTATTTTAACTGATACTGATCTTAAAAGAACGCAGAACTTAGTCACGGGTTTATTTATTTGTTAAACATTCCTTTCCTTGTTTTCTAATAATTTCTTTACATGGAAAACAACTCAAAGAAGGAACTAAATACAGAATTAAAATTACTCTGTATTTCAGTTTCTTTTAACCTGTTAATGATAGATTTATTTTATAAATACAGCTTAAAGACAGCTTGGAAAAACTATTTTATTTTATCTTATAAGACTAAGGAGTAGTAATGCTTACACAGGAGCTGTATTTACATAAACTAAACAAAGATTAACTACTTTGAAGTATTTGGACTTATATTCAGTCCTTATAATAATATATAAAAATATATAAACTATGTATTGGTTATTTCTAACTTACTATTCATAAAAGCAATAGAATGATATTATCATTGCAATATTATTAAAATACTTATAAGTATATTGATACTATTCAAATAGACAGATAGAATTAATTCAAATACATATCTAGGTTATTATATACAAAGTATAATTAAATAGTCTATACATAAACTAATAATAATACTCGATGTATTATATAAATGTTTTACAACACTGAGAATTAATAATAAGACATCATAAAACAGGTTAGGTAAAATATAAAGGTATGCATTATAACTTGCTTAAAAATAGAAGTTAATGAAAAAAAAACTAATACGCACGGACTAATGATATTTACAAGAAGGAACAGAATTAATACTAACAATTATAACTGTGGAAGGGTATAAACCCTACAGACTTCTTAGAAACAGTAAAACAAGTTTTTACCCACAGTAACTTCTTTAATAAGGTTTATCCACAGCTTAATAAATTGGTTCCTCTTTTTAAAAGTAGAACAAGCTATTATCTTAAACACAAAGGATAAACAAGAACTGGTGTAACACTCGACAACTGAACTAAAAAACTAAATCTTAATCTAGGTTTAAACCCTATCAATTCCGTTTCATTTACCACTACAGAAGTAAAAGTTAATTTTTATTCCAGCCATAGACATAAGATTTACAAGATTTACTTGGGTTTTTACTATAAGAATTAAAGAAGAGATTATTTAATAGCTAATTACAGGTTATATATCGGAAAATATTTACCAAAAATTTATACATGTATACAGTAATATTAACTGTCAAAAACAATAATAACATCGAGATATAACCATAGTAAAATAGATGCAATGGTTTACAGCCTTTTTAGTCTGTTTAAAAGATAGTATTATCAAAAGAAGGCTACAGTCTGTTCGGTCTCATAATAAAACCAGATTGTATTTAAAGTTATATACAATGAAGACGTACATCCTGTAGGATGTATTAACCCAGCATATACTAGGTTTTTAACCTGTAAGTTACCAAAAGAAAAGTAAACGATAGTCACCAGTAAGGTCTAACACTCAAGGCCGTAACCGGAGGTCTCTCTATCGAGAGTTAGGGTTCAACCCTATTTTCTTTTAAAAAAAAACTTAAAAATAAAACAACCTGAAAACTTGAAGGACAGCAAGAAAATCTGTACATACATTTTCTTCACAGGGATCGACCCTGGTAAAAACTATCTAATAACCTGCGGCTAATTACACTAACAAGAAAACGAAGGAACCACTGAAGAGCCTCATTCACCAAACAAACCAGCGAAGAGGTGTGCCATGGTGAAGACCAGGCTTACCCGTAGAGATAAAGCTGGAGCGTGGGTCTCTTCATAACATCAAGGGAAGCGAACCTGCGTTTAAAAGAAGCCGTGAAAGGTTAGAAAAACCCTAACATAGATAATAAATTTCTTAAAAATCTGAATATTAATCTTTGTTACAAAACTGTAACTTACCAAATTTCGATCGAAAATCAAACAGCCTTTGAAGAGAGACCAAGTACTGAAAGCTGGGTAAAACACCTCTTTGTCTTTTCTGTAACGAATGAACCGGCAGTAAGCTGAAGACCTTCTCCCAACGGAGATACAACTGATACGAACCTAAGTCTCGTATGTTTTCCACGACTGAAAAATCAAAGGAGCACAACACAGTAACCCTAAGACTTTCCCACGTCCTCAAAGCTGCCTTTGACCAGAGCACAAACTACTGCACATAGCTGGAAGGGACGCAACAGGTAATGGCTACAATCAATCAAGCATTCGGACAAGGAAGCGACCGTAGCAAACCACCAGGGTTTGCAGAGCTCAAGCCCGAAGGCAAAGGGAGCGAATGGAACAGAAAAAGGGCGAGTCAACAATATAAACGACCAGTGCATGGCGAGGAAGCAGCCACGAAAGCTTCCAAATAATTTTGTTAATGAGTGGGTCGTTTGGTAAGGTTACAAATCTTTGATTGGTGAACCAATTATGATATGGAAACAATCATATGGTCGAACCTTGACTTGGGCTGCATTACAATGAAACGTGGTAATGTTAGTCCTTACATTTAAAACAAAGCTTTATAATAATAAAACATAAAACGTGCCTATGATATCATTACCCTAAGTTGGAAACGATGTCTTATACTTCACTTTGGGCCTCGCATGAGGATAGATCTTGTTCATTAACATAACCAAACAAAATCTATTTTATAGAGTCAAAAGAATTTGGTTAAGAAGTGAGGTTTACTTGATTATTAAGGTTTAAAAACCTTATAATCCTTTACTTTAGTCCTTTATCAATACATTTAACCTAATATTCTTTTGTTAATAAGTATTGTTCACACATGATAAGACCTTGAGGGAATTTATAGAATAAAGGAAGGTTTGATAAATCACTATACACTCCTTTTAAATGTTTGTTATAGTTTATTCCTTATAGACCATTAAAATTGTATTTAACTTATGGTTATTAAGTTTTGACAATGCAAATCCAAAGTTGATGGAAGTTATAAACTCTATCCTTTAGCTAGAAATTTATTAGATAAATAATATAAGGATATCTATTATCATGTGCAAAAGATTATAAAGATATAAAGGTGTTAAGTGGATAAATAATTATGCTTTTTGCTTGAGTCTGTTCTTAGTGTTCTTAACTTGAGAGGTTTTAGTAAAAGAGATTATAATAAGATAAGATGGATCCCAAGGTGCACATAAAATTTTGGATCAGTTTATTATTGGGGAAATTAGTTAATTTCCATCACTTCTCACTCTTGATGGTTTACTAAGTTTAAAACTTTTTTTTTTACTAAGCAGAAAATCCTGTAGCTACTACAGGTAAAGTATTTACGAACTATACTTACCACCATCTTTATAGTTGTTGAGCACTTTGTTTACTGAGTTTAACATGTTATCCAGTAGATAGGTAATTTGAAAAAGAATCGAACTTTACAAACCAAACTTATCCATAAACTAGAAGATAAATAGTATGAGTAAATGTTGCTAGCAAATAAAAGAATGGCTATCCACATCTTTGGGACTTCGAAACTATCTATCTATAATTTTCTTCTTCTTAAAACAAGTACAGGGAGAACTTTACCTGCAGGAAGCTGAATAGTCTGGATAACATGCACTATATCTATAATTATTATGGAATGATTTCGGTACAGCATATGATTTTTATCTACTTTAAAAGATCTGTTATGTAGCAATCCCGAAAATTTACCTGGAATCTGTAAGAGAAAGAAAAACTGTGTGCGTTAGCTTAGCAGCTAAGTAAGCCCAGTCTAACATAGCATACCCCCTTGCTGTAACAAACAGAAAATAATCAGAAGACTGACAAGAGACTCAGTTTGTGTTCCAAACAAAATGAAAGTTATCTAAATACAAAACTAATCACATCAACTAATAAATATTTAATTATTGTTCTGGTATGAGTTTATGTAATTTATAAAAGTTTAAATTTTGTTGAAAATTTGGGGTTCTGACAGAAAATACAATAATATAGATATATCTATGGTAGAGTATGTCCTAAATAGTCTAATTATCACCATTCAAATGGGTGGGGATGATGTGGTCCTAGGGTCCAATGGCTACAATCCCTAGGAACAATAACTTTTAATTTTCAAGAGCTTTTCTTGAAATTTTTTAAGGGAGGAAAATAATTTGAGTTAATAGGTATCACAGGGGGACCTGGTAAGATAATACTCTAGTGGTGTGACCAAAATTATGTATAAATAACAACAGGGTGTAATTACATAATTTTACTCACTAGATATTCAAACACCTAAATCGTCCATCTCTCCGTATCTATAGTAGGTCCTTGACAATCATTCCAAGGTATTTGATAATATTCCAACATGTCTCCCACCTACTCTAGAACATGATCATGCTTCACTTGGTTCCAGGAAGTGTTCCTCCTAATATTAGGCCTTACATATATCCCTATGCCCATAAAAGTGAAATGAGCATATGGTCGCAAGAATGTTAGAGGATGGAATAAATCAACCTATCCAAAGTTCTTATTCTTCTCCAGTAATATTGGTGCACAAAAAGGATGGCGCGTGGTGTATGTGTGTGTATTACAGAGAGAACAACAAGATCACTATTAAAGATAAATTTTCCATTATGGTTATTAATGAATTGTTAGATGAATTACATGGGGAAATTTACTTCACCAAGCTGGATCTTCGCTCAGGATATCATTAAATCAAAATGAAGAAAGAGGACATTCCAAAAACAACATTCCAAACTCATGAAGGACATTATGAGTTTTGGGTCAAGCCCTTTGGCCTTACAAATGTGCTTTACACATTTCAATGTTTGATGAATTCCATCTTCAAACCCTTTCTTCGAAAATTCATGTTAGTATTCTTTGATGATATATTGATCTACATTAAATATTGGGAAGCCCATGTTCAACATGTCGATAAGGTGCCCACATTATTGGAAGAACAACAATTATATGCAAAACCCTCCAAATGTTTCTTTGGAGTACATGAGGTGGAATACCTGGGTCATATCATCTCTCATGAAGGTGTTAAGGTAGACCCTAACAAAATTAAATCAATATAGGAATGGAAGATCCATTCAACCCTAAAACACCTTAGGGGATTTCTCAGGTTGATAGGATATTATCATAAGTTTGTTTAGAATTATGGGAGAATAAAAACACCTTTAACAACATTATTGAAAAAGAATGTATTTTCATGGACTCCATGTGCAACTAAGGCCTTTGAAGAACCCAAAGAGGCCATGTGCAAAGATCCATTCTTGGCTACACCTGATTTCACAAAAATCTTCGTCGTGGAATGTGATGCATCAGGGAATGGCATTGGTGTTGTTCTAATGCAACATGGAAATCCCCTTTCCTTTGAAAGTCAACCAATCAAGGAGAAGAATCTACACAAACCAATTTATGAGAAGGAAATGCTAGGAATTCTACATGCCCTAAAGAAATGGTGCATCTACCTCATAGGAAGGAATTTCAAGGTTAAACCCGATCATGATAGCCTTAATATTTCTTGGAACAAATGCTATATTCAGAAGAACAACAAAAATGGGTGACAAAGATGTTGGGTTATGACTTAGAAATCATTTACAAAAAGGGGAAGAAAAATGTTGTGGCACATGCACTCTCTAGGAAATATGAGGATGTTGAATCATTGCTCTATGTCATCTCCATCATCCAACTAGATTGGATAACCTAAGAAAGGGATGAATGGAAGAATGACAAATAAATATGGGAATTCATTCAAAATTTGCAGTAGGATCCCAGTACCTCTAATACATTTATGTGAAAAGATTATTTGTTATGGTACAAGGATCACTTATATATTTGTAAGATTACCGACTCAAGCAAAAGGTACTTTTGAAATTCCACTCCTCACCAGTAGGAGGGAACTTAGGTTTCTTTAAAACCTACCACAGGGTAAAGAATTTTTTTTTGGGATAGTCTTAAAACTAATTTTCAAAAAATTGTGACAGAATTTCTGGCCTGACAAAAAAATAAAGTGGAAACAATTAAGACCCTAGGTCTTCTACAACAACTTGTCATTCCAAGCCAATGGTGTATAGAGGCCTCAATGGATTTTATCACATGTTTACCAAAGTCCCGAAGGAAAGAGTGTCATCATGGTGTTGTTGATATACTTATTAAATACATGCACTTTTGTGCAATATCTCACCCTTTCAAAGATAGCACAGTCACCATTGATTTTTATGGAGACAATTTAAAAACTAAATGGTGCTCCAAATATTATAGTAAGTGACAGGGATCCCATTTTCACTGACAATTTTTGGACAGAATTATTTTCTTGTTTGGGTACTCAATTGGATCATATCTCATCTTATCATCCTCAATATGATGGACAAACAGATATAGTGAACAAATGTTTGGAAGTAAATCTTCAATATTTTGCAATTGATAAAAAAAAATGGGTCAAGTGGTTACCCTTGTTACAATAGTAGTATAACACTTCCATCCATTCACCACAAAAAAGACCCCATTTATGACACTTTATGACTGTCATCCACCATCCATCACATATTCACTAAGAGACTCATCTAAAGTTCAAGCAGTGGAAGACCACATGGAGCATCAATAGTATGTTCTTCAACTTTAAAATGACAACCTGACTTTGTCACAGAATCGAATGAAACAACAAGAAAATCAACACCATAGTGAAAAAAGCTTTGATGTGGGTAATTTGTTGTTTTTAAGACTACAACCATACAAACAGTTTCCCCTAGAGAACACCAAGAAGGATAATAAATTATCACCTAAATACTACAGTCCCTGTAAGGTGCTACAAAATATTGGTAGTATGGCCTACAATTTGGAATTGCCTACATCTTCATGAGCCCATCATGTTTTCCATGTTTCATGTTTGAATAACGTAATCAGTGACAAGCTACCAATTCAAACAATATTACCAGAACTTGATGAGGAATGAAAAATAATCTTGGAGCTTGAAGCAATGACTGAAACAAGAATCAGGCATCTCCATAATCAATCAATTCCAAAGTACCTCATTAAATGGAAGAACCTAATCATGGAAGATTCAAAATGGGAAGCTAATCCCCTTATACAAAAACATCCAAAACTACTTCAGCATTGATGACAACACTTTTGGAAGGGGAGGGGCATATTAAGCCCTCAATGATGGAACATTACCCTCTATAGAGTGGTGCATTACCCCCTATATTGTGGTGCATTAAATATTATTGATGTTGACTCAGGTTTATCAGTGCGTCTATTAGTTGTTATTGTACACCTTTGTCTCTTATATATAGGAAGGAGATGTTTTCATTTTAGTCATAATTGTATCTTGTCTTGTCTTATGGTACTTAGTAAATTGTGTAAGGGGGTACCCCCCTCGAAGAGGCTTGCTATTCATCTATGTTATTCATTATTAAGGCATGGATTACCTTCTTATGGTCTATTTCTACTCTTTTTGTGCTCTTTTTGGGACTTGGTTGCATAACATGTATCCTCTCGACCTAACGAGGTAGGTATTAGACCAAACATATCTAATGCCTATCGATAAATTTCCTTCTACTAGACTAGGATATACTTCATTTTATTTGGTGTTTCTTTCTAGATCATTGGAGAGTTTGGTTGTTACTGATATGATCTAGATTTTGTGCCTACCTAAGTGAAAAAAATCCTGCTGCGATCTAGTTTTCACAAGGCTCACAATATACAAAGTTGTCTTGTTTCCTTGCATGATCTTCCCACTTAGTGATAAGTTCAGGGAATTCTTCTATTGTATGAGTGTTGGTGCAACAATAGGTACATCACAGTCTTTTGGGAAAAGGACAATCATGAGACAAATGACCAATTTTGTTGCAATTATAGCATCGCAACGGTCTTATGTGGCCACCTCCCTCTCTAGCTCTAAAACCTCCTTCTCTTCTTGCTCCAAACCCTCCTCCTCTCTAGAATCCAAAAAATCTTATGCTTCATTCCTCTGTTGTTCCTTGGGATTTATTTGCAACTCATAATATAGATTGATCTAACCTCTCTATAAGGGAATCTACAAATCTATACTTCTCAGTATTGTGTGTCATGAAACCACATAATTCATAGTAGAGTATATTGGGTACTGAAGAGTATGTATGGTACATAGGGAAAAATCATGGCAGGTGGCCAAACAATCTACAAGTTTCATATTAGTCATTGGGAGAACCTATTCAGGGATTTGGAAATGATTACCTTCTCATGGAATGAAATGGATTTTCCATGGAAATTTGCACAACTCTCACACTAGGTCTTGTATTGAATGGTCCTCCCAACAGAACTTGTCCTCTTCACGTCCTTAGACACTTTGAAACATGTTGTCCTTTTGTCATGTAGTCAGTGCACCATACTTGTGGTCATTGTGATTTAGGTGCATTCAGATATTGGAGCCTCTCAATTATTTATGCTAACTTGTGATGCACTTGCACTAATTCATCCAAAGAGGACAACATGCCTCTACCCATTCTTATTCCCATTAATTCTGGATATTTTTCCATAGCTTCAATCTCATTGAATACTCCAAAGCAACATTGGGTGAGGTTATTACTTATTACAATAGGGCTATCTATGTCTGTGGAAACAACCCTTAAATGAACCATTGCTTGTGATGGGTCTCATGAACTAGGTAGTCATGTTTGTTAACACATATATCAATTATTGTTTATACGCCTAGGACGATTCTCCATGTCTTTTTCGGATTTCTCTTAGTTACACAACACCCCACTACTGTGATTTAGGTTATGAAAACTCATACAAGAATAACTTCTTAGTTTTATCCAAAGTAGGGCCCGACGTTTTTGGAACCTACCTCTCAACAAGTATCATGTCCAATTGTAAAGACCTTCCATGGAGGGTCATCTAGAACTCCACCAACTTGGATGCTACTGGAGTTTCTATGGAATTCCATGTTGATTCACATAAAAAATAATGTTACTTTGCACCATCCTCCTCGCTACCCCAAAACTATGGTGTAGCTAGGGTTTTCACCCTAGCTTGTGCTGATGAGCACCTACTAAGGAATCTGGAATCCTTAGTAGCAGTTCAATGATGTAAACAAAAATAGACTGAAATAAAAACTAAGCTAAAGCAGTAAAAAGTAAATGACATGAAGTAAAAACAGTAAAGAAATGTATAATGGTGATTTTATTGATATTACCTCCAATGAGGAGGTTGGTGGAGTCCGTTGCGCTGGTCCGATGTCGGTGGCTTCGAGCTCCAAGCTGCTTGTTCTCCTTTTCCGGTGGTGGAAATGGGCCAAAAGAGTTCTCAATGGTGAAAGTAGCTTGATGGTAAGCTAGGGTTTCGAGAATAATTTCGGCAGAGGCAGGATGCTTATGACTGTGGATGTGGAATAATGGGTCTCCATCACTTATTTATAGTTTTTTAGTGATGGAGTGCTGGCCCATGGTTTTTTGGAAACCATGTGGTTTAGGGCAGCTTGTTTAGGGTTTTTGCTGTTTTAGGGTTTTCCTCCTTTTTCCTCATTATTTTTATTCCTTTTCTTCCCTTTTGGGGATTTTTTCTATTTTTAGAGGAATTTTGGTTATTTTTGGAGGAAAAAGGGGTTTTTTGGCCTTTTGGAGGCATTTTAGGCCTTTTGGAGCCTTTTTAGATGGTTTTATGGCCTTTTGGAGGCATTTTAGGCCTTTTGGAGGCTTTTTAGTGGGATTTTCAGGGAAATATGGTAGGCAAATGGATAAATGAGCCATGAAATGGGGTAGATGAGGTAGTTAACCATTTTTGTGTGTTAACATATGGGAACCTCAATGGAGATCCCATTGGAACTCCTGCCATAGGTGGATATAGTGGGGGTTCCTACTAATATAAATCCGTGGGTTCCCAAATGGGTTACAAGATTGCTACTAGGTTTCTAGGAATTACTGCTACTTCATCCTACTAACAAACTGCTTTGATAACTATTTCTACTACTACTCATATGACTATACCAAGGAAATTATAACACAAGATTGTGAGAATTTGTTACCATATTTTGCAAGGGCACATGTGGTTCATTCAAGGGGGTGCTAGCTTCGTTGCTTCTAGTTCCTTGTTCAATGAGGGGCTCACTTTCTGGAGTACTTATGTTTTTCATAGGTCCTATTAGTTATTGATGATCCTCTTCTGCATTCAGGGATGAGTTTGATGCTTGATGAAACACTTCTTTATACAACAACCGGTCTTTGTGATCCTAACTTTCATTGGTGCCTTCCACCCAGCTTCCTCTTACTAGGTTGTCCAACACATCCATCCCATGTTCTCTTAATTTGGAACTAGTGAGCTCGTCTCTCTGTTTCATCTAACGTAGCTCCTTTTGAATTTCTTCAATATCCTCCCCATTCCATATATTTTCTTCCAGTTGTGTTCTTCTCCTTTGTTCTTCTCATAATTGGTCTTTCAACCATTTTTCTTTAATCACTACTCTTTGTTCTGCTTTCTCAACCCTAGCTTCAATTCTATCGAACTCCTCCATTAATTATAGATCTACCTTTCAAGACATAGCAACATCAACTTGAATTTTAACCTTGGGTGTGAGGGGTTTACTCCTCCATTCTAATGCATTCTAGAGGAAGAAACCCAAACTCAACCAAATAGGTATTAACCCGTAGAGGAACTTCTTTCAACAGTCTTCCTCTTGCTCCTCTCTTGAGTTCGTCTTTAGCTTTTAGTGTCGATTCGTTGTTTTATGTCACAAAATATAGAATACAACCAAACATCGTACTTTCTACCCATAAATCAATAGCTCTAGTAACGAGTGAGTCTAATTGATTCAATTTGATTTTATCTCTTACACTCCACACCATAATTTTCCTTTGTTTGTTGTGGTACTTAGGTGCTTCTGCAAATTGTCGCAACCACCTTGTTAAGTTTATTGGAAGTTCAACCCACAAAAATTTGTACTTATCTAGAAATGGTCCTTTGTAGAAAAGATATTGTCTAAACTCTGTTACTTCCCACCTTCTCAACTCAACTTCTTGAGCTATGAAATTGTCAAGCTTATTTTTGCACCAATCTTGGATGCCATTGGTTGTTACCCAAGTATCCATACAGTTAATAGGGTCCTGTTAAGAACCAATGTCCTACTGATAGATCCATTTTTTGAACCATTTGTTGACACAAAGTGGACACTAGGGTTCTTGCGCGTGGGCCAACAAAGGGGCGTCGTTGTAGTCCATTGTGCTGGCATTTTCAATCCACTTAAGGGGGGAGGTCTCACATGAAGCAACAACCAAGACCAATGTAAAATGGGGATTAGTTATATGTATGGTTGTGATGGGGTTTTACAAAAGTAAATATTATAATAGTATTTGTCATATCAGAACAAGAATTCAGTATATTCACCATTTGTCCATTGAAATCAGAACTGAAAACATAAAGAAAACATCATAGAGACAAGCATACTCAAAAAATTGAAGGGGGTCCAACATTCTCTTTCATTTTATCAAAATATCTTCATTACAATAACAATATTACGACCTCATCCTTACATTCACTGCAAAATTACTTGTCACGGGATACATATTCGTGATGCAATGCCAAAAATCCCATTACAAAACCCATGTCATGGATCCATCTATATTTGTTTACAACTGGCTCTTCTGATGCTCGGGTCTCTCAACTTGTATACTTGTGCACATGCTATCTTTTCTCGGTCTCTCTTTCTCTCCTTCATCTCTTGCTTCCTTTTATGCTTGCACCTTAGCTCCAAAACATGTCCAAAACAATTGTGATTGTTACCTTTCTTCCGCACCTACTAGTACTTTCCGCTACTTCTGCAACTCTTTTGCAACTTCCTTCTTTTCCACGACTACCTTCGTTTGACTTCTCTTCTTTCGCTTCCTTCTTGGTCCAATATTTCAAAACGAAGGAGCTAACACTGACTCAAGAATGTGGCTTTTATACCACATGTGGTATTTTTTAATCCCGGTAACTTAAAACAACACAAGATATATAAATGTTAAGATGTAATAAACTACAATTTATAAAGTGGACCATGAAACATTAAACAATAGAAATATAAAGATGACACTAAATGAGCTTTATATTATGAGAAAAAATTTGGGGAGTAATGTTCATAGGCCTCTTGAGGTCTGGTGACCTTTCACTTAAGCATAGCTATTTTCAGAATAATTATCAACCTAACTCTTCATATCCTTGTAACTCTTTAAATACGCTTCTCATATCCAAAGTCCTAACTATATGGTCAAATAATTAACAAATACAAATTCTTAGTGTGTCTTAATTAATAAGAAGACCAATTTTACATTGATTGATGAACACTAACTTACTTGACTTTATTTCAAATAAATGACTTTATACAATATATAACCAACTCTTAAAGTAAGACAAATTGTAGTAAAACCCTAACATAAACTTTGATGAAAAACTAAAACTAAACTTTATACCAACTTAAAAGATTCAAAATCAAACATATCATATGAACCTATTAAGATTCAAAATCAAACATATCATATGAACCTATTTCACTAATAACCCACTTAACACTTCAAGTGATTTGACAATTCACAATTAGCTTACCACAATCCTTTGACTATGGTGTGACATGTCTCATTTTATACATAGCTATAGACAAAGATACATATACAAGGTTTATAAATAAATAAACTAGATTATCATGGTATAAAAAAGCAAATAATGGATTCATAACACCTTTATCCATGTGATAGGTTAATACAAATGACATTGGCATATTAACCACAACACCCATAAGAAAAATGTATTCTATTTGTATGAGTGATGCACAGTCTTCTACAACTTGCATAAACTTGTTCTAGATGAATCAAATTGAAAAATTTGTATGAGTGATGCACAGTCTTCTACAACTTGCATAAACTTGTTATAGATGATGAATCAAATTGAAAAGATTTAGCAATAATGTAGGAATGAATTATTCGAATTCCTTATATTTGTTCAATGTCTATATTACTCTAATAAAAGAAATCCTAAGAGAGAACTAAGTTTTAGAACAACCAACTTTTACATTTTTTTGTTTAACAAGTGCTGCATGGCAACTCACAGTCCTTGCCAAGGTAGTGGGATTGTTGATTTTATTTTTTGGTGCATTTGAGTGTATATTGTAAATTGCATGCCATGTTCACCTTCAATATATTACTTGCATGTCCTTCGTATCGTGTCCACATGCCACTGTCAATGCATGCATGTAAGGAAAGTATGAAAGCGTTGGAAACAAATCCTGGTACACCGCACTATGCCAGGAATAAGAAATATATCAATGTTCGAAGTTGGCATCTTACTTGGGTACTCAAGGTTTCCCTATTGAAGCATGGCGGTTTCCTGGAAGATGAT
The DNA here is from genome assembly GCA_001517045.1 of Pseudotsuga menziesii. Lineage (NCBI taxonomy): Eukaryota > Viridiplantae > Streptophyta > Pinopsida > Pinales > Pinaceae > Pseudotsuga > Pseudotsuga menziesii. The sequence goes on along the minus strand of LPNX010614408.1, from coordinate 256,163 downwards.
ATATACTTATTTCTCGTGAAGCCCCCACCCAAAATTGTTCTCAAATTGTTTGCCCCCCATATCATATTCAACATACTGAAGGAATCACCCCGGGGTTTAATGGTTCATTTCTACTGACAGTATTTGTATCTATAAGTGGTTTGGTAATATGTAATATGTAATAAGTAATATGTATCTGACAGTATCTGTATCTATGAGTGGTTTGGTAATATGTAATTACCTGATTACATAAGGATAATATTATGGAATGGAAACAATTCATAGAAACACAAGTCTCTCATGTTTTTATGACACATTTGTAAATTCCATCTTGATTTGTATGATAGGTATCACTGATATCTTTTATCTAAAATTTGATATTGAATGGAAACATTAGAAATGCATCATGCCAAAGGTAACTTAGACAGGGCTCTTCCAATTATTTGGCTTGAGGGGTCAAATATTCTTATAATGGTCAAAATTGCTATATAGTTTGATTGATTATCAGAGCATATAGTTTTTGCAGCATCTTTATTTTAAACTTTTATATCATGTTTTGTCTGCTACACTGTTTACTTTATTTAATTCTTAAAAGTATTTTATGTAATTCTTACAAGTATTTTGTAGGTTTTTTATTTATTTTGGAAAACAGATGGAAGTTGGGCAAGTGTCTCTGAATACTTGAACAATTCTGAGTAGGTAATTTAACTAACTTTTTTTTTCAACTTGTGCAATTTCTATGAACTTGTTTTTGTTCAAATTGTTGATAGAACTCAACGTGTAACAGTCTTACATTGGATCAGACAACAACACAAATAAAATAAATATTAAGATTTCTTACATGAGTTTTAATACTTATTTCATAGGTTTTGTGTATTACCTCTTAAGAGAAAGAACCTCTTCTTCAAAAACTTGGAGTCAATTTCCTGTTTTTTGGATGTTGTCCAAAGAAAATAGTTTTGTGCTTTTAACAATGAAGAACTCACTGGAACCTGCCATAACTTCTAGAAACAATTGTTATGCAGAGATGGAGTTTGAAAAGGATATATGCATCTAGATACTACCGCTGTAATTAGTATCCTTCTTTCACTGCTAGAAGAAGTTTATATTGGTAATTCAAAACTATATTTATTGACTATGCTACCTTAGGATTTCCTAAACTTTGACAATTTCGTTGAATGTAGGTTGTTTGGACATGAGGGAAAATATCAGTGGATTTGCTTCTAGCCTCAATGACAAAGATGTTTAGGTGATGAATTTTGTTCCAGTAAATGGTTCAAACACATTGAAGGTCATCTGTGATAGAGGCCTAGTGGGAACTGTACACAACTAGTGAGCAACGAAAGACAATATATACTACTATATTCTTAGCACAAGATTATTTCTCATATACATTTTGTATTTGGAATCTAATTACATTTGTGAAGCATTTTCAACTTATCCTTGTACTAATGATCTCCTTCATGCCTGGACTGCATTCTGTGATATATATGAGACTTGATTTTAGTAGTTGACCAGATCCTTCACCCAACAGGATTTGTGATTACTAGAGATAAGTCTTCAATGGAAAAGTACATCACAAACTATTTTCCTGTCATGAAGTGGGATTGATCATCAACCTTGAATGGAATGCGAGCAACAATGAATTTCATAATGGGAAGTTTGGTACTTTCATTGGTATTGCATTAGTTGGCTAGGACTTGGAAGAGGAGCTTTACCTCTTCCTTCCCAGCCATGAAAACCATAAAGGTAAGTGTTTTGATCAGTCTATGCACATTGATTTCTACAAAATTCCCACTTGTTGATTGGTGTGTAAATCACATGTACAAGCAGAACCAAAAGAAAATGAAAGAAATTGTTTGCATGATATGAGGATATCCATAATAACTTATATGGTTTTCAAATCATTAATCTACAACAACCCTGTCAAGTATATGCAAGTGTAAAGTTTATATGCAATATAAAATTTACAAATAGTTAAATAGCTTAAGCTTACCTCAAAAAGTTGCTCTAGAAAGCTCAGAAGATGTTGCTTGAAGAAGATTATGCTTCAACACCCGAGCATTTGGATTTGCAAAAAAGTTGCTCCACAAAGCTCAGAAGATGACAACAATAAAGGGCATGCCACCCCACCACTTTGTAAGTGTTTCAAGCGCATGCGACCATCACTAAGAAACAAACCCCATCGAGTTAGTTAAGCAATGCTATAAACACCAATTGCAAACATTGAAACAAATGCTATCAAATGCAACACACCATTGAATGAACCTGTAGAATAGTGCAACACATAGTACATCGATAACCTTTTACCACTACACCTTGCCCCCTAAAGCCCAAGGAGGATGTTAACAATCAACGCTCAATGAGAATGACATTAAACAATTTCCTTAAAAATCACTTCAATAAAGTTAATAATTCCTTGAGATACTTTAGCGGGACCTTTTTCAGTGATATTTTCCTCATCTCTCTTGCTTGAAATATGGTAAAAAAATTAAGAATAAATAATGGAATTGTAAATATAAGTTGTTATATCTGGACAAACTCGGTGTAATAGGTGTATTTGAAGGTGTTAAATCTATTTATACATTCAAAAATAAAAATTGCAATTTGACCAAAGATAGTAAGACCAAATTTTCATAAAAAAATTCAATTCAAATTGTATAACATTTAAACTACTTTACAAGTCCTTCAAAAATAGGAATTGATCATCAAAATTCACAACTACAAGCATATTCTCAATGAGTATCCTCATCAATTACTTATCATGTCACATAATGAGATTTGAACATGGTTAAAGAGCATAAAACCATTCCCCAACATCATGATCTACATTTAAACCACTTTTACTTTAACTATCAACTAACAAACAAACAAAAAAATTGCATTGATATTTAATCCAATTAATAAGTCGCTTATAGGTCTTCTATAAATACATTTTATAATTTATAAAATTTATAATTTTTTATCTCAAAAATAGCTAAACATATTATAATTTAGTTATCAAACATGCCACTAACTAGGTGTTGATCCATATAAGATAGATTTTAAAAGTAATTTTAAATCTCTTTAAAACTAATAAAACCATTTAAAATTTATATAAACATAAAAATTAAAATTAAATTATTAAATTTTATATTTAAATATTAAATTAAGTATATTCCATGCACATCTTTAATAATTCCCAAACATAAACCAATGGTAAGAAAAAACAGTTTTCAAAAATATCAGAATTAATTAATTAATTAATTAAATATATATATATTCAATAAATATATATATAAATTTTCAAAATTTAGAAATAACTAATTACATCAATCCAGCCACTCGCGCTCAATCCAGCCACATGAGATTCACATAGGTTGTTAATTAAACAATTTTTTTCCCAAAAAATTAGAAATAACTAACACCATTGTCAATCCAACCCCAGCAAATAATGTCAGCAAACACTACAACCGTTAATTTACAAATCAATTTTTAAAAAAAAAATCCAAAAAAATCCAGACTTGCCACGTCATAGGACGAGCAACGGCTTGGAACAACACATCCACGTCATAGGAAGATCTGTTTGTCCACGTCATCTCATACGCGGTGAGCCGAGGACGTATCTTCCCAAAAAAAAATCAGACAAGAGGGCCCCACCAACCTGTAAACATGGTTCCCATTTCTTTATTAAGACTTCTTGGATGTCCAACGCGGAGTGTCCCCTTCCGTTTATTATTTTAATATCCTGACACCGGTGGGTGTCCTGGTCGTGGTCGCGGAAGCCTGGGAATTCAATTTCACGGCAAATTCACTTCAATCCCGGCTCTGTTCCATACCCACAGCAGAAATTGCAGTTCAAGGTACGAAGGAGCAGACTTTTAGTCTATAATTTTCATTTTTTCTATGTTGGCGTGGCTTTTGATTAGCATCGTTCCAATTCCATTTTAGCATATTTCTATTTGTTGATCCTTCCTGAAAATTTTGCCTAAATGTATCCATGATTCAGATTTTAGTCCTGCCGTCTGGATCAATGCTCATTAACTGCTGTTTGTGAAGTGGGTTCTCGGTTTCTTTTTGTGTAAAGCAGTGGGAATTCTATAATATTTTGGTTTGGGTGGAAAAGAAACCCAATTATCAGACATTCAGGCGTTACCGAAGAGGGGCTTGATTGGAGCCATGAATGCATTGGCGGCAACGAGTCGCAATTTCAAACAGGCAGCTAGATTGCTGGGTTTAGATTCCAGGCTTGAGAAGAGTTTACTGATTCCATTTCGGGAAGTTAAGGTAATCAATGGTTGATGTGAATGATTTTATTTTACCTTGTTGGGTTAGAATGCAGGTTTATGTGAATTTTTATTTCAGCTTTTTTTCACTTCCATGAAAAGCTATTTTTTCATCTTCCTTTTTGGTTATTGTCTGTGATGATTTATTGCTTTGGATCATTTACTTTTTCTGCAGGGACTTTGAATTGTATCTTTATCTTAAATGGAGAATTAGTTATGTTTCATTAATGGTAGCTTTATCTTAAAGAGAGAGTTAATGATATTTCCTTACTTTTTAACTAGTTTACCCCCATGATGTCTCATGAGTGTCATGGATTTTACTAGTCAGCTTGCCATTTTATTTCGTTGGGAGAAGGGTAGGGGTAGAAACTGTGAATTGCAGGAGCCCTTTTGGCTATCATACTGTGTTCGAACTTCGAGGAGCACCTATGCTCTGAAAATTCTGCTCATATTATTCAATCATGAATTATGTCTACAACCCATTTCCCTGAGAATCAACTTCCAAAAATCATGGCTTCCTCAAATTTTTTCTTCTGTGGTTCCTTTTGTCGAAAATTGGTAGGGTATTAGAGTCAGGTGTCAGCGTTGAGGTTGATAGGCAGGCTGGCTAGGAGGCGAGATTCAAATTGTGGCTTGAAAGGGGTGTTGGAGTTAGAAATCCATACCTTGATATCGAATCCAGTAATAGGTGGCTTGAATGAAGGCTAAATGCTCAATGGTAGAAGCACCCACCAGGTAAGGCCAGGTCCTGGGTTTGATTCCTAGCCTCTCCAATTGTAAACACTTTCCATTATATGGATTAGCTTGCATGATTAACAAGATCGCCATAAGAATTCTCTTCCATCTCTTAGGTTTGATTCCTAGCCTGTCCGATTTTCGGCACCTATGATGTAAATTGTGTAGATCTTTATCTCATCGATGGTTTGTGTGTCCATCGGACTGCTCATTACCTTGCTTTTATCTTGTTTTTAGAAACCAAAGTCCTTCCTTGTTGCTGATGCCTTGCCCAATATAAGAAAGCATCATACTGATGCTGTCCTCAATTTGATTGTGAGCTGGAAGGGATCAAATGTAAGGCGCTCAGCCCTGACTCTGACTTGGGAGGTATGCACTGGTCGCTTTTGAATTTATGATGACCCAGGTCGCTTTTGAATTTATGATGATGATGATGTGCTATGGGAGTACAAATACTGCCAATGCCTTGCCCATTGTAAGAAAGCGTCATACTGACACTGGCCTCGATTTGATTTTGAGCTGGAAGGGATCAAATGTAAGGTACTCAATCCTGACTCTGGCTTGGGAGGTCTGCACTGGTCGCTTTTGAATTTATTATGATAATGGTGTGCTATGGGAGAACATATACTGCCAATGCCTTGCCCAGTATAAGAAAGCATCATACTGGCACTGTCCTCGATTTGATTTTGAGCTGGAAGGGATCAAATGTAAGGTACCCACCCCTGACTGTGGTGGCTTGGGAGGTCTGCATTGGCCGCTTTTGAATATCATCATGATGGTGTGCTATGGGATAACATATACTGCCCCTGCCAAGCTATGCATCTCCTCACCCTGAGATTCTGGATATAAGAGATTTGCTCTTAATATCTGTGAATATTGGATGCATCCAAACAAACAATAGCTGCAATGGAGAATATAGCTTTACTGTGCAAATTCTATCTGTACTATAAGTATTCCTTACTCTGGTTGTGTATAGAAGGCAGCAACAGTGCATTTATTTCCTATATCCATAGCACCCTTTTGCATTATATGTTACATATTTTCTTATTGATCTATTCTCCTGTTGTAACTGGCATTCATTTTCAATAAAAAGAAAATGAACTAGATAGGGGCCAACCCCGTTTCTCCAACCCATGTCAAACAAAAGTAATAATGCATAGCTCCCACATCTCAAAGGATCTGAATAACTAAGAGTATTTTGAATTGGTTATACACTCATTTGAACTCTTTATATAAACTTTCTGTTATATTTCTTGAGGTTGCTTACTTCCAATGCAGGTTGAGTGTACCATTCCAAAAGATGATGGTACAATTGCATCATATGTGGGCTATAGAGTGCAGCATGACAATGCTCGAGGACCTATGAAGGGTGGAATACGCTACCACCCGGAAGTAAGTTAGCAATTCCTGATGGTTGCCTAAAACAGCATATCTATGGTCATAGGATACGGATGTATGTGCTTGGTGCTCATGTTGTAATATTTATCCTTAACACAAATCAGAGAGTCGTAAACTATTTTGGTGCTAGTTTGGTGCATTGAAACAAGATCAGTGCATACAATTCATTACTCTGCACATTCTTTGGCATATGGTACTCATTTTGTTGTTGGAAACATCAGCCTCTATAAGGCTTTCTAAGGTATAGATTGCTAGTTTCTGAATGGAAAAAATGTAAGCCTTACTTGAGAGAGATTAGCATTCAGTTATGCTTGTAATTTGGAATCCCTACGGTTCTTGGAAGGAATAGAATAAGATCCTGTCTACATCAATTCCATTTATATCTTTTCTCTTGATGTTGGTTTGCAGGTTGATCCAGATGAGGTAAATGCCTTAGCTCAATTAATGACATGGAAGACCGCTGTGGCAAACATTCCATATGGAGGTGCAAAGGGTGGTATTGGATGTTCACCATCCAGTTTAAGTAAAAGTGAGTTAGAACGTCTTACTCGTGTCTTTACCCAGAAGATTCATCATTTGATTGGAATCAACATGGATATTCCAGCACCTGACATGGGAACTAACTCTCAGGTTTTTTTCATAACTTCTTCCTGACGCTTATGAATCAATTATCAAATTTGCTTATGAATCAATTATCAAATTTATGATTTATCTAGTCTCTAAGTTATGTGGGTTGAATGTTGTATTTTGATCTTGCTGTTTTGTTGGGATATTGATTATTTTTCCTCTTTGGAAAACATTATGAATAACTATGGTCATTTCTATTGCTTGCTTTGCAAATGAGTTATGAAAGAATTCGGAAGGCTTCCAATATGCCTTTGCTTATTTTTAATCTATTTTGTGTTTTATGGCTTTTCAAATTTAAACATGTGATTCAATCTAAATGCATTTGGAAAAGGATTGACAGTGATTTTGAAATATATCATCATGCTTATATGTTTCTAATTACTTCTTTTTTATTTGGGACAGACAATGGCATGGATTCTAGATGAATATTCCAAGTTTCATGGTCATTCTCCTGCAGTTGTTACGGGAAAGCCTCTTGTAAGTATACGGGCTTTAGGTTGAAAATCCTTTTCCAATATCTTCGAATGCTAACTTTCCAGACGTGCATATGATGATAGGATCTTGGTGGTTCCCTTGGTAGGGATGCTGCAACTGGCAGAGGTGTGGTAATTGCCACAGAAGCCTTGCTAGCTGAACATGGAATGGCTATTCGAGATCAACGCTTTGTCATCCAGGTATGCTTGAAATCATTTGTTTGTTTCCCCGGTCTTCTAATTTTTTTATTATTTGAAACGCTAATCATCCTCAAGCACATAAAGGTACAGATTTCCTTATAATCACGGTTTTATGAAAACTAGTTTTCTTCATACCGAAATGCTTTCTTCTCTATTTTTCTTTTGTTTCTGTTTGGTATCCAGCTGCAAGCACTTCCAATTGAGAGGTTGCGAGCATTGGTCATGAATTTAGTAAAATTGAGCATTTTATGTGTATTCGATTTGAAGATGTTTATGGTTGTTTACCATTCCATATTTCATTAGGATGGTGTCCTGTAGGTTAGGGAATGATGTTTTGAGGTCCCATTTAGAGATCAATTATGGACTGAAAAGAACAGAAAACCCATTTTGAGATCCTAAAAAGGGTCTCCTGTCTTATCCTTTTACAGTTATCTTCACATTTCTTTCAGCTGTCTATGAGAAAAAACTTATAAAGAGATCTTCATTTAGTTTTTGGCAATAGGTCTAAACCCATTTTCCTTTGTTCAGGGTTTTGGAAACGTGGGTTCTTGGGCAGCAAAACTCATCCATGAGAAAGGTGGAAAGGTCGTGGCTATAAGTGATATCACAGGTGCATTAAAGAACACCAGTGGTCTTGATATTCCAAGCATAATAAGATATTCAAAGGAAAACGGTAATATTAAGGACTTTGAAGAAGCAGATGCAATTGACCCAGAATGTTTGTTGCGCGAAGAATGTGATGTACTAATTCCTGCTGCTCTTGGGGGTGTTCTTAACAGGTTAATTTTCATTTGACTTATGCCTTAAATGTAGCAAACATAGAAGCCGAGGAAAGACAATGCTATGCTAATACTTGACTGAAATAACTGCTTAAACTGCTTGGGTGTTGAAGTATTTATTATATTAGCAAGATAGATTTGAAACAGATCTTGAATGAAAGTAGATGTTCATCATCGCAGGGAAAATGCTAGTGAAGTGAAGTCTAAATTCATAGTTGAAGCAGCAAATCATCCCACAGACCCAGAGGCTGATGAGGTAGGCTGTATTCTTATCAAGGTGATTTATTTATTTTTTCCTTTACTTTTTCGAAGAGACTTAAATTTAGCCTTAGATTAAAATTAAAGGGTTTGAGGCTTTTAATGTACAGATTTTATCAAAGAAAGGAATTGTTATACTGCCAGACATATATGCAAATGCTGGTGGTGTGATTGTCAGCTATTTTGAGTGGGTTCAGGTAAGTAAAGATGGGAGTTACTGTCTGTTTTGTGACAGTTAATTTGAAAATGATAAAATTGATTTGATTTGGAATTGTTTGGTAGGCTAAATTGATTTGATTTCTTTTCCCCACATGGGATAGATCTTTCTAGAATGATAAATATTGTATTTATTTTCATTGCAGTTTTGTTTGATGTAATTCACAGGACAAATCTGTTGATTTGTACTGGTCACACCTCTCTGCTGGTATTACACAAGAATGTTATTGTAACTTTACTTCTGTCTCTTCCATTGCAGAATATCCAAGGTTTTAGGTGGGATGAACCGAAGATTAATAACGAACTACAAACATATATGATGAGCGCTTTCACGGACATCAAGGATATGTGTAAAAAACATAATTGTGATCTACGAATGGGGGCATTCTCACTTGGACTGGAACGTGTGGCTCGTGCAACTAACTTAAGGGGTTGGGAGGTATAAAAATCACTCTTGAGAAGTTGATGAAGAGTGTGGAGGCCCTTTGTCAAAGGGTGTATGCTATTGAGTTCCTGACAGCATTCTCTTGGGGAATGCATTCCCTTCATTCATTTGATAGTTGATGCTATTGAGTTCATATGGGTGGTTGCCACTGTAATAATACAACTTATTTCTTTATTCATTTAAATTTGATGCCAAAGAATTCATGACTGGCTGCCACTCTAGTGCAATTTATTCCCTCTATTTATATCAATTTCATGCGATTGATTACAGATAACTGGCTGCCATTGTAGTGGGAAATTTGTTCCTTTCTTTCATTTGAATCCTGTCCATGATTATGTTCTGGAAGGTTTTGTCCTTCCACTTTGATTTTCAAAATTTTAAGTTATTAAAGTCTCGGGATGACGCTATAACTATTAAACACAAGATAGTTCCATTTTAGGGTGCAATATTTACAGCTGTCATTATCATCACTGCAACTTCCATCTTATGGTACAATCTGCAAGTAAGTTTATTTTTATGCATGCCTGTTTTCTTGTTTACCTGTCTTATCATGCCTATGCTTCCTTTCTTTTGTTTGGAGGCGTGTAATATTACGATTATAGTGTAACTTTCCTTTAGCTTATATACTGTCCCTATACATGTTTCTCGATTTTAAAGGCTTATATCATTATTGATAGAAACACTGATATGAAGTTGCTTTATGGAGAGGAAAGCTATTTCTTTGTGAGCAATTTTTTGTTTGGATTTCTTCATCTATAACCTTTTATGTGCCTGATTGGTTCTTGTTTCTTGTAGTTGCATCTGTTTTGTAACAAATCATGTTACTATACTTTTATAAGATCTGCTCATTACCACTGCCTTGTTTGCAGTCCTCGGCAAAGGACAAAGGTACAGTATGGGCATAAAGATTTGCTATCCCAAGTTGTCACAATTGTGTTAGCATCCTCTCGCTCTCTGTTACTAATTCTGCTTGATTGTCTTGCGTGTGAAGTAGATACTTTTGGCTTTGTGTTAGTGATCTTGTGGGTATGTAAGTGTATTCCATCTTGGATGTTGGGAAGCCACACTTATGTGATAACCTACTTTTATAAGATCTGCTCATTACCACTGACAAAGGACAAAGGTACAGTATGGGCATAAAGATTTGCTATCCCAAGTTCTCACAATTGTGTTAGCACCCTCGCACTCTGTTACTAATTCTGCTTAATGCTGCTTGATTGTCTTGCATGTGAAGTAGATACTTTTGGCTTTGTGTTAGTGATCTCGTGGCTATGTAAGTGTATTCCATCTTGAATGTTGGGAAGCCACACTTATGTGATAACCTACTTATCTCATCTCTCTCTCTTACTTTTTACATGGGATGTTTGTGATTCCATCATTATCGTGCCGATAAGCATATCAATTCATTTTACTATACTTACACTAGATGTGCATTTGCCCATTACCACTGCCTTGTTTGCAACCCTCAACAAAGGTACAATATGTGTCTAGAGATTTGCCACTCAAGTTCTCACGATTATGTGTTACCATCCTCCCTCTTTGTTACTAATTCTGCTTGACTAGTTCCAATGTTAAGTAATACTTTTGGTTCCATTTAATGATAGTGTGGGTGTATTCCATTTCGAATGTTAAGTAGATACTTTTGGCTCCATTTAATGATAGTGTGGGTGTATTCCATTTGGAATGTTGGGAAGGCACTCTTAGTTTATAATCTACTTATCTCATATGATCATATCTCTTTCTCCTTCTTTTGAACATGGCATGTTTGTGATTTTATTCATTATTGCTTCTGTGGATGAAACGTGACATATATTCATAACACTAAAATATGAAATGATTGACTTCTAACATTTTATGTAGAAAACAGATAACAATTTATTAATTACTATTACATAAAAAATAAACTAGCTTAAATTTATTTTAACCTTGGTGACTTATCGAGATTTGAGAGGGATTAAATCCATGGAGGTGCAATTATTTTCACAAGTTTTTGTATTGTTAAAAGGGTTTGCATCTAGAGGGATTTGATCTGTCTCGATGTTTTGATAGATGCAAAATTAAGATGGATCTACTTTGGTTAGTATTTACAATATGTCTGTGAATAGGTTTCTTTACAAAAAATAAGCACCTAAGTCATCGTCTACTAACATTGGTGTCAAGAGCATTAAAAACCTCAAAAACTAACTATATTTGTTCCAACCACCATATCCAAGATAAAAAAGCTATAGCCCTACTTGTTTTGATTTAAAAAGATTGAGATTCCAAAATTAATTGTCATCATGGGAATTACAATCGTCACAAAAACTGTGAGGACTTCTTGACTCTTGAAATTGCCAGCACCAATGTAGGAACCTTATTATTTAGAGGTTGTATTGGGGCATTGTAAGGTCCGTTGTAGTGGTGCTCATGACACTTAAAATTCCCAACTTTATGTCTACACCAGCCTCCATATTGCTCATTCTATATTAAGCCACCAAGGTTCCCAAAGAAGTTGAATGAGGTCACTGGACATTCATAGTGATATGCAGATAGATATGGACACATAGCTATCCCATGAGCCTAAGTGAAAAAATAATTTTTATGGGCCTTTCTAAAAATTAAATTTCTTTTATTTCCTCCAAATTTGAAACAAGGTTTCAATCATGATAAATTATCATGCAAATTAGGACGTAGTGAAATAAAGCAATATATCTCCTAGAAGGGTTACTTTTTAGGATATAGGATTGGGACGTAGATAGGCATCGAATTGTGAAACCCACTACCATAGATTTGGTAGAGGTAGAACCAACAAAGATGCTTGAGTGGTTCTAGTTTGTTGCAAGAGGTGCACATTAGGTGACAGATGTTTGCATAAACAAGGCAATGACCAACAATAAGGTTCCTTGATATGAGGGACTAGGTGAAACAACTTTCTTAGGTTTTATGAATGATTTCTAGATGTTCCTTGGCTTATAAATTCAAATGGTCTACTTGGATTTGAGTCTATTTTTATTTTTAAGAAAGATTGAGCACTAGTCCTCGACTAGACAACAACACATAAGTTTCTCTATATTTAAATCAGACCTTACACACATTTGATTGCAATTCAAGTTGCATGGTGATTATACTCCAAGATTGAATAAGAGGGATTTGGGAACCAAAATTTTGACTTTATCCAAAGGATTTCCCACTTTGCATTATTCAATCTTGATTTATCATTTATCTTTGGTTAAACTTTTGACTTTATCCAATGCCACGTTGTTGTTTACATTGCTCAATGTTGATTTATCATTTAGTGTAACCCAATCAATCCAATCTCTGTTTTTATTAATCAAAGTTGTTAAAGATGGTTTTGATTAGTGTCTTAAAAACCATAAACAATGAAAATCAAGAGGATTTTACTAATGACTTTTTTTTATCTTAGAGTATAAGAGACAACCACTAAACACATTATTGATTAAAAGAAAAGTCAAATTGAATGTATTGATAACCTACCAATATCTCTACATGTTCTTAGCCACAATATTAGACTTAATTTTAATTTTGATTGTGCTGAGGATAAGGTCTTCAAAAGTTAGACTTGGCCATCATTTCTTGCCATAAGGAAACACCTTAATTGATTTAATTCTTTAGTAGCACTTTTTAGGGCTCTTGTCCCTCTAATGCTTGTATAATCCATTGATCATAACCAACCTACCCATCAATATGGGCGTTAAGAATTCTTGCACCACCTCATAACTAAGTTGGAGTGCAACAAAGATTCCAGTTAACTATGTGAAAAGCCTTATGACCTTGAAAGTTGGCCCATGAAAAAAATGTAGGGAATTTTTCAATCTTTTGTAAGCATTCAAGGAGATCCCAATAGGACCACTAGTAGACATAACGGATATCAAGATCTTCATGTAGATCTAGAAATGAGTAGCTAACACTATGAGCTTCATGATACGTTGCTTAATCTATTTTTCAACTCTCTAGATCAAAAACGTCTAAGAACATGTTAGGTTGACCTTAAAATGGGAGGCATTGTACAAGTATGAGAGTTCCAAAAGGTTATGCAACATTGACAAGGTGGAACTTTGCTGAGGAGTTAATTCTCCTTATATAGGTTTGCACAATGTTCCATACAACTATATGGCATTATGTCATATAATGTTAGAGTTATGGAGTTAATGGAAACTTGATGGATGCTTAGATATCTCCCTTGAGATTGGAATATTCCATAGATCATTTAGGAAATCTTAAAAAGAAAATGGAATACCCGAAACCATTGAATGATTGCGTTGACTAGATCTAAGACCATTCTCCACGAGAAACATTAGAGGAAATTTCAACTCAAAATGGGCCTCCTAAGGAAAATTAATAAAATAATAGTTAAAATAATAAAATAATATTTATTAATTTTGGAGGAAGAAAAGAAAAAACTACTTTTTTGATCGTATTTTCGACATATCTTCCTGTATTTTTACTCAAATTTCGATTGGGAGAGATTGTTGGATGTGGAGTTAAATTCCGCATCCAACGAGTACCCACTCGGCATACTTTTTACGTGCGCTGCTACCCCAAAAACAAGAAATACCTAAAAAATGTGATGATGATATCATCATCACGTTTTTTCAATTATTTCTTGATTTTGGGGTAGCGAGTCCCGTCAAAAGTATGCTGAGTGGGTACTCGTTGGATGCAAAATTTAATTCCGCATCCAACGAGCTCTCCCAATCGAAATTTGAATAAAAAGACAAGGATATATGTCGAAATTACGAACAAAAAAAATAGTTTTTTTTATGATACCTATTCCCAAATTTATATTAAAAAATTGTTTAAGAGGTGCTCCCTTTTTGAATTTTAAAGCATTTTGATTGGCTAATACATGATGACATGGAATTTGTATTATTTTTTGAAGGTCCATTTTAAATTGAAATTTCCTCTAATGACTATTCTATGGAAATGTTGATACTTTTCTTAGAACAATGGGTCTTTCCACATTTATCTCTTAAACTTGACACCATTTAAAAAATATACTAGCATTCCATGGTTTTCCAACAATGTCCCATTCCTTTGGAAGGGTAGGGAACAAGTCATCTACAAAGTGACCATTGATAAGTTGGCATGTATAAGGTAGGGAAGGGGGATACTTTTGGTAAGGGAGTAGCCAACTTTATGAGTGATTAAATAACCAACCATGTTGATTTCCGTCACATATAAGGAGGGTGGAAGTGGACACCTTTTGTAATGAATAGTAGAATGCCAACAAGGTTTTGCGGAACTAAAGGATACGATCAATGATGCACCCATACTAAGGTTCCTTAATTGAAATAAGATCTTCTATGTACATGTGGATGCATTGGGTATATCCATCAAGTTGGTTAAATGTGAGAAAGAGAAAGGTTTGGACCACTTTATACCACAGTACCATAATTCGAGTACGAATACGATTCGATACACAAAAATACCTAACGAAAAAATCCAATACAAATAAAATACGGAAGTAGACTTCTTATATATAATATTTTTAATTAAATATACAACAATATATATAACATTTATATATAGTTAATATATACAATATTTTTAATAAAATATTAAATCTCAGCCATTAAATTTTAAACTTAAAAAAATCAATTTTTTTTTAAACATACTTTTTATAACCAAAATTACTCTTTAAAAAAACAAAAATATAATTCCTTTAGTGTGAAAACTCTTACTTATTAATAGTTATAAATTATTTTAAGAAGAAAGTAAATAATATTTACCACTACTTATATTTGGAATTAATTAATGAATGTTTAAACTGTGATAGGGTTAACTTTGAGTCTGGAATGAGCAAGGATGTAAGTGGTTTTGAGCACATGGTTTTGGTAACCAATAAATCTAGTGTTGCATTATGTTTGCATATTTATTTTTTTGGCATATTTTTGTGATATTTTTATTCCTATTAAATTTAATTATAAAGTATGAAATTGAAAAAAAATTATTTTATAGTATTTGAATAGTTAAAATTTAACATTTTAAAATATGATTTATGTATTATAAGACCTTAAATCTTATTTGTTGATTAACAAGTTTATTTTGTTTTTGTTTTATTAATTACCAAACCCTAGAGTAAGTTGTGACCTCTCCCTTTGGGTTAGAGAGACAAACATGGAGTAAATACTCTTTCAAAAGTATGATTTGTTTCTTTTTCAATCTTGGAAATTCCCATGTATGGTCAAATAGTTGTTCCAATATAGAGAACAAGGACACGAAAAAGTTGGGGAAAGGAGATTTCCTCGATGCAATCTTTTTCTAGTACAAAGAGTATCCATACGAGGTGTCATTTTCTCCAAAATGTATAATCATAAGATGACATGGACATTGCATAAAGGAGAATTTTAGTGTAGAAGACACTAAAATTCAAGAAGTTGGCATAGACCTATATTGAGTAGAGATAAATAAATATAAAGAAAATGCATACAATTTGGAAATAAAAATAAATAATTCATGAAGCCCATTATGGAGTGGTAAGAGGCCATTTTTCACTAACAAAGACCGAACACGAAAGATTGTTTTTAGGTTTTTGATGACTTATAATCTTCAAAGACCATTTGAAAATTATTAAGAAAGAAATGTGAGAAATAAAATTAGGATACAACATGAGCCAAAAATAATTTAACTATATTTTTGAGCCAAAAATATGTTTTGGTACAACATGAGTTTTCATTCCATACCTCTCAAGGATAAAAAGAAAAATGTACCAGCTAGTCTTTGCTTTGTAGCATAGAGATGATGTGTGGGATCACTTTCCAAGTTGTTGGTTACTATATAGTATTAAGTAGGTATTTTGAGTTGAGTTTTTTTAGTTTATTTTGAATTATCAAGCACTAGATAAATAATGATTTCAATTTATAAATAATCCAAAGAATATTGGACATCTTTGAGATAGCTTCATTATCCATTGGTTGAGATGCATTGAAAAGCAGGGCATGTGATCTGAAATGGATTGATATATAATTTGTCATCTATTTTGGTGTTTTCTAGGTGGAAAGAACTGATGAATTGGCTTGCAAGGCTCATTTTAGGGGCATGTTTCACTTTGTAGATTTAAGGTCCACAACCTTTCATGGCCCATTTGAGGGCTTAAACGACATTTTTTGAGGTCAAAAGTTCATTCTTATGCAATGTCCCTAGACTCTATTCTACACTTGGAGAACTGTCCAATGGTGCAATAATTGCCTCAAACATAGTCCGTATGAGGAAGTTATGCCTCCTGCAAGTTGACCTATTCAGTTGACCACCATGGTACTAAGTGGATGCCACCCGGCTCTCTCTCACATATGCGTAGTTAGTCATGTGTGGACTTTCAAGAACATTCTAGAAGGTCCAACTCTAACCCTAAATGAGAGTTGAGGAATTCAAAAACCCTAGAACTAGCACTACACGACTATTGGGCTATGTTAAATATCGAGCCACAAGGAAAATAAGGGCTTCCATTTTTATGATGTTATTGTATTGTTCCATAGTTGAGCAACAACAGGAGAGTGAATCTTAGAGAATAAGAGAGGAAATATGAGATCATGTAGTAGCCATTATGGCAATATAGTCATAGATTTTTTTTTCCACGGAAATAATCACCTTCCTGTTATTCCGAAGGAATCAAGGAAAGATCACATGCACAGAAAATCTCAACAAACTTCCCCACATTTTGTAGGTCAGTAGGTCGAGCAAATTGTCAGTGGAACATCCAAGCCAGAACATGTCTCAACTACATTGAACCCAAGTGGATGGAATGTAATCCATCTAGCCCCACCAACGGACCACCCTATCCTTGAAACCATAGAGTCATAGATAACTCCATATAGAGTACCATTTCCTTTGTATTTGCATTTTATATGAAGAGCAAGGCATACTATCTCATTTCTAGGTGGGTTTTTCTCCACAATGATTTTTTTTTAATAAATCTTGTGTTATTTATGTGGATCGTGTATTTCTTTATTCTAACTATTTATGTTGGAAACAACCAATTATAAATATTTATTTTTTATTAATTAAAATTCAAGTCTCTATTACAAAATGTGTCTTAGATATTTATACAAAATGATGTCTTATGATGACATAAGACATGTATGTATAGTTTCGTATATTCAATATTATTATTATACTTAATATCTATATACAAGTCATCCCTTCTCTAAATGCTTCATCCTTCATCCTTGAACCAAAGATGATTTGAACATTTTAAACTTAGTACAGCATTTTCGGTGGAAAACAACAACTGAATTAGATGATTTGAACATCCCGAACTTAGTACAACATTTTCCAGGAAAACAGCAACTGAATTAAGCATGACAGTGTCTGAGTCCAATTATTTCTCTTTGCAATCTTGATGTTAAAAATCTCTTGGTTTTCATCGCGCTGTTGTTATTCTCATTCTCAGCACCATCAGCTAAAGCACTCGAGGAACTAGGGTGCTCACTAGCAAAGAACTCTGTGGGAACCTATAATATCTATCTCCATTTCCACCATTCGCTTTACTTATAATGGTTTCATTCACCCAAGTCCTCACACATACTTCCTTCGCACTGGTCATGTCTCTAACTTGATCATGCATTGTGATTTTATAACCCACATCACAAAACAGGAGAATAAGTATGTTGTTGCGCTCATCCGCAGATCTCAAAATACAACACAACTCATCCAAGCACCAACGCAATTCAGCATAACTTTCAGGAAAGATTGCAAGGAGGCATTGCAGACAGCGCTTATGATTATTTGAGGAAACTATAGGACGACGACTCTATCTACAGGTCGGACCTATGCACCCGGTTGGACATGTCCATAGTCAGGTATTATTATAAGATCAGCCCACACAGCTTGACCTAGTTCCTCTTGCGGAATTTGATGGAATTCTTCTCTACCTTGCCATCGACTCTTTGATGGAATTCTTCTTATCTTCCCGCAGAGTTTGTCTCGCTTGTCTCATATCATTGTCAATGGTTACAGCTAGGTTGTCTTTTATCATTGTCAATGGTTACAGCTAGGTTGTTTTTCAAGTCATTCAATAGGAAAATAGTTGAAGGAACAAACGCAATAGAGAGGCACTGCAGACGACGTTGAACTCTAGTTTCCAGATCGGGTTTGTTGTTCACGATATTCTCTTGAATTTAACTGATATACTCATCACATTAAAAGAGTTTCTTGCTCCACAATAATTCATAGAGCACCTATATCCTAGCACTTAATATGTCTGCTGCACAGACAGAGTAACCAGAACAAATAATAATCAGTTAGATGCAAGTCATTTAATGGGAGCTGGAGTAGCCATGTCACATATTAAGATTTAATGGGAACGATGCCTACGGCCACCGTATTAAATGATCACCACACATTGAATTATTATCAGTTACCTGTAGGTCATTTAATAGCAGCTAGGGTAGCCATGTGGAAAAAAATATTTTACATACAGCAGAGTAATACTAGCATTGTAGATTTTTAGATTTCAATCAAATTGAGATTCAGCAACCCACAATGCTACCGCCACAATATTTATTTCTCTGCTGCATAATGAATTTGTTCACCTATAAATTATTAAAATTTAATGGGAATATGCCTACTTCCACCTCCATTAAATGGCCACCACATTGAATTATTAAATGGCGTGAAGCCAGATGTTCAAATGCCTTTCATAATCTCAATTGTACATACGCTTTATGAGCTTATGATCCTTATCGAGAAAAGTCACCAACCCAAAGTTAGGGACTTTGAATTTGGACTGACAAGGATATTCTCCACTTTTATATCTTTGTGCATGATTCCCATGCTATGACAATACCGGAAAAACGCACAAAGGATGTCCATGTTCGGGAACTGTTGTTGCAAGACTGGACGTCTCGTGAGCTAAGACTCTTAATATTATAGTAGTTATTTTTGGATTAGTAGTACAACAAAGAAAAAAGTATTTAAACCCTAGCAATGGCAGACATGTTTGGTGAAGAAGCATCTATTTATAAAGATGAAAATACAAGTAGTTGATATCTCATGCAACATGTCAATTTTCATGATGGATTTAGAGAGCAAGTTTGGACCTTTCAGTGATTTTGGAGGCTCTAACTCCAGATCAGATTAGAGGGGAAATCAAAAGATAAAGGTGACAAGCATCCAAGTTCCAATACCAATATTCCTTCCCAATATTTACTTAAGATAGAAGCGAAAGTCAATATCAATCTGTACCAAGGTGAGATCGATGCTTTAAGTTTGAATCATTGGTTGCAACGATTAGAGGTTTATTTTAGTATCCATCAAATAGATGAGGAGAAGAAAATTTCATTTGCTCGACTAAATTTAAAGGTCCTTGCATTAACCTGGTGGGAAAGCCACATGTCGGCACTTAGGCTAGAGGGTGATCCAAGTAACTAAGTAGGAGGATTTAAAAACCCCCATTAAATCTTAGTTCTACCCTTTCAAGTATGTCTAGAGAACCAATGGATCCATTGGAATTACTTTAGGAAAAGGAAAGGGTAGAGTGTGTAAGAGTACACCACCGAATTCAGGAAGATGGCTATCATATTGGGTATCCATCTGTACTCCTCAAGTATTTTGGGTGTCTACATAGTTATTTATGAAAGCAAGTGATTCTTTTCAATCCGAGGACAATTGAAGAGGCTTGTGTGCAAGCACAATACATAGAAAATATAGGCTATAATAAAGGACATGCAAGTGGTTCCAAACAAAAAAGAGAACCAAGATATTCCAAGGAGGGGAAGAAGAAGTGGAAAGGAAAAGATAGGAAGAAAACAACCATGCCACATCAGGGACACTAAGATGGAGAATATGGAGGGATGCAATCTTCAGTGACATCAACCATAGGCACCTATGTTATAACACACTTTGGCTTTAAAGGTGTGAGTGAAAAAACCATGTTGAGCTCTGATCACTAAGATCTAAGCTCAACTAGGTAAAAAAACACTCCAAAGGTGCCATAACATGAGTCACTCACTCAAGATATCCCCTTTACACATGTAAAGGATGTCAAAATTTTACAAATAACCTCACTTTGACCATGACAAAGGAGGTGCAAAGAGAATGTAACTGAGTAAAAGACTTCCTGATGTGCATGGGGGATTGGAAGGTCCTTGAAAGATGAAGTCTTATGTCTAGTAAAAACCTTGTGTAGATTGGGTGGTAACAGACTGGAAGGGTTTATTTATATGTGAGGAATCATTCACGTGCAATAATATTAGCTTCTAAGTCATCACATTTATTTGGTAAGGATATTTTTTATTGTATTTTAAAGTCAAATATGAGATATAGCGCATTTTGAATATAAATGAAAGAGAGTTTTCCAAACCACATCTTGGACTTGTTTTCCATCATTGAGCTAACAGACCACTATAAACCTTGGTGATTAACAATGTAAAGGAAAAATTCTTGTTGGGTCGAATGAAGACAAGGCATGTCCATGGATTTTTTTTGTATTTTATTATGGTACTAGGGGTTCCCAAAAATGGATTTTCCTATTTCTTAGTATTCACCACTGCACTTTGTTAAACTAACACTGCTTAATTGTAGAGCACATGGAACATAGTATGTATACACAATATGTAGATATTATTCATTTCTAATGAAAAGCATTGAGGAGAGATTCACCTATTTATGTTTGGGATGATATGGCTCGTTCTTGAGACTGGGATGAGGCACAAGTGTAATGCCCTATGGATGATAAGGGGGTTGGGTAGTACTTGTAGGATATTCCTAGCAAGAAGGAGAGAAAAATTGGGGGATTGATGAGAAGGATAGGATTTTAATTTGTGAGTGCAAGGATTCAATGAAAAATACCAAGGATTCGAAGAACCATGTCATATAAAGGCTCTCGTGGGTTTGCATGCAAACAAATAGTAAATCTTTTCGTGGGTGGATTGAAAACATAAAAGGGAAGCCATCTAAGGTGATTTTGATGAATGGTTGGAGGTGTTCATTCAAAACGAGATTTTTATTAGCTTCTTGTGTGGGGATACATGTGTTAGTTGGAGAATTATGTTGAGAAATGTTAGTGGAGGAAGTGGTTGAGAAGGATTTTGTGTCTTAATCCAATGAATGAGTAACAAAAATAGTATAATGAAGGTTTGATTGGGGGTTCATTTGTAATTCAGGTGGGTGTTAGAATGCGTGTCATAATTGTTGATGGAGATAAGTTTTTCCTAAGAATTTAGGGTAGATTGTAATATCCCTAGTTTGACCCCTATTGCATTAAAATTGTAAATGATGTCAATATCGTTATTAAATCATGGTGAGGAGCTCAAGGCCAAGGCCCCGCCATCGATTTAGCATTTTGTGTATCGACAATTAAAAATTGATAGCTATGGTTCTCGCGCTAGCCAGACACATTATAAAATGAGACATCATGTAAATATGCAATTTAATAAAATACCCACAACTAGCTATGCAATGCAATAAGAGATGGGGGTATGATTTCACAAGGAGCAGGGAGGGAAATTATTTAAACCCTTGAACCAAAAATTGTTGAGCCAAATGTCAATGAGAGAACCCATAAACTCTCAACTACCCTTTTTGTCTATACACCCAATCATTTAATTCTTCCAGAAGTCGGTTGAGGTAGTTAATGCATTGGGAATGGAGTGGTATGGCAATCAATCTCGTATTGGGGCAAGCCATCAATTTTGGGAAATCGTATTTTTTCTTAAGGGGAAAGAAAACACCCAGAAATGTGTGCCCAAACCATTCCCAACCCATGCGTTTCTCTTCCTCATGCAGCTGGAGCTAACTGGGCATTTTTTCCTCACGTTTTCTGTAGTTACCTTCATTTTTTCGTGGTTGGAAAAATCGTTTTTGGTGTTTATCAATGAATGGGAAGAGGGATTCATGACTTGGGGGTTTATGGAGGTCATTTCTATCCCTGAAAGGCCCATAAACATTTTCTGAAATCAAATTGCTCTCCTGGGGTGATTTCCCCATCTACCATTTCATTTTTGGTTCCCAGGATGTTTTTCTTCATACCCATCACTTGTATTTTGCTGTTATGTGCACCCTTGTTTTGGTCTATAAGACTTAGGAGTGGAAGAGGCCCAAAATTGGATTGATAAACCTAGTGAAGAGAGGAACTTCATAGAAAGATCAAGAAGCGTTGGCTAATATTCTATGCACACCTGAGAGAACACTGGAAGAGAAGGTATCGAATGAGGGGTTGTTTAGCAGTGAAGGGAATACTTCCTTGTGTTGGGTGTGTAGGTATTGTGGAGGCAAAGCTAGATAGATCTTGTAGAGGTGTTCATAGCTCAGTGCTTGAGCTCACTAGCTTAGCAATTCTTCCTTTCCACTGCCTTAGCAGCCTGATAAACCCAACTGTGGATTGGCTTGCTGAACCTTGGTGTGTATTTGGCTATGTGTGAGCCAGTAGTTCCCTTTTTCCTTGTGGAAATCATGCCCATATCGAGGGTAGCAGTTGTGCTGAGAGATTGATGAGAACAATTTGCCTATGGTTGGGTGGAACGTTGTAGCGAAATAGCTAGTTGCTCGGGTCAACTCATTTTCAAGATAAGTATTCTCTTGTGTTAATTATGAAATGTATTTGCTTTAAGAATGATTATGAATGCATGAATGTATTTGATTCCGCTCTATTTTCATACATTATACATCTATATGTAATTTTATTTCCAATGCATCTTGATGATGTTCATGGGGCTAGATCCTTGGTTGGATAAACAGCGCAGTCGTCGCGTCCTCTCTCTCGACGAGTAGAGGGGAGGGGAGGCGAAATTGTGGTATCAAAGGCCACATGTTGTAGAATTGGTCCTAAATGGGCCAAGTTGAATAGTTGACAGAGGTAAGAGCACCCTCTGTGGTCAGCAGAAAATAAATAAATAATAATAACAATAATTTCTAGGTGTCTTTGAAATTTCTATGTCGCCTGAGTTGGCTGAGTTGCGTTGACGAAGTTGCACTGATATGTGTCTGCGTGAGAGGCCGAGTTTTGCTGATGTCAGAAAGAGAGAAAGAAAAAAATTAAGTGTTTTTAAAAATTTGCATGTCAGCAAGATTTACCGAGTTTGTCGATACATGTCGAAAAAATTTGGCGAGTTTGCCGACACATTGGAAGAAATTGGTGAGTTTGCCGACAAAGAAAGAAAAAATTTTCAAAATTTTTCTAAGTGTTTGAAATTTCCATGTCGACAAAACTTGGCGAGTTGCGTCGATACATGTCAGCAAAACTTGGCAAGTTTTTTCGATACGTCGGAAAAACTTGGAGAGTTTTGCCGATACATCGAAAGAACAAGGTGAGTTGCGTCGACACGTCGGAGAAAATTGATGAGTTCGTCGATTGAAGGAAAAATGATAAGTCCGATGAAACAAAGAATTTTAGGGGGATTTGCAGGTGCCAGAAAATTGAAAAATGGCCATGAATTTATGTGCCAGATTGCATGTAATCGAAATAGTTACAAAAAAAAAATGAGGGCACTGCCCTAGACTCGCCCTTGACCCCCATAGACCCCCTAATACTGTCTTTGACTATGAGAAAGGTCTATGTTTGACAAGTTGTCAATATAAGATTTTTCCCAAATGAAGGTAAGAAATTTATAAATTTTTGAGAGTATCACACAACTAACAATTGTGTTTATGAACACATTTTGCAGAATCATAGTCACATCAAAGGAAACATTCCACATAGTGCATTTTGGAAAATTTGGTCTTGGTTGGGACAAGAATATCAACATCATGAATGATGCACATGATCCATATGAGCCTGAGACTGATGCCATGGGAGAAGAAATCAAGAGACTCCCCCAGATATTGTAGCCACCATGAGGAGCCTAAGGGTGGAGTTGCAAAGTTGCAAAGAAGATAATGAAAGGATGATTAAAGCTCAGGAAGAACAAAACCAGTTGAATGAATCCATGCTACATAGTTTGGTAGACATCCAAAGGAAGATAAAATCTAGGCATCAGAAAGAAAATCTAGAAGGGAGTAGGAGTAGTTCAAGGAGAAGTTCCTGCAAGAGGTCCAATAGCTCAAGAAGAGTTTCTAGATATAGAACATATACTCTAGAAATATCTTCTAGTGGATCATCTGACTCTGAAGAATCCATTGGGGGTTCAAGCTCTTCATCTCACAGGAGTAAGAGGAACATGCATTACAAGAACAATTCATATGGGGAATTTAAGAAGGAAAAGCCTCCTACATTTGATGGTGAGGTAAAATCTAGTCAAGAAGCTGAAGCTTGGCTTCTTGGGATGAGAAAGTATTTCCAAGTCCAAGACTACTATGGGAAAATGAAGGCAAGGGTAGCCATCTTCAACTTAAATGAAAGAGCATATATATGGTGGGAACACCTCATGCAAGTGAAGAAGATCAATGAAAGAAATATTGTGTGGAAGCAGTTCAATAAATGTTTCAAGCAAAAGTACCTCTTTGATAGGTACTATGAACCACTTATACTATGAAATGAGAACTCG
>LPNX010614408.1:164712-218395 GCA_001517045.1 Pseudotsuga menziesii | reverse complement strand
TTTTTTTCCAATTTAAGGTTGATTTTAAAGTTTTGTTAAACAACAATATGGGATGTTTAGTCCATGGCTCTATTTTTTACCCTAAAAAAAAACGTGTATATTGCTATCAACACTTTTCTATTTGGGGGGTGTTTTTGGTGTTTTTTTTGCAAAAATCATCGTTTTTATGGGTAGAGTTCTCGTTCATAGTATATAGTTCTCGTTTCATAGTATAAGTGGTTTATGATGATAATATTAAAGAGTTCCATGAGATGAAATTGAGACAATTGACCATGGAAGAATATGCAAACAAATTCTTGGAACTGCTGAGTTATGTCAGGTATATTCAAGATAATAAGGTGAAAAGTCAGCGTTTTCTAAGTGGCCTACCTCAAGAAAATAAAGATAGAATTGAATTTGATGAACCTCGAAATCTAGAAGAGGCAATAAGGAAGGCCAAGTATTACTATGATCAAAACAAAAACAAACCTGATTTCCATAAGGCATGGAAGGACAAGAGGAATGAGAAGTTTGAACAAAGGAAGAAAGGTTTCAAACCCTCTCACCTCCAAAATCAGCGAAGGCATCCATCACAATTTGTGGTTAAGCCAGCCGGAATGATGGGAGACAAGCCAAGAGATCCAAAGGAGCCAAGAGAACCACTTCAATGTTGGGGATGTGGAGGCGACCATATGTCTAGGAACCTATTTGCATCATAATGGGAATGTAAGTCAAGTTCACAACATCCAAGGAGCTGAAACTGTGGGTCAAGTTGCAAGGACCATCCCTAGAATCTATGCAGCACTAAAGGACCGCCAGGAAGATCGTCAATCAACTGTGGTTGAAGTTGAACTTAAGATTTCTAAGAAATCTATTTCTATTTTGATTGACCCCAGATCTATTCACAATTATATGACTCCTAAAATTGTTGATCTTTGTGCTTTTAGGAAATTAAAGCCATAGCGAATCATGGTTAGATCAACTAGCTACTGGAACCAAGAGAAAAGTTACTGAAATTTTAGAGAAATGTCCATTAGATATGGATGGGATATTCACTTATGCAAACCTGAATATTCTACCACTTGGTTCCTATGATATTCTCATTGGACTGGATTGGTTAGAAGCACACAAGGTTAAACTTGACTGCTTTAGTTCAAGACATTTGAATGCATGGATGAAGAAGGAAACCCAAGGGTTGTAAGAGGCATTCCAAAGGTGATTTATTTTAGGCAGGTTTCAACAATACAGTCGAAGAAGTTATGTAGGAAAGGTTGTTGATTGTATGCAGCCCATGTTTTGGAGGCAACGGAAAATGAAACTCCTAAGTTCGAGGACTATCCTATATTGCAAGAATTCAGGGATGTTTTTCCTGATGAGATTCTGGGACTTCCTCCAAAGAGAGAAATTGATTTTACAATTGATCTTGTGTTAGGAATTACTAGAGCTGAAAACGAAGTTACAAGATCTGTTGGAAAATAAATATATCAGGCCAAATGTATCCCCGTGGGGAGCACCATTTCTATTTGTGAAAAATAAAGATGAGACACTTAGGTTTTGTATTGACTACATGTAGTTGAACAAAGTTACTGTGAATAATAAATACTCATTACCTTGAATTGATGACCTTTTTTATCAAATGAGAGGAAAAAAGGTATTTTCAAAAATTGACTTGAGGTTTGGTTACCATCAGGTAAGAATAAAAGAGGAAGATATTCATAAGACAACCTTTAGAACAAGGTATGGGCACTATGTGTTTGTGGTGGTACCATTTGGTGTCACAAATGCACCAACTACATTCATGTGTCTCATGAATAGTGTTTTTAGCAAGTATCTGGACAAGTTTTTTCTTGTCTTCCTAGATGACATTCTTATCTATTCTAAGAAAGAAGAAGAACATGAGGAAAATTTGTGAATGGCATTGCAATTGCTAAGGAAGCATAAGTTGTATGCAAAGTGGAGAAAATGTGACTTTTAAAAAGATAAAATTCATTATTTGAGTCACATTATCTCAGACGAAGGAATATCTGTGGACCATGAGAAGATTGAGGCCATTATGAAATGGCCAACTCCAAGAAATGTGATAGATGTGAGATCCTTTATGGGACTTGTCGGGTACTATAGGAGGTTCATTGAAGGATTCTCCAAGGTCGCACATTCAATCACTTCCTTGCAAAATAAGGGGATAAAGTTTGAATGGACACCAAGATGTGAGGAAAGTTTTCAACGGTTTAAGAATCTTCTTACGAGTGCACCAATTTTGAAAATTGCAGATCCAAAAAAATACTTTGTGGTGTGTACCGATGCATGTAATCAAGGACTTGGAGGAGTTCTTATGCAATCCAACCACGTGGTATGATATGAGTCAAGAAAGTTAAAGAAGCATGAGAAGAAATATGCTACTCATGATTTAGAACTTGCAGCCATAGTACATGATCTAAAGATGTGGAGGCATTACTTAATGGGAAGGAAATTTGAGCCAAGGACAAACCATTGTGGTCTGAAATACTTGTTTGATCAGCCAAATTTAAATGCTAGGAAAGCTAGATGGTTGGAATTTTTGTGTGACTTTGATTTTGAAATCAAACACTTAAAAGGAAAAAAAAGCAAGGTGGCTGATGGACTCAGCAGGAAGGTACATGAAATGCATGTGGAATCTCTTAGTACTTTCCAGCCATATTTGAGGCAACATATTATTAACCATATTGCCGAGGATGAAGTGTACGTGCAGATAAAGGACAAGTTGCAGCAGCAAAACCTTGAAAGGAAGTACAAAGGATATCAATTAGAAGGAGATGAACTTCTTACTTATAAGAATAGAATTTAGATTCCAAATGTGGCAGACTTGAGGAGGATTGTTATGGGTGAAATCCATCAAACTCCATATTCTGGTCACCCATGATATTAGAAAACAATTGCTACAGCCAGAAAGCAATATTTTTTTCTAGGAATGAAAATTGACATTGCTGAGTATATTTCTAAGTGCATGAAATTTCAACAGGTGAAGGTGGAACATCAACACCCAACAGGTTTATTGCAACCTTTTCCAATCCCATAATGGAAATGGGAAGTCATTTCCATGGATTTTATTACAAGGTTTCCAATGACTATAAGAAAACATGATTCCATCATGGTTGTGGTGGAAAAGATAACAAAGGCATCACATTTTATACCGATCAAGTCCACATATAAAGTCGATGCCATTGCAAAGATTTTCATGAAGCAAATTTACATATTTCATGGATTGCCTAAGGAAATAATTTCTGAAAGGGATACCAAGTTTACTTCCAATTTTTGGAAGGGTCTTTTTACAGATTTGGGTACAAAGATGAACTTTAGCACCGCCTACCATCCTCAAACCGATGAACAAACAGAGAGAGTAAATCAAGTGCTTGAAGACATGCTTCGCATGTATGTAATGGAAAAACCATCCAAGTGGGAGGATTATTTACACTTGGTAGAGTTTGCATATAATAACAGGAAGCAAGCATCATTAGGAGTGAGTCCATATGAGGATTTATATGAAAGAAGGCATAGGAAACCGGTGACTTGGGATAATCTAGTGAATAGAGATGTGCTTGGTACAGAATTGCTTAAGGAAATGGAACAAGAGGTTGCAAAGATTAGGCAGAACTTGAAAGCATCCCAAGATAGACATAAGAGCTATGCAAATAAGCATAGAGTGCACATGGAGTTTAGTGTTGGGGATCATGTTTATCTTAGAGTGAGGTCAAGGAAGAGTTCCTTGAATCTTAGGAGTTCTGCCAAGCTATCACCTAGATATTGTGGACCATTTGAAGTGCTTGAAAGAATACGGTCAGTTGCATATAGACTTGCATTGCCTGCTGGCACTAGAGCTCATAATGTTTTCCATGTCTCTTTGCTTAAGAAATATGTACATGATCCTAACCATGTGATTAATTGGGATGTGATCTAGGTGGAACCTGAGGGAGAGTTCCAAGTTGAGCCATTGCGCATCCTAGACAAGAAGGTAACAATGCTCTGGAACCGATCCATTGGATAGGTAAATGTGCAATGGAATCACTACGGTCCCGATGAGGCTACATGGGAGTTGAAGGATTCCATGAGAGTTGCAAATCTGTTTTGTTCAATTTTAAATAGCACTGAGGACAGTGCTAAATTAAGGGGGAGGGAAATGTAATATCCCAATTTTGACCCCTATTTCATTAAAATTGTAAATGATGTCAATATCGTTATTAAATCATGGTGAGGAGCTCAAGGCCAAGGCCCCACCATCGATTTAGTGTTTTATGTATCAACAATTAAAAATTGATACCTATGGTTCTCGTGCTAGCCAAGCACATTATAAAACGAGACATCATTTAAATATGCAATTTAATAAAATACCCACAACTAGCTATGCAATGCAACAAGAGATGGGGGCATGATTTCATAAGGAACAGGGAGGGAAATTATTCAAACCCTTGAGCCAAAAAGTGTTAAGCCAAATGTCAATGAGAGAACCCATAAACTCTCAACCACCCATTTTGTATTATGCACCCAATCATTTAATTCTTCCCAAAGTTGGTTGAGGTAGTTAATGCATTGAGAATGGAGAGGTATGGCCATCAATTTCGTATTGGGGCAAGCCATCGATTTTTGGAAACCGTATTTTTGCTTATGGGGCAAGAAAACACCTAGAAATGTGTGCCCAAACCATTCCTGACCCATGTGTTTCTCTTCCTCATGCAACTGGAGCTAGCTGGGCATTTTTACCTCATGTTTTCTACATTTACCTTCATTTTTCCATGGCTGGAAAACCCGTGTTTGGTGTTGCTCAGTGAATGGGAAGAGAGATTCACGATTTGGGGGTTTATGGAGGTTGTTTCTGTCCCTGAAAGGCCCATAAACATTTTCTGAAATCAAATTGATCTCCGAAGGTGATTTCCCCATCTACCATTTCCTTTTGGTTCCCACGACGTTTTATTCATACCAACACTTGTATTTTGTTGTCATGTGCACCCTTGTTTTGGTCTATAAGACTTAGGAGTGGAAGAGTCCTAGAATTGGATTGATAAACCTAGTGAAGAGAGGAACCTCACAGAAATATCAAGAGGGGATGGCTAATATTCTATGCACACCTAAGAGAACACTGGAAGGGAAGGTATGGCCTGAGGGATTGTGTAGCAGTGAAGGGAATACTTGTGTTGAGTGTGTAGGTATTATGGAGGCCAATCTATATAGATCTTGTAGAGGTTTCCATATCTCTATGGTTGAGCTCACTAGCTCAGCAATTATTCCTTTCCACTACCTTAGCATCCTGATAAACCCAACTGTGGATTGGCTTGGCTGAACCTTGGTGTGTATTTGGCTATGTGTGAGCATGTAGTTCTCTTTTTGCTTGTGGAAATCATGCCCAGCTCAGAGGTAGCAGTTATGTTGAGATATTGATGAGCACAGCTGGCCTATGGTTGGGTGGAACGTTGCAACGACATAGCTAATTGATTGGGGTAACTCATTTTCAAGATAAGTATTCTCTTGTGTTAATTATGAAATGTATTTTCTTGAAGAATTATTATGAATACATGAATGTATTTGATTTTGCTGTATTTTCATACATTATACATCTGTATGTAATTTAATTTCCAATGTATCTTGATTATGTTCATGGGGATAGATGACCGGATTATACATCGTTTGTCACGTCTTCTCCTCGACGAGAGGGGAGGGGACATAACATAGATGAGGAAGTGCAGAAATGGTTAGTGAAAGTCATCTGCACTACATAGGGAGAATGAGATTGAGGATGATGGTTAGTAAGTGTTTCATTTCTTCCAATAAAGAGACTATGCATAAGTTAGAGGGGGGGCGTTGTTGATAAGGTTTTTGGTTTTTTCATGGGTATGGCACCAAGAAGGAGAAGGGAAATGAGGGTTAGAATATGTACCTTAGAGTATCCCCATTGTGCTCCCTTTGGTGATAATGTGGTTGCTAGAGGGTGTCCATGGAGGTTGGGAGGAGCAACATGAGAGCATAGTATTTGGCCCTAATTGGGCATATATTTTAAATCACTGACAATTATGTAATTGTACTACTTGTCAAATATCAATTTTGTGGATTGAATTAGGATCTATCTATGGTTGATTCATCATTTGAACCTAATTATTGTGTCATTAAAATTATTGGAAAATGAAATATGCATTGAATATCCTTGGTATTTTTTCACATCCATAAAGAATTCATTGTTGTGTCAAACATGGTAATGATGTGGTCTTATTGAACTGGTAAACTATTGCAAATGTGTGAGGTGGATTGTGTGGATAAATTGTTATGTAGAAACTAATATGACAGGTTAAAATATCATTAAAGCATCACTTGAAATCTATTAAATGGTGACAATGCATGGATGTAGTGACCTACTAGATAGAGTGGATGATGTGCACAATATAGAAGAAATATGTAATAATTGTTTGTATGTGCTACTTAGTGTGATGAATGAAGAAAATAATTGAGTGGGTTTCTAATTCATGCAAGACCATCATATTGACATCATTCATAATGAGTAGCTTATAGTTCTTGGAACTCATTCTAATTGTGGAAAGAGGAATTATGGATGGGAAAAAATATAGGCAATATAGGTTGGTGATGGGAGGGCCTTAGAATGTGGGTTCTTGGAAAAAGGGAAGTGAAACTAGTAAACCAAAATATGTACCAAGGGAGTGTGATATGGACAATGTAAGTCCAATTAGAACAAGTGAGTAGGTAATGATGATGCATAAGATATTGCAGAGAGAGATGTTGGGAGTACAATCATTGATGTTGTCTATCTAAGTTTTCATAAGGGAGCATGTTGATGCAAGATATCTTGGACCATTCCACTTGGCACAGAGGAACTATATAGAGACTATGAAGCCTTGTTGCGCAATACAACATAAGTTTTGGCTAGTTTATCATTATTAGGAGTATTCGGAATTGGATACATACATGCTTGTTATTTGCATGCAAGTGATGTGGTAGGAGAATCTTGTAGGAGAAGCACTCTGATTTTTTCCATATGCTTGTGGGTTAGTGCATCTGACTACACAAAGATATCATAAAGGAGAATTGTTGTTTGCACTATGACAATGTGTTCATCTTATCATTTATATAACAAAGGAATTGCACATATGTGGTTTAGATTCTTGACCTCATGGTATGTATGCAATTTCATCTCCATATTCATCATTGGCATCACTAAACTCTTTAGTCTCATCAATACCAATTCTCTCATATGGGATATGTTTAAGCAATACAATGCCATCCTCATCATCTAGGCGTTTTTCCCTCACATTTTATGCAGTTACCTTCATTTTTCCATGGTTGGAAAACCCGTTTTTAGTGTTGCTTAGTGAATGGGAAGAGAGATTCACAATTTGGGGGTTTGTGGAGGTCGTTTTTGTCCCTAAAAGGCCCATAAATGTTTTCTGAAATCGAATTTCTCTCCTAGGGTGATTTCGCCATCTACCATTTCATTTTGGTTCCCAGGACATTTTCTTCATACCCAAAACTTGTATTTTGTTGTTATGTGCACCCTTGTTTTGGTCTAAAAGATAGGAGTGGAAGAGGCCCAGAATTGGATTGATAAACCTAGTGAAGAGAGGAACCTCACAGAAAGATCAAGAGGGGTTGGCTAATATTCTCTACACACCTGAGAGAACACTAGAAGGGAAGGTATGGCCTGAGGGACTGTGTAGCAGTGAATGGGATACTTCCTTGTGTTGGGTGTGTAGGTATTGTGGAGGCCATGCTAGATAGATCTTGTAGAGGTGTCCATAGCTCTGTGTTTGAGCACACTAGCTTAGCAATTCTTCCTTTCCACCGCCTTAGCAACATAATAAACCCAACTTTGCATTGGATTGGTTGAACCTTGGTGTGTATTTGGCTATGTGTGTTCCTGCAGTTCCCTTTTTGCTTGTGGAAATCATGCCCAGCTCGGAAGTGGTAGTTGTACTGAGAGATTGATGAGCACAACTGACCTATGGTTGGGTGGAACGTTGCAACAACACAACTAATTGATTGGGGAAACTCATTTCCAAGATAAGTATTCTCTTGTGTTAATTCTGAAATGTATTTTCTTTGAGAATTATTATGAATGCATGATCGTATTTGATTCCACTATATTTTCATACAGTATACATCTGTATGTAATTTAATTTCCAATGCATCTTTATTATGGTCATGGGTCTAGATGCCTGGATTAGACATCGTTCATCGCATATTCTCCTCGATGAGAGGGGAGGGGACATGACATAGATGAGGAAGTAGAGAAATGCTTAGTGAAATTCATCTACACTACATAGGGAGAATGATATTCAGGGTGATGTTTATAGTGTTTCATTTCTTCCAATAAAGAGACTATGCATAAGTTAGAGCAGGGGGGTGTTGTTGATAAGGTTTTGGGTTTTTTCATGGGCATGGAACCAAGAAGGAGAAGGGAATTTAGGGTTAGAATATGTACCTTAGAGTATCCGCATTGTGCTCCTTTTGGTGATAATGTGGTTGCTAGAGGGTATCCATGGAGGTTGGGAGGAGCAACATGAGAGAATAGTATTTGGCCCTAATTGGGCATATATTTTAAATCACTGAAAATTATGTAATTGTACTACTTGTCAAATATCAATTCTGTGAATTGAATTAGGAGTTATCCATGGTTGATTCATCATTTGAACCTAATTATTGTGTCATTAAAATTATTGGAAAAGGAAAGATGCATTAAATATCCTTGGTATTTTTTCACATCCATAAAGAATTCATTGTTATGTCCAACATGGTAATGATGTGGTCTTATTGCACTGGTAAATAGTTGGAAATGTGTCAGGTGGATTGTGTGGATAAATTGTTATGTAGAAACTAATATGATAGGTTAAAATATCTTTAAAGCATCACTTGAAATCTATTACATGGTGACAATGCATGGATGTAGCGACCCACTAGATAGAGTGGATGATGTGCACAATATATATGTAATAAGTGTTTGTATGTTCTACTAAGTGTGATGAATGAAGAAAATGATTGAGTGAGTTTCTGATTCATGCAAGACCATCATATTGACATCATTCACAATGAGTTACTTATAGTTCGTGGAACTCATTCTAATTGTGGGAAGAGGAATTATGGATGTGAAAAAATATAGGAAGTATAGGTAGGTGAGGGGAGGGCCTTAGAATGTGGGTTCTTGGAAAAAAGGGAGTGAAACTAGTAAACCAAAATATGGACCAAGGGAGTGTGATATGGACAATGTAAGTTCAATTAGATCATGTGAGTAGGTAATGATAATGCATAATATATTGCAGAGAGAGATGTTGGGCCGAGTACAATCATTGATGTTGTCTATCTAAGTTTGTATAAGGGGATCATGTTGATGCAAGATATCTTTGACCATTCCACTTGGAATAGAGGAACTATATAGAGACTATGAAGCCTTATTGTGCAATACAACATAGGTTTTGGCTAGTTTATCATTATTAGGATTATTTGGAATTGGATACATACATGCTTGTTATTTGCATGCAAGTGATGTGGTAGGAGAATCTTGTAGGAGAAGCACTCTAATTTTTTCCATATGCTTGTGTGTTAGTGCATCCGACTACACAAAGATATCATAAAGGACACTTGTTGTTTGCACTATGACAATGTGTTCATCTTATAATTTAGATAACAAAGGAATTGCACATATGTGGTTTAGATTCTTGACCTCATGGTATGTATGAAATTTCATCTCTATCTTCATCATTGGCATCACTAAACTCTTTAGTCTCATCAACACCATTTCTCTCATATGGGATATCTTTAAGTAATACAATGCCATCCTCATCATCTATGCAATATGTAAATGATCCCACACCATTAACACCCCTGGAAGATGATCCCATGTCATTTAGTTCCTTGAAAAGGTGATTAAGGGGATGATTATAGGTTTTTAAACCAATTCTTTTAGATCTGTTCATGGTATTTAAAAATATTTTGTTATGGCAAAAAGAGCTAGAAGGGTGAGTAGTATTCCTACTGAATAAAAATTCTCGATGTTGGAACAAGGACATAGTATTGTAAATTGTAAGTTAATAACCCTTACTCCAAATAATACAATAAAATCTAAACAATAAAGAAAAAGAAACTAAAATGTAATAAAATGGGCAAGTGCTAAGCAAAACAAAATAACAAGAGTATTCCAAAGCAAGCGTTCATTTCCCAATAGTCCAACAAAATACAATAGTGTCACTTAGGAAGTGAAAGCTTGAAAGGGAATTCAACAATATCCCTTAGGGAGGTCCTTTTTGTTCACACAATTGAAAGATAACTTGATTAGAACAATGAAGGGATCTCTTGTTTCTTAACAGAATAAAGAAAGCGAGAGATAGGTACCAAGTATATGTAAGAACTGGATTGAAAGTTGAGCTTTCAATGCAATTCATGCAACATGCCTTTGATCTTAATATTCTCCTATAGAACACATGCCCATAGATTCCATCTATAGGCCAAATGGAGGCCAAGAAAAACCTAGATCCCAATGTGAACACCCTTTCCATTGAACTAGTTCTTCAAGGACACAAGGGGGGTTATTGAATGATCCCAAGCATGTGAGTAGTCCAGTTTGAATTTTGGAGCCAAGGGATCCATTTTGAGCCTTGAATGCATCATAAATAGCTAGTGGGACCATCTCTTATATAGTTGCATGAATTTTTAAGGAAAAATTACATTGGGTTGTGTGGGTCACTAAAAAAGAGGTCATGCTATAACATCTGAGTTTAGTGCAAATAGCTGCACTATTGTTCAAAATTATTGATTTGTCATCCTGGGACTCAATTTATATTGTGGATCTGATGAGGATGTCTTTGATGAGATGCATTATGTATGTTGATGATGTCTTCTTGCAATATTAGTCGAAATGTCGCATGTGTGTGAAATTAAGTGTTAACATATGCTTACCTAAAGTTTTAGGTTTGGAAGGTACTGTATGTCCAAAATGCATCATCATTTCTTTTTTTCCATGCTCTGCGAAGTTATCAAGAATTTGTGTGTGAGAAACACCTTCCCATGGGGTAAGGTTGTTGGTGATGACCATTGAAGCTATTAAAAATGAATTTTGTTTAATACAAATGAGATAAGAATCCCTATGCTCGTGAAATTGTGTCAAAATAGATTACAAATAAGATTATACCAAGGCGTCAACTCTAGATACTATTGATACAAGGACGAATGGGGATTCAATCTCTCTATGAGTAAATGAGTCATGGAAATGATGTTATTGTGTTGAAGAAATCGAATTGCTGATGATGACAAACATCCCACAGTGTGGGAGACCGGCATAATGATGAAGTTGTTGAATGGGGAACTTTTGTATATTAGATGTTTTACTACCATGAATCATAAATGTGGAACACTACTACCATCAGAATGTATGACTCCACTTTATGTGATAGACTTGTCATCATCGAGCATAGGGGAGAGCACTAATTTAGGGAGCACCGATGAATCTCCCTAATTAGTTCGAGGTGATCCATTATATTGATGAGAAGGGACCCAAATGTATAATTGTAACCAATACAACTCTCAGAATGGGATAATATAGCATTGATGAGAGATGAAGGAAGTGATATGGTGGGGGACTTATCTCAAGGACCAAAATCATCTTGTAACCAATTGTGGAACAAATATAACTAACACAAGACTGGTTGATAAGCATGGGGTTCATGGTTCATGATTTACCTTGATCGATGTAAACTAGGTGAGTGGTGTTTTTATTCCAAATACCCTTTTCCATCTTTTAACATTGAAGGGGTCACCAAAGAATGTATGTAAGGAACAAGCCATCAACATACATACCTAATATCAGAGGTTGGTTCTTCACAATCTTGAAGTATAGGTTTGGATTAGCTTCGCTCTTAGATAATCCTAGTCTCTTAACATAGATATTAATCCTTGAATACCAATATCTTGAGGCTTTCTTAAGCCCATACAAGGATTTCTTCATTTTACATACATGGGACTCATTCCCATGAACTGAAAACCCCTCAGGTTGTTGTATGTAAATGTCTTCCTCAACCTCACCATTGAGGAAGGTTGTCTTCACATTCATTTGGTGAAGCTTCCATCCTAGAATAGATACAAGTGAGGTCATAGCTCAGATAGTGATATACCTAGCCGCAAGAGAAAAGGTATCATCATGGTTTATGCCATATTTATGTGAGAAACTATGGGCTACAAATCTAGATTTATACTCTTCAATATTTCCATCAACATGCTTGATATTATAAATCCATCGAGAAGTTACTATGGACTTCCTTTCAGGTTTAGGAACAACTCCCCAAACATCATTCATCATAACAGATTCCTATTCCTATGCCATTGCATCTTTCTAGACTTGCTGCTTAGCAACTTATTCATAGGTGGAAGGATCTGGATCACTTGATGTGAATCATCTATGCAACATACCCTGAATATATGTGCTCAGATAGTGATATACCTAGCCACAAGAGAAAATGTATCATCATGGTCTATGCCATGTTTCTGTGAGAAACTATGGGCTACAAATCTAGATTTATACTCTTCAATATTTCCATCAACATGCTTGATATTATAAAGCCATCGAGAAGTTACTATGGACTTCCTTTCAGGTTTAGGAACAACTTCCCAAACATCATTCATCATAACAGATTCCTATTCCTATGCCATCACATCTTTCCAGACTTGCTGCTTAGCAACTTATTCATAGGTGGAAGGTTCTGGATCACTTGATGTGACTCATCTATGCAACATACCTTGAATATATGTCTGGTTTCTTTCACCCTATAGATGATCTTAATGGTGCTCCATGCCTCTCTACATATTGTAGTATGTCTTAGCACCATGCAAAGCTCCTCTTAGCAGGAGGTTGACCAACTAGTTCTACTAGTTGATCAGGAGCTAGCAAATCTATAAACTCTTCTAGTTTCTCCTTCTCAACATCTGAATGGGGAGAACCAGAATTTGGGTCCTCCATCATGGGAATCTCATGTTCCTCCATTTTTGTATCATACTAAATCTCTTTTGATTGCTTGAATGCATCATTATCATGGAATGTCACATTGTGGATGACTTCAATGTGTCTTTCACCTGACACATGTATTTTGTATGCTTTGGGTGATTCGCTATAACTGAAAAAGGTTCCTTTATTTCCTGATGGCTCCATATTTTTCCTATTTTCTTTCAGTACATGAATGTACATATGATATCCAAAGTTATTAAGGAGTTTTCTCTTCCAGAAAAACATAGGAACCCCTGATCTACTCCTAGAAGCTTCCCTCTTGAGAGCATCCTGGCCTCTTTCGTGATTTACCATCAGAATGAATCCACAATCAATACTTCTCATTCTTTGGTTGTAGGTTATAGCATATGGTCTTTCCCTACAAGAAAAAATTATTCCAATGGTTAGCAACATTGCATAATCACGAAATTCAATCATATGAATATTTCAATGCAATGGCAATAATCCACACAATCATGCAAACATTTTAACCAATGTTTCAACAAAACCTCCATCCATATCTCATGGATGTTATGCAACCCCATATGCTACTTACTTAATCATAACATGTACTACATGAGCTTTACTATTCACCAATGAAATCTATGGGGTTTTTCATTATTAAGCACTCTTAGTGACAGAATCAAACAATGCGCAAGCAAGAGGGAAGCACAAAGGGAAGGATACCAAAAACATTGATTCGAAGCCAAAGGAGAATGAAAAATATTCCGATGGAGCCTCAGGTTCCAAGAAATAGAAGAAATTTGAGAAGAATAGATGTCCATGCTATATGAGGGGCTTTCATCTAGAGAGCTAGTGTCGCGTCCCCATGCCTCCGACCGGCAAAGAGGACGCGACCTCATGGCTATAACAGACTGGCTAAGAGCCCATGAACATATGCAGGAATAAAAATTCATAAACAGAATGCCTAAACATGCACATTGAACATTTATTTTACACAGCGGAAATCCATGAACATGTACATGCTTAAAAATTACTTAAAACAAAATGCTGAAAGAGAGAATGCATTGCAGTATAACATGCCTAAATGCAATTCATTTAACATACACAACTACAATTGTAGATTATGCACAGCTATGATTAATTATCCTTGCACATCGGAATCAACATGCATTTAGACAAGCATTATTCAACATGTTCATTATTTTCATTAACAGAAATATAGTTGCAGAGGTAAAATACACAAGATCACTTATCTTATGAACGCCTTGCTCCACAACCAGCTACGCTGCTGCAACGTTCCACCCAACCATAGGCCAGCGTGCTCCTTAATCTCTCAGCAACGCTGCCACCCCCGAGATGGGCATGATTCTCCAAGGAATAAGGGAACTAGCAGGCTTACACATAGCCCGGATACACAAAACACATAGCCAAGCCAACCAAGTTGGGTTTATCAGGCCACTAAGGAGCTGAAGAAGGCAATTGCTAAGCTGGTGAGANGCCAGGATACACAAAACACATAGCCAAGCCAACCAAGTTGGGTTTATCAGGCCATTAAGGAGCTGATGAAGGCAATTTGCTAAGCTGGTGAGCTCATAACAGAGCTAGGAACACCTACACTAGAACTATCCTGACCTCTAAGACACCCATCCACACCCAATACAAGGAATCAGTCCCTTCTCTGCTACAAAGTCCCTCAGGCCCTGCACTCCCTTCCAGTGCTATTTAGGGGTGATGGAGAAGAAGGTCAGCCCTCTAGTTCTGCATGTGTGGTTTCTAACACCAGGTTTATCAAGCAACCAAGCCAAAATCCTTACTCCTCACACAGTTTGAAAACCAACAATTGCACTCCGGCAATTAATTCAGCTCTCATAGCTTACACAGGGAAAACGAATTGCAAAGCCCCATACATAACAGCAAAAATGGCTCACAACATGGGGGAAAAACACACAGTCCNCACACCCAACACAAGGAATCAGTCCCTTCTCTGCTACACAGTCCCTCAGGCCCTGCATTCCCTTCCAGTGCTATTCATGGGTGATGGAGAAGAAGGCCAGGCCTCTAGTTCTGTCTGTGTGGTTTCTAACACCAGGTTTATCAAGCAACCAAGCCAAAATCCTCACTCCTCACACAGTCCAAAGACCAACCATTACACTTAGGCAACCAATTTAGCTAACACAGCTTGAACAGTAAAAACGAATTACACAGCCCCATACGTAACAGCAAAAACGGCTCACAACATGGGGGAAACACACAGTCCTAAAGCTTATCAGGGAAACCAACTCACAGCAGGGAAAAACGTCCCAAATAGCCAGTGCGTGAGACCCAAAAGTCAGTGAGACAACCAAAAACGTGAATGGCTCTTCCCAGCCATGGTAAAAACACCAGAAATCACAAAAACGGGAATGGAAAAATGCACCAGCAGCTCCAAAAACGTGAGGAAGACAACCCAGTCTCTGGCATTACAAAAAAGACCTCCCATCCATGGGAAAAATGAAGCCACAGCCAAAAACGTGGAAGGAAAAACACACAGGAAACTCCAGTTGCTCCCAAAACGTGAGGAAAAATGGAAAACGTGAATGCCTAGCAGAAAAGCATACATTTTTGGGCATTTTTTCTTGCCAAGGAAGTCAGAACACGTTTTTCCAAAAATGGGTCTCTGCCCAATTCGAAATTGGTTGCCCATACTCTTCCCCTTCCATGCAATAACTAACTCAACCACATTCTGGCAGAAATAAATGATTGGAGAAAAAGACAAGAAAGGTAGTTGACAATTTGATGGGTTTTCCCATAGACATTGGGCTTTTCCCCATTGGCCCATAGGTTAAATATTTCACCCCCCCTTATCCTTAGGAAATCATGCCCCATTCGATTTAGTTGCCGCGACCGTAGCTGGTTGTGTCCATTAATTAATTATGATGCATATTTACATAATGGCCAACATAATATGTGCCGCATGCCCCGATATTCAATCGGTGACACTTAAATCCAAAACATAGCATTACCGATCAATGGTGGGGCCTTGGCCTTTAGCTCCACACCATGATCATTTACAATACATACATCATATACATCTAATGTAACGGGGTCAAGACCGGGACATTACATTCCCGTCCCCCTTTAATAGCACTGTCCTCAGTGCTTACAAAATTGAACAAAATGCTACACTGGCATCGCCTCAGTGTTCCGCAAAATTGAACAAAAATGGATGTGCCAATCGCATGGCATCCTCTAGCTCCCACGTAGCTNAAACATAGCATAGTCGATCAATGGTGGGGCCTTGGCCTTTAGCTCCACACCATGATCATTTACAATATATACATCATATACATCT
The DNA here is from genome assembly GCA_001517045.1 of Pseudotsuga menziesii. Taxonomy (NCBI): domain Eukaryota; kingdom Viridiplantae; phylum Streptophyta; class Pinopsida; order Pinales; family Pinaceae; genus Pseudotsuga; species Pseudotsuga menziesii. The sequence continues at coordinate 202,121 of LPNX010614408.1, read as the reverse complement.
AATGTAACGGGGTCAAGACCTGGACGTGACAGCTAGTGCATGAAGAACACCATCAACCAATTGTCAACACTCCTTGAACAAAAAAATATTGCCCTTCCAAAAGGAGGAAAGAAGTATGATGTTGGACAACTGACATAAGATCATGAGAGGTGCCATGCCTTGAAGGAAGGCTTCATTCAGTCGAAGGCTTATTTGATAGAGTCTGGAGCATCTGACCACATGGTTCCCTCCAGGGAATCCTTCACCACTTTGAATCTCATAGGAGGACCTATCATTCATATGGGAGATGACTCTCAAATCCCAGTTGCTGGGAGAGGTTCTATTAAAATCCAACATGGTGAGTTCAAGAATGTACTCTATGTTCCCTCTCTTGCAGTAAATCTGTTGTCTATTTATCAGATGACTCATACATTCTCTCCCAAGAGAGTTACATTCAACTATAACACAATAGAAATCACTGAATCATCTACTGGAAATATCATAGTGATAGGGTTTGCTAATCATGCCTCCAAGGCATATGATTTCTCCCATTTCCTGTCTGCTTCACATCCAACAACTTTATTGAATCATGCCAATAACACCACCAAGCTGTGGCATGCAATATTTGGGCATCTCAATTTCAAATATCTCCAACAACTTCACAATGAAAAAATGGTTGAGGGCTTGCCACTCATCCAAACATCAGATGGAGTATGTCCTGGTTGCTTCGTAGGTAAGCATCCACAGAAGAGATATGAAGTTGGGAAGGAAACTAGAGCTGCCTCTACACTTGATCTGATACACAGTGATGTCTCAGGACTAATGCCTAATTCCTACAACATTAATCAATGGATCCAGGTATTTCCTTATATCTAATCATGATTGTTCAAGGTTTTGTTGGGTATATTTTATGAAGCAGAAATCAAAGGTATTCAAAAGTTTGAAATTTTTTAAAGCCTTCGTTGAAAATAGCTTCGGAAAGAAGATCAAGTCCATTAGATCTGATAATGGAGGTGAGTACATTAAATGATATTTTTCAGCAGTTTTGTGAATAAGAGGGGATTCGAATGGAACACTCAATTCCATACACACCACAATAGAATGATGTGGCTGAGAGGAAAAATAGATTATTGAAGGAGATGACAACTTGTCTTCTCCAAGCAAAGAATATTCCTCCTTCTCTTTGGGTTGAAGTTATAAAGTGTGCTTCATACATTCAGAATAGAGTGCCTCACAAATCACTGATTGGGGAAACTCCTTTCGAAGCACTATAGGGGTGCAAGCCTGATGTCCCACACTTGAGAGTTTTTGGTTCCAAAGCTTGGGCCAGAACTCCTATGGACAAGAGAAAAGCTTTCTAAGCCCAGAGTAGAAAATGCATACTACTGGGATATGCTAAGGAAGCGAAATCATATAAATTGATGGAACTTGAAATTATGAAGTGCTTCATAGAGTGCAGTGTTCAGTTTGAATAAGACCAGTTGCTTGATCCACCACAATCCAAAGCAGGAGGAGGTATAAACACTCTTCCATTTCCATTTGATGATGATATTTTGTCTCATGTTTCAGATTCAGGTGATGAGGAACAAGATCAACATGATCTTGATAATGAGGCCGTACCTTATGAGAATCTAGATCCAAATCCAGTTCCCATTCCAAATCAGTGGCCTAATCCTAAATGGGCCCAAAAGCTCATTGAAGCAGTTGGGAATGGTGCTGGGAATCCGGATGACAGAAGAAAACACGGTCCTAGTATCAGAATGAACATGTTTCACTCTCTCACACAACTTCACTATCTACAAAGAGGTGCAACAAACTTCCCAAAAATTGGTACTTGATGATAACGAATGATCAACAATTTGGCCCATTGAAGAACAAAATTGATCATTCCATTTCTCCTCCATAAAGAAGAAACAAAAGAAAGATTCATGAGTTAGAAATAAAATTGAGAGGTTAACATGCATAGTCTCAGGATCCTGATGCACAGAGGAACCAAGATATTGCATTGGTGCTGCAAAGTGCAGCAAATTTTTTACAAGTTTTTTCCCAAAGAGGAAAACTTTCTCTAAGTATAGCTTGTTTCCAAATTCACTACAGAGGGGGTTTTTCCCATAAGGTTTTCCCATTTTCCTTAGTTTATTAAGCAATCTTTTATTTCATTTAGATTGTATGGGTGACTTTTGGCCCAGTTTCCAGGGCCCAAGTTGTTCAAAGTTAGGATTAAGGGGGGGGGGGGGTGTTAGGATTAATTAATCTTCATTTATCCAATATAGTCTATTTGATCATCTTTCCTAACTTAGGAAGACATTATTACTGTACTAGAGTGTGGGGAAAACATATAGAGGTTATTTGCCACTTACTACATGTGCATGCATGAGTTTATGTGCCTTTTAAACCAATCCCTATATTATAGGATCCCACTGTGAGTGCCACTAGCAACCTCCATCAGTTGGTTGTGGTAGGTAAGCACTTATGTTGAGTTAACCTCCACTTACAATCAATTAGATCACTTTTAGTTAACCTAATGCCAGCTTTGCATGCATGCAGGGAGAGTGGCGCCTTTTTCCCTCCTACATCATTAGTTAACTGAATGTAGAATGATTTAGATATCCAGAGTTAGACTAGTGAGCTCCAACAACGATTTAGACACATTGATTTAGCTAATCAATTAGTTTTAGTTGGTAGATTCGAATCTTATCCACAATAATCGAATTCTACTTATTGTAACACCATTGTATTAATGATTAATGAATAAAGATTACTGTTGTGATTATCTGAGCAATTCTTGTTCGATTTATCTAAAATTTGTGACATGAATTTTCTGTTTAGTCTACATTCTCTTTGATTATGCGAGTGCATAATTTCTTTCCTACAGTTTTCATATTTTCATGTAGATCAATGGTTCACAAATTTAACAGTGGAACATCTTGGCACCTAGACCCATCCGTGGATAAGACAAATTACTAGCCCATCATGGCAGATTCGTAGTTAGTTGTCTCCTGCACCGATAGAGAGTTAATTATCTCCTTACCATCGATCGCTTTTTTCCATGCATGCGACGACCTTATATTCATTCTCTTCTCCATGCATGCGACTACCTTAAATTCATGTTTCTTATTCTCATTTCCATTTCCAAATCAACACCTGATTGTTCATTGATTTGTCTTTTTCTTTGTTGTAGGGTTTCGTTCCACCGAGCATATTGGTAGAGCTTCCATCGAGAGTTTCACATGAAGGCTTCTTGGTAGAGTTGCAGTAGAGGGTTTTGAAGCGGAATGTCCAGACAATGGAGAACTGCAGAAAATGGTAGGTTCAGTCCCTCCATCGAAACCCTCGACGTATCATCCTTTCACTAACCCTAAATTTTGGGTTTATTCTTGAGGGTGAATCACAAGGACATGCATAAAATAAACCTCGCGAGCCAATAATTACAAATGTAGGTATATTTGAAAGTTTTTATCGAAAGTGAAGCATATCACAAAGAATGAGATAGATTATTGTCTTCATGTTACACAAAAACCCTAAAGAATTTCTTAGTGTAATAAACAAGCAATGATAACCCAAGATTTCACAATATACAAGCATCTAAAAGTTAAAATGGTCTTTTAACTTATGTGCCCGTGTACACACTCTACAAGTGATACAGATGTGATGCTCCCTTTGAATATGATGACATGTATCTATGCATATTTAAGATAGCAATCCAAAGAAGGGATAGACTCCCAAGGTCACGACCCTACCTAATCTACATGGAGGAATAGTAGATGTGGTGTTGATGGTATTTTTGAAGTTCGAACAACTTCAAATATATATATATTAAAATTAAATGAGTTGGTAAAACTTTAATTTAAAAGATGCATTCGACCTAAAAGAATCTGGAAAGTCTTTACCGATAAGCTTCATTGACTACAAATTAAGTATCTATACTAATAGTACTCAACAACCCACTTAAGTATATCTTCAAGTTACTTTTTTATTCTAATATCACCCATGTCAAACTAGCTGAGCCATGTTAAGGTTAACCTTAATCTTTGATCGGATACTGTTAAGGTTAACCTTGAATCTTTAATTTGATACTTTTTATGAGAGATTAACATCGAGCTTTACAGTTCGAGTTGTTAATCACCTCTGTTTAATCTAAACTAGTTTAGGTGGTTCTAAAGTCACAATTTTGCTTTTTCATTTCAAATAAATTGCCATCCAAGAAACGCAAGTAATAAAGGATTTCTGTGTGATCTGTTTCCAATGTTAAAAATTGCAAAATGTACTGAAAATTTTTATTCAGTCATCTAACACTTGATCTATTGTGGTTTGGCAGGTTTTACGCAGCCGAGATTGTTATAGCGTTGGAGCACCTACACAAGCAGGGCATAGCTTACAGAGACCTCAAATGTTCCTCGTACAAGCCAGTGGCCACATGATGCTTGTACAGACTTTGATCTTTCTACCAGACTTTCGCGAGCCAAGCACGTCACAAACCCTTCAGAAACACCAAACATACAAAAGCACAAACAGTCCATGCGCACTCTCATTCCTGTGCTTAGACGTTTCATGTTATCATGCCTAAACCCATTGAATTGCCAACCTGCTAAAGCCCAGAACACTAAAAGCCCAATGTCCAATAATATCAATTCTTGCCATGTTTCTCCAATCAACAATACCAGAAGCTCAAGGTACAACCTTCCAAAGGTTCATTTCTTTTGTGGGAACAGAAGAATACATAGCCCCAGAGATGCTCAAGGGCACCGGTCATGAATTTGCGGTGGACTGTTGGGCATTAGGAGTTCTATCGTATGAAATGCTTTATGGTAAAACGCCCTTCAGGGTGCAACAAAGCAGGAAACATTCTACAATATTCTCATTAAAATGCTTCAATTCACAGGTCCATGTAGGACTCCTCTAAGAGATCTCATAATCGGATTGCTCGAGAAGGAGCCCAGATTGAATGTAGGACTCCTCTAAGAGATCTCATAATCAGATTGCTCAAGAAGGAGCCCAGATTGAATGGTTTAATTGTTATTTTGGTAAAAAGAGAAAATATATGGATGTATATATTTCAACCCTAGCTAAAATGAAAATAGATGAATTTGTAACATAAAATAGTATATTTACTATGCATTCCTTGATTTCTCAATCAATGCTTTGCCTTGCTAATAGTTGAAATTGTCTATAAAGAGCATTAATTAACCAGGTGAAAGTAATACCAATAAGGATCCTCAATTCTCAATAGTATAATCAAGGAGCCCTCACTTAACATTGTCTTAGATTTGTATCTAAAACAATGTTTCAAGGTATACATTAACAATTATTCCTATCTCTTTTAAAGAATTTATTTTAGATTAGAGTATAAGAATTATTTTCCCTTTTTTAAGTAATAAATTAGTTTTTGCAAAATCCATTTTACTTTATATTGACCTTATTAACTTTTTAATACAAATAATATATATTTATTTTTAAGTAAAAATTATATATTTATTTTTTAATATATAATCAAAATTATAATATTTATTAATTAAAATCTTAAATATGTATAAGATTTATAACTTTTTACTATATATTGGGATTATTAGTAAAAGTTAAATATGTCAGATTACAATATGTATGATCATAGTTATTGTTCATACTAAATATGAGTAGTATTATGTAATAGTAATAATAGGCTAAATTTGCTTTGAGAAACATAGCAAACCAGATTACAATATGTGTGAGATCATAGTTATTGTTTGTTCATATTAAATATGAGTAGTATTATTTTATATTAAACGTAGGCTAAATTTGCTTTGAGGAAAATAGCAAACCATATAACTTAACAATATAGTTTAAACAAAAAAAGACAATGCAATATAAAGATTTTTCTAGATGTTATATCACATCATGTGATGTTACATCTTTTTAAGTTTAAAAATACCTTTTCTACTTCACTCAAATAAAAATATACATTGCATGTAAGTCCATAGAAATATATAAATATAATTACTATAAATAATATTAATAACAATTATATAATTTTTTAATTTTAATATTTTACAAAATTGTTTCAACACATTCTTAGGGTTTGTATCCTTTCATTATCTAGTATTAATGGTTGAAGATTTAACCCTAGACATGAGCAGGCATGAGCAGCTCAAATACAACTACGTATGAAGTTGTGCTACAACGATAAGACATGTATACACGCGGTAGGTGTGGAGGGCAAGTGGACGTTCTCTTTCGCCACATTTACAGATGACAGATGATGTTGCCACCCCATGGGACGAGGATTATATGGAACATTTACTATTTCAGCTTTCTAATATTTCAACATTGAAGTCTCTTCTTTGTACACATTGATAATCAGCGTAGATCCAAATCCTAGGCTCTATCTGTCACGTCCCCATGCCTCCGATCGACGAAGAGGACACGACCCGTGACTTAAACCACTCGGGCTAAGAGCCCCATGAACATGTACAGGCATAAAATTGTTGAAACAAAATGCTGAAAGAAAATGTATTGCAGTATAACATGCACAAATGCAATTGTTTATCATACACAACTATAATTATTTATCTTGCACAGCGGAATCAACATGCATTCCCACAAGCATTCATTTTAACATGTTCATCATATCATTAACAGTAATATGGTTGCAAAAGTAAAATATGCAAGATCACTTATCTTATGAGGAACTCATTCCGCAATGAGCTACGTCGCTGCAATGTTCCACCCAACCATAGACCAGCGTGCTCCTTAATCTCTCAGCAGCACTGCCACCTCCGAGCTAGGCATGATTCTTTAAGGGATAAGGGAACAAGCAGGCTTACACATAGCCAAGGATACACAAAACACACAGCCAAGCCAACACAGTTGGGTTTATCAGGCCATCCAGGAGTTGGGAAAGGCTAATTGCTAAGCTGGTGAGCTCAATACAGAGTCAAGAACACTTGCACCAGAACTAGCCTGGCTTCTAAGACACCCACACACACCCAACACAAGGAATCAGTCCCTTCTCTGCTACACAGTCCCTCAGGCCCTGCATCCCCTTCCAGTGCTATTCAGGGGTTGTGGAGAAGAAAGCCAGCCCTCTAGCTCTATCTGTGTGGTTTCCAGCCACCAGGTTTACCAAGCAAAACTAAGCCCCCATCCCTGCTCCCAATACAGTCCGAAGACCAACCATTGCACTCCGACAATTAATTTAGCTATCGCAGCTTAAACAGGGAAAACGAATTCAACAGTCTGCAGCAGCCTCAAGGCATAAAAACAACACGGTTCACAGCATGGGGAAAACAACAGTCCCGAAGCTTATCAGTGAACATAACTCACAGCAGCGGAAAACGACTTCGAACAGTCTGTGCGTGAGATCAACTTGCACTCGACCCCAAATGTAATAAGACCACAACAATCACAGCGTGAGGGAGACCACAGCCACACAACAAATCTTGAGGAGAACTACGACAACCATGACCCATGGAAAGAAATATGATTCCAATTCCAACATTAAATTGACGGGAAAAAATTACACGACCATACCAGTCTGTGAGACAGCCGAAAATGTGAATGGCCCTTCACAGCCAGTCATGGATGAAAGAGCATGGCTCTCAGCTCGCTGCATCAGTTGGAAAACCAGGAAAATACCTGTGCGTGAGTAACCACAACAATTCCCTTCGTGAAGATGAGCAACAATGGCGAGGACGCGAATTTGGAGGGCATGAGTAACAGCAATGTCGTGGGAAGGGTGGGATCCCTGCGTGTGTGATGATAGTCGTTTTTTCCTAGCCATAGTGAAGTCAACCATGGTGGTGTGTGCGTGTGGGTGAGGACTGACAGTCCTACCACCCCACTCCCAAAGACCATAACCTCAACCACCAGCAGCCATTCTTAATGAAAGTGGTTGGAATAAACAGGGGAAGAAGACACATGGATTTTTCTACCCCATTGGCCAAGGTTTGACAAATCCCCCCCCCCCACATCCTTATCCTTGTGAAAATCATGCCTCGTTTCTCATTTTAGTTTCCGCGATCGTAGCTGGTCGGGTTCATTTTTATTATGGATGCATATTTACATGATGATAAACTTAAGACGTATGCCGCATGCTCCGATATACAATCGGTGACAAATTTAAATCCAAAACATAGCATAACCAATCAATGGTGGGGCCTTGGCCTTTAGCTCCACACCATGATCATTTACAATATATACATCATGTACATCTAATGCAATGGGGTCAAAACCGGGGTGTTACACTATCAAGTGCCGAGATGGATCAAATCTCTTGAGGTGTAAACCTCTTCTTAAGAAATCATTAACACATTAATAATCATTAACTTGCTTATAGCATGTGAGAATTGGAAAAGCCAAACAAAATTAAAATAAAACTACTTGTACAAGTGTAATGATTTTAACATAAGAACTTTATTATGTGAACTAATTAGAATTTTGATAATTATAATTAAATATATTAATAAATATATAAAATTAAATTTGTAATATTTACTTTACACATAGAAAAAAAATTAGTCAAAAGAATGGTTAATATCACCTCAACGTTTATAAACCTCACACAAACTACAACAACCCTTTGTTAAGCTAAAAAATATAAACAACCTTCTAAAACGATTCTAAAAAGATATATAATTATTCATTATCAACAATAGAAAACGAAAAATAAAAATATTAAAAAATATAGCAATCGAAAATATTGTACACCTGTTGATCTAATGAAACATCAATTAAGAGTGAAAATTTGTATTCATAAATGTCTTCGCATTCAAAATGGAGCACGATGAGATAGTTCCGAGTGTTTTTACATGACATAAGAGATTTCGTTGAAAGTATTATACATATTTATGTTTACTTTATTGACAATTCTGATCGTTGTAAGGAATATATAAAAAAATATTTATTCATTGTATTTAAGTTTTAGAATAATATTTTTTCCGTCAGCCCTAAACCTAATTCTTTGCATAAATTGAAAAGAGAAAACGTGGAACTAGTCATACGCCGGCTATGATTGTCTAATAATTATTTTTCTTGGGAAGAAATCGAAGTTCGGCCATGATTGTCTAATGATTTTGTTTGAAAAGACTCCGCTTCAAGGTGGTTTTCGCCATCCGCCAGAGAGAAGAGACAGCCACAGATTCGTCATTAACATCAGAATGTGGACATCTACATTTATGATAACTATTTTTTTTGTGATTTTAGTTTAAATCTGGTCGAAAGAGTTAAAATTGAAAGAATAATAATGAAAATGGATCTCCACTAAGGAAAGAAAAATGGTGAGAACCTTGGACATAAAATTGTAGAATAGCAAATAAATACCTGGAAAAAGTCTGACGCTTGGTGGAATCACCCTTATTTTCCAACGTCTCTGTTTGAAATCTTACAGAACCCCGTGCCGGTTTTCTAAAGAAATAAAAGATAGGAAGAAGGCCTGTTCGGTGTGAAAAATGAAAAAATTAAGGGCAAGTTTTTTGGAGATTGGAGGCTGGGAGATTGAATGCCCAAGGCTTCCAATTCCCACCAATATTACACTGGTAGAAGAATGATAATAAGAACAATATTTTTGATGGGCTCAATGAAGTACTACATCTTTCCCAAATCCATAAATAAAGCATAATTCAATTTACCTGCTGCTCAGGCCAGGTAAAAGGGGATACTATGTAAACCCTTGGAGGCGGTTTTTTGGCGAACTGAAGCATTGGATTCATAGGGTTAGTCGCATGGTATGACAAGACCAGGACTCGAACCTCATAGTATTATTCTGTGTATCCATGACTGAACTGCAAGAGATTAAGCTTATTGCACTGTATATTAATAGATATAAAACTGGCCTCACAACACACGACCACAGGAAGAGAAACAACCAACCAAAGAAATTTAAAGACCCGAAGAGAAGGGTTAGGAAGCTCAAAATGAAATTTGCTTGTGTTCTATGTGAAAGGGCCAAACCATGCATGTGATAACAGAAAAAAATGCATGTATACATAATTCCAACCAAACTTTTTTGGCGAGCATTAATCATGATACGATTTCACAAAAATGGTCTACGCTATTTCATAAGCACCATTCATAGTTTAATATTTCTAGTCAACTTTAATATTTCTAATCAACTTGACTTCTAGTGGCCACATGAAAAATATTCACTACTGTCCATATCAATCCCCTTTTCACTTAACACAGGGAACACAGGGAAGAATATTAAACTCACAACCATCAAGTAGTTATAATATGGACTTCAGTTTCAAGATAGTAGTCCCATAATACACGCCATCTAATTCATCTTTTTGCAGTTGTGACATGGCTGTTACTGATGATGGGTTGGTAGTCCAACACTTATGATAATTTCCTTCCAAGCACGGATGACTTTAACATTGCATTTGGCTACCAAGTGTCGAGCCTCCTTGTCAATCAACGTAACCAACCATTAATATAGATTCCTCTTATGCACATATGCATGGGTTAGTGGAGGGATTGAGACATTCAAGGCGCCTGGAAAACCACAAATTGGTTATATTAATCCCAGATATTTGCAGACTGTCTATTTGCAAACTGTCTATAATTTAATACTTATTAACCATCATCATAATCAACTATAGATTTGATACCCTAAAGCGTCAAATCTATAGTTCGGTATTATTTGAAGCATTGTTGTCTTGGGAAGAATTCATGTGATTGTAATGCCATGGCATAGGGTTCACTGTGGCATAGGTTTAAACATTCATTACTCACTGTACATTTAGTGTACTAATGGATTGAAGAGCTGTATTAAAAATTTACTGAGGATGCTTTGAATTTGGTAGGAAGGCTCTATGTTCAAAGAGATGAAAATCATTTTCCAATACATGTCAATGGGAATGCTTAGGTAATCTAGCCTACATACAGATCCTATGCATACAGATTTTTGGCGACTCCAAACTTGTTGTTTTTGACTTTCTGAAGCTTGATAAACCTCCTAGGAACATTTACTTGCTACCTTTTTACAAGGACATTACTAGGATCAATGCACATTTTTAGTGGATCAATTATATGCACATTTATTGTGAGCACAATCACGCAAAGTATCAACTCTCCAAACATGGTCTTGTCTTACCTGCTAGAACTATGGAGAAATGGGTAAAAAACCTGTGTATCCACTTCACTGGGTAGGTGTCAATTTTGATCCTTTTCTAGTGTGTTGTACTTTCTCTACTAGCAACTATTTCATCTTCATGTAAATAATAGGTTTTTTTGAATATTTTGCTAATGAATGGGTAGTCTCATGTAATGTAAACTGATACATATGTGTTGCATATTTGTTGATATTAGCTAGTATATACTTAATCAAACTTATATAGCCTAGTGACCATTTGAACAATATAATTTTATATCAATAAAACTATATTTTTTTTTTAATGAAAAAAATCACTCTGCATTTAAAAAAATAACCTTAAATGTACTTTCACTTGGCACCATATATTATGACTTAAGATGTTACAATTTCCAACATAATTCCACTTGGCCCATGTATTGTGACTTAAGATGTTACAATTTCCAACATAAGAATTTAAAAACAAAAATGATTTTAAACTTTAGATATACTTCCACTACCAATGTATAGTGACTTAAGATGTTACCATTACCAACTGAGAGGAATTTTACTTGCATACAAAGTCCTTTTAAAAATCCAAATTAAAATCTTTAAATAAATTTTTTAATGTCATTATTATCTTATTCCTATTCCTAAATGACAGCAAGATCGACTTAAAAACATGAGGTAAAGAGAAAGAGACTTTGGAATATTTTTGATGTAAATTCATTTCTTTTAACTCAATGTTATGATCGCCTCCACCTCTGTGGGTGAAATTACAGCAACCGTCATATCTCTTTTGTTGCTAAAAATAAACTTAAAAGTGGTTTTATAGCTACAACCCCCAAAGAATAATTCAAACATTGAATTTATACTTAAAGATTCACAAATTTTTCGTCAGCTTCAATTTATATTAAACCACACACTATTATTGGATTTATATTAAACCACACATTATTATTCATTAGCTATAAATTCAACGTGAACAGAAAAACCAATGTTTGAATTTATATTAAAAGATTCATACATTTTTCATGGCAAGTCTATATATATAATATATATTCCCTGTTGGGAACACGGTCGGTTACTTTATCTTCTTTTCCATGAACAACCAGAAAAGGCAAGCTCACCTGCAGAATGCAATTCATTAAAAACATGGCACCCTTTCAATAAAAATAAACCTCAACTAGAATAATTCTTGAGATACATTGAATAAAATGTTTGATTTATGTACCTCGTCCAGTCGTTTCTCAATATCCAAACTTGTCAAAAGTAGCTAGAATACAGTCTTTAGATGAGGCCTTCCACGATAAAAATAAGGATTTGCCTGTATCTGTGTTGAAGTGCAGAAGAATTGAAACCATGAGAATGAACCAATAGTATACACATTGGATATATATACTGTCAAAATTCCTCACCTCCTTTCTTTTATCTGGGTCCTTAAAGCCCACGTCTAAAATGTCCTTTGTGGGAATAATCTTCCACGTAGGGATAATGGCAGTTAGCATCCACAAAATGCTGAGAACCAGGGGGTGAGGCTTTAACTCCTTGGTTATCTATAGTAACCTATATAAACACTGTAAATATGTATATAAAAATCTTGACAGGTATGTTCAAACTACTAGATTTATTTGAATATGATATAATTTATACCTTACACATAGGAGCAACAAGCACAACGCCACACCAATAGTTAAGCTGCTTTCGATGGATGAGAAGTGCCACGGCTCCTCCCATTAAATCACCATAAATGAACCTTGCCTTTTCCCTATACTCAACACGCTTTGCAATGTAATTTCCATACTAGTCTTGTTACTATGCACAAATACAATTCTCATAGATTTCTCTCAGTGGACACAAATCACTGTAACATTTAAATACATTATTGCATGCACAACAACATCCCAATTAGGTATACCAGTGACACTTCTGAAAAAAGTTGCACAATCGGTTACAAGGTCATCGAAGCATTTTATGTAACAACTTGTTCCAACAGATTTTCTATGTCCTTCATAATCTATACCAAATACCGCGTACACGACCTTTTCAAGCCCCACTCCTGTGTCCGTGAATAGGTCCAATTGGGTTATTAGATTTCAATATAAATTGAAAGAAAATTCTGTAAATAAACTGTAGCAAATTATATTGTTGACTAACTAACATCCTGTTCATATTGATTTCTAGTACATGGATCCAGGGTAACTTATAGGGATAGTCACAGTCGAAGTACCTTCCATGAAAATGCTGCACTCTATGCCATAGCCTGCAATCACGAGAAAAACAAATTACACAATGTAAATCTCAAGTCTTAAATAAATATTATATGCTTAACCATAAATAATATGTGTTGTTTTGTTGAAGAATATTACAAGCTTTATGTTCTAATTAAGAGGGATAGGATATGTACAGATCTGTAGACAAAACAATCAAATTGCAGTTTGAGAATTTATGGAATAATGATTTGTGTTACAATGCCTATTATGTACAATGAACAAGAAAGCTCTGTGATGCTGACCATGGCAGAGGCATATAAGTGCTTTAGCTTCCCTATCTGTGGGTACCCATCTGCAAGTAAAGAGCTTCACTCCTCCCGAGCTTTGAATGAACTCCTGCATACGGATTACGATTAATATGAGCCTCCTTATTTACTATTATTATGGCAGTGTTATGTTATTCACCTCTTTGTATTTGACTTTACTGTTTTTCTCCCTTGACATGTCTGACACTTGAAAATAAAATCCAATAGAATCAGATATACTTTTGTAGAACATCCTTAACAAAACAAAAAAACTTAATTATATTTCCCATGGAATCCATAAAAAATTGACATTCTTTCATCCTTCGGAATGTGATACGGATGCTCATATTAGTGAATCCATAGCTTATAAAATCTAGTGAGCTATCTCCTCATTTAATACTCTGTCTCTAATTAATGCAAGCTCACACTCATAATCACACTCATAAATAGATTTCTTACCATCCCAACTACGATATAGAAATACAGCAGATCACTCCGAAATGTTGAGGACCGATCCAGCAGAAAACTGCAACAAAAATCCTCTACTACCCAGCAATAGGCAAGATCTATCATTGATAAAATCCCTCAAATTCGTTATATAACATCACACATGATAAACATAGATTTCAATAACAAACTGGTGTGTGTATAGAAAGCCGTTGGAAGTCTTTTGTTGTATAGAAAGCATCGATTAGGGGAGGGATTGAGAGATTCAAGGCACATGGAAAACTACAAATTTGCAGAATGTCTATTTGCAAACTGTCGATAATTTTATACTTACTAACCATCATTATAATCAACTAAAGGATCCGTTAGATATCCAGAACATCAAATTTATCGTTCCACGTATATCTTGTGTAAATTTAAAGGAAAAATAATTATTTGAAGTATTGTTGTCTTGAGAAGAATGTGTGATTGTATTGCCATGGCACAGGTTCCATAGTGGCACAGGTTTAAATATTTATTACTCACTGTCATTTAGTGTACCGATGGATTGAACAAACCGGTACATAAAAGCTTTGAATTAAAATTTTGTTGAGGGTGCTTTGATTTTGGTAAAAAGGTTCTCTCCTCAAAGAAATGAAAATAATTTTCCAATACAGTTAGGTCATCTGGCCGCGGGGTCTTGGGGAACAAAGTCCCAAGCAAAAGTCACCTGCAAAAGACCAATAAAAACTAAGTTAAATGAATATTTAAATAATTCAAAAAATAAAAATTAATCAAACTATAGTAAAAACATTTGAAAAGTAAAAAATTTAAATATGCTTCTCAAATTAATCCACTTAACACATTCATATATATTCCACGGAACATAATAAGATTAATATGTAGACATAATATATTTGATATATTGATAATGTTTTTTTACAATAATATTTTTTAGTAATATTTTCACTTGTTCTTTATGGGTGTTCACATTGTTTTCATGATTCTACCATGTCAAATGAAAAGTTTATTGGGTCATGCATGGTTTCACTGCAATGAAGGTAGATTTCTCAAGGTAAGAAATGGAGTCACTTGAGTACAACTACAAGTTCATCTAATAGTTTTGTATTAAGGTTAAGCTAAATTTAATTTAATAGTTGTATAACAATTGGACTTAACATAATAGTTATCTAATAGTGATCACAATTGGAGTTAAGTTAATGGTTTTTTTTTGTTGGTAAGCATAAAAATAATATATTACTGTATAGTACAAAAATATTTTACAATAAAATACTGGCACGGGCGCTTCTTAGACTGAGATAAACTTTTCAATTTTTTCTGAGGTTCTTGTCCCTCTGTCCACATCCCATTCTGGGTATATTATTAACTTGAAATTTACATATCCAAAGTCCATAAACTACCCACCTTGCCTACATATACATAAAGAAGAAAACATCACACCTTTGTATCTACACAAGTACAGAGTACTGGAGATGTCATCACTATCAGATACCCCGGCTCGATCGATCAAAATACATTCGAGACTTGACATTAGAAAAAAACAGTGTATGAAACCGTAAAACATCAAACATCCACAAAACATAGATGACTTAAAAAACAAAGGATCTCCAAAAGAGCACAATCCCCGGTCCTTACAGCTGCGGAGGATCAGTTGGGGAGGGAGGCGGAGCCACGGGATGTTCTCCCATGCTTCTCAGAAGCTCGATTTCCATGGATTCCAACATTCTAAATCTAGTCGCTGACTCTTGCTGACCTTGTCTAACTATTGCCAGGGCTTTGCGGATACCATGCGCCAACTGCAGATTTGCCTGAATTTTCCTTGCTAGCATAATGCGTCCGGTCCAGAACGGACTGGCTAGTATAGGCCCTTCCCTAGTGGGTCTCATATTCACGGACCAGTTCCACTTCTTTTATGGCTATAATGGCTTCAACCCTTGCTAGGATTTCCACCATGTATTGAGCACCCCAATTAAACACCAAGGGGGAAGGGCCATCATCCATTGGCGAGTTGTTGCTCAATGATATAGCATGGGGTAATTTTCCTTTGGCCATACTTCCCCTTAGCCTCTGGTTATGCCTCCCCCTTCCCTGCTGAGCCATTCTGAGCGGGAACCTGATATAACAGATATCCTTCACTGAATACCAAACAGGGACCACGATATGCTCGACTCTGATAATCATCTCACTCTCATGAGATGTATATATAGCCTTTCTTTTGTCATGGAGAATGTATCTCTTCTCCCTCCGATTCGGCGGATGTTTCCAATTCGTGCCATGGGAAACAACCTCCCGACGACTCCATATCTTTCTGTGCATGATCCAATCCTCCTCTTTGTGTGATATACTGGCCATCTCCTCCTCCATTAATGGTCGACTAGTGCATGGCCTACTAAGATAGACAGTTTGGGTACCAGGACTCGAAAGCTCCCCACCGGTGAACCCAAGAGGGATTTACCTTGAGGTTTTGTCATACCTCACGTGCATGTACAAGGGAATTTTTAAAGGTGAGGATCAGACCCTGGATCTGCCACCTCTCCTTGAGAAAACATGGCACCTCCTCATCCCATTCATTCCTTTGCTTCGTAGTTGTCATGGCCTCATCCTGACAAAGTGTGGAGTAAATTCCAAGTGGAGGAAGTTTCTTGTCATCGTCCTTTGCACCTGCCAAGAAAGTGGTTAAAGGGAATTCTACATGTCGCATCATGTGTCCATCCAAAGGCTTTCCTGAGCGATCAAGAGAGCCATGTGTGAGGGGGGACGGTGCATGCGAGAAGGCATGAGTTGTGATGCAAGCACAACTGTACTGCCTCATGAACTGATCAACGTCATTCCAACCGGCATCGAAACCTTACAACTCTTCGCATTTTCCTCAGAGCCTCATATTCCTTTTGTCTTCGCGATCCTTTGCATGGAAGGAGAACTCCTTTCCAACCCCTTCATTCGCAAGAGTGTCTGCCACCTTATTCCTTGAGCGTTTTACATGGGAAAACACTAGAGCAGGGGTGTTCCTTAACCATATTCTGAGCATAGATAATCTGCCTTCCCATCTCCAGTTTATGGAAACTTGATTAATGGCCACTCCATTCATGATCCTTTTGACTATGTTGATGATCACCATCGAGTCCCCCTCTACTATCAATGGGGTTTGCTGGTTTTGTATCGCCCAAGTCACCTTGTGTAAGAGGTCATCGAGCTCTGCTAAATTATTGGGGCTTGATCCAAAGATTCCCCAATAGAGACTGAGGATTATTCCCTAAGAGTCCCTTATCACCTCTCCACAACCAGGAGGGCCCAAGTTCCCTTTAGCGGCCTGTCGAAATTCAGCTTGAAGGCATCAAGCGAAGGTTTTTGCCAGGACTCAACACTGCTAGTTTCCTAGACAATCTTGTTGAGGTGAGAATTGTTCAGAGGTAATTGTCTTATTCCCCATTCATGAAGGATTTGATTTTCAGTTGCATATGCTTCTAAATCTTCCTGTGACCAAGCTATGAGAGTTAAAGTTTCTTTTAAATGAGTAGTTAGAGTTTCCCATATTTCGTCTACCCGACGTTTTTTATTTTCAAAAATTTTAAGGTTACGGGTTTTTCAAATTTCCCATACCACAAAGCCAAGGTACAAATCCCATATTCTGTTAGCAATTTTATTTTTGAATATATTCTTGGGCCATTCAATAGCGGTTATATCAGGTCTACCTATGTTTCTTCCATTAGATTTGAACAATTTATTTCCTCTTTCCCAGATTGCGTTAGCTGTCGGGAATTCATCCAAAAAATGGTTTATGGTTTCAATGTTATTTTCACATAGACTGCATCTTGAAGGTCCAGATATTCTTCGGATTTGAATGTTGTCCCAAGTGAGGATTATGCATTTGAGAATGAGCCAACAGAAAGCTGCAATCTTGGGCCACCAGTTCCCTCTATAGATTTTTCTCCACTTGGCTTCCTTTTCCTACCTGTGGGTTTAATTCATCACCCCTATAGCTTCCTTTATGTTGTACCTTCCAAGATTGGAGTATCCCCATCGAATTTTTTTCGGACCCTCATGCCGGGGGATCTTCCTAAAGCAGAGGTCCGTGTAGAATTATTCGATGTCATCTGCTGGTGCCAGATTTTGCCACCAATCTTTCCTTTTCTAGGTTCTGAACACCTTGTCCGAGGACTCGTGGTCCCAGAATTCCTTCACCGTCTTTACCTGGTTAGCTGAAGGTGGGCTTTGAGGGTTGGAATCTCATCCTGGTTTTTGATACACTGCTCTTGATTCCAAGCCTTTCTACCGAACCAAGTAGAGTCTCCATCTCTTATTCCCCAAAAACTGTGTCTTTGGATGAGGTTCCGGTTTTCCTAGACCGATTTCCACATATTGGAACCCAGGAGGTCTTCTCCAAATGTTATCAATAGTTTCTTTGGCTAGTGATGAGCATACTTGGCATGGTAGAGCTTTGCCCAGGGCTCCTTCTCATACGTTACCCATTTCCACCATATCTTTTCTCCCATATCTTTGTTGGTATCCTGCGGGTCTCGGAGACCTAGACCACCCACATTTTGGGTTTGCAAACCGTTTTCTAGTCTACCAGAGGCCATTTCCTATGGTTGTCATCTCCTTCCCACAAAAGTTCCTTTTTATATTCCCGATTTTCTTAATTACATATTTAGGAGCTGCCATTACCGAGAAAATATACAGAGGCATCGACTGGAGGACAAACGTCACCAAGATAAGTCTGCTCAGGAAGTTAAGGGCTCTGAATGTCCATAAGATGAGATTTTGCTTGAGTTTTTCCAAACGGTCCTTCCACGAGACTTGCCTAATGGTTGACTCAGCCAGTGGAGCTCCTAGGTACTTGGAGGGTAGCCCACCCTCTAAGAAGCCCAAGATTCTTAAAATGTTCCTTTTCATAATTTTTGGAGTATTAAAGAAGTAAACTTGTGATTTTGCGTTGTTGATTTTCAGTCCACTACCTTCCAGGAAAGTGTCAAGCCCCTATTTAATACCACGAGCCTCTTGTACCATTGATGGTCCCATAAGCATTGTATCATCGAAGAATTGTTGGTGAGTTTGGGGCTCCAGCTCCTCAGTTATGGTTCCCTTTGATCTTATTCTCCGCTCGCAGGTCCCTTAGCATTCTACCCAGTCCTTCTGCTGTAATGATGAACAGAAAAGGGGATAGTGGGTCACCATGTCTAATACCACATGTGCTTTGGAAGGGCATGGAAGGGTATCCATTAACTAAAATAGAGAAGAAGGCTGAAGATACCAAATTCATGACCCACCTGATCAATTGCTCAGAGAACCCGAACACCTTGAGCACGCCTTCTAAGAATTGCTAGTTTAGTTTATCATAAGCTTTAGATAAATCTATCTTAAGGAGCATACCTGGTATTTTCCCAATATTGACCAAGTGTATGGTTTCATTGATTAAGATGATGCCGTCTAGAATTTGTCTTCCTTCAACAAACCCCGCTTGCTCAGGGGAGATGATTAGGGGGAGCAGAGGGCACAATCTGTTAGAAATAGTCTTGGATATGGTTTTGTAAATGACATTGCATAGGGATATCGGTCTTAGCTTACCAGGGTCTTCAATACCTAACTCCTTAGGGATGAGTGTCAGGAAAGTTGCGTTTAGAGCTTTTAGAATATTACTTGACTTCCTGGAATCCTCAACCAGAGTCAAAACTTCCTCTTTCAACCAATCCCAACATGCATGGAAGAAGTTGGTGGTGAATCCATCAGGTCCCAAGGATTTATCCTTATCCATATTCTTGACCGCCTCTTCAACTTCATCCATCTCTACAGGTTTTAACAATAGAAGGTTATGTTCTTTAGTGATGACCTGGGGAATGTGCCTCAGGACCTCCCTCTAAGAGGTCGTTCTGTCCTCATCTGGTTCCTCTAGAAGGTTAGAAAAAAAGGAATTAAGAGTTAGTTTGAGATATTCCTGGGATTCTACAATAAGACCTTCTTTCGTTCTCAGTCTGGTCAGACGAATGCTTTGAGGATGATGGATGGCCGCTTTGTGAAAGAAGCTAGTATTTCGTTCTCCTTCCTAGAGCCATTTCACTCTGGCTTTCTAGTTCCAATATATTTCCTCCTGGTGTTCCATTTGGCTGAATTCCTAGAGCAAAGATCTTTCCTGCTCCTGAATATCCGCCGTGAAACCTACCTGCATGCCCTTGGTTTGTACTTTTATTTTACCGTCCAACTTCAATTTTTCTTAGAATATGTTACCAAAAGATTCTTTGTTCCATTTCTTAATGTTAGATTTGAGGATTTTGAGATTTTTTTGGAACTGGTACATCTGAGTTCCCCTAATCGTTGGGATTTCCTCTCACCATTATTTTAATTTTTCTTGGAAGTCAGGCTGAAGTAGCCAGAATTTTTCGAAGAGAAAAGGTCTACGTAGTTTAGCACCCACATTTTACCATTCAAGCTTGATAGGTAAGTGGTTAGATCATGATCATGGAAGGACCGATGCCTTTAAATCTCCCCCGTTCATCATGATGGACTCCAACACCAGTAAACGGTCAAGATGACAGGCTATGCCTCTGTCTCTCATCCTTTTGTTGTTCTAAGTGAAAGTTCCATTATTTTTTCTTACATCTATCAATTCGAGGTTATCGATGAATCTTCCAACTCAATCCTTCTCCTTAGAAGATGAATCTTCAAGATACTACTACAGCCTTTAATATTCCAGGATGTGATCCGCATTAGAAACTTATTTTTTTGAGGGAGAGAGGGCCACATCTATGGTAGGATACTACCCTGAAGCCACCAATTAAGCGCCAACCATTTGGATTCTTTGCACATTACTATGTATGCCTCTGGTTTCTTTATTATATTTCTTTTTTCCTTCCGGATATTTGAGGGATTCTGCCGAGACCCCTAGAGACTTCATTTCTTTGGCTTTGATTATTTCCTTTCTCCAGTAGGGTAACTTGTTATGGGATTATCTTTTCAGGGACCAACACTGAGCAAGCTGTTTCTAGCCCAACCAAGTCCATATCTCCTATCTACATATCTTCCTCTTCCACCTCCTAAGAATTGATGGTGTCTTCCTTTATATCCCACTGTTCTTCATGGATCTGAGTCTTTGGGATTTCTGGGGAGGGACCTGTGCTGTACTTTCCTTGGTTATAGATGCCACAATGGGTTTCTTTTGTTGGATCTTTATGCTTGTATCCATGACTGAAATGATAGGTTCTTGGAGAAAATCAAACCTGTTTTGCATCTGGACTTTCTTGAAAATTTTCGGGCCTGCGGACTTTTGTGCTAATCTCTTCTTATTTTGCACATGAATAAACCCCCCACGTATTGATTTTCTTTTTCTTTCATTCCTCTTGGTTTTTTGTTCTATGGGAAAATCTCTGAATAGGTTCCCATGGTCATGACATATCCTGCATCTGAACAATATTTTTTCATAATCTATTCCTTGGAACCAATCTTCATCCTCCCAGGTTAGATCTATTCCATCTAGGAGATCTTTTGATATATCAAGATATATGCAGATTCTTGCATAGGAGGTATACCATCTCTATCGAGTTTGCTCAGAGACTTTTACAAAATTTCCTAGTATGTTCCCAATTTCCATTAAGATTTGTTATGACCAGTATTCCATCGGCAGGGGATACATTCTAATCCATACCGATGCAATTGTGAGGTTCTATTTGTCTGGATTAAATATTTCTTTCCACGGTCTCAAGAACATACCCACAAAGTTAAAGAAGTACGACCCACTTTCAAAGATTCTTGTTCTGTCCTCTTCATTAAAAAAGATAACCGTGAAAAATCCTTTTTCCCCTAGTTGCAGGTCACAATGGCCTTGAGGTTTCCATATGGTGTTTATCTAACACAACAGGGTTTTCTCCGAAGTCCAGATCCCTACAAAATTCCCTATGAGAGAACACTCTTTCATGTAGCTGATATCTGCCCTAAATCGGGTCGATTTAATCTGTGGCTTTGGGACTATCTTTGATTTGGGTAAACAGTGTCCCATTCTCCTGTTCCCTTCTTTGGTCATGTTTTATTTAGTTTCTATACTAGTTTCTTCCCCTGACTTCCGCTATTGGGAGTCGAAGATTGTCCTTTTCCCCTCATCTAGCTCAATTTCCATGGCCGAGATCTGAACAGGGGGATTTTCCCCCTCATCCGATGGATTGCTCATCCCCAAACCAGATTGAATGATTATGCGAAATAGGATGAAGTCCCTGTTCCCACTTATTGGACCCTGCAATTGAAACCCCCATCAATACCTCCTTCCTTTTAGGTCACCGTCCTCACAGAGCTCCTCACACTCACAATGGCCACATAATTATAAAAAAATGAATATTGTTCGCAGTTAAGCTAATAGTTGTTAACTAAGTTATTTTTTATTTTTTGAAATTATTAATTTCAAAATTTGGACAACACTCATAGAATTAATATCAACACCCATAGAATCAATATGAATGGTACACTTGTCTCACTCTAGTCCATAGATGAAAATGATATATGGTAGTCCATCCCAAAATTCTAAGATATATACACCTATCGGTTTTTTACATAATCATGATTGGAGTTTTAATTACCACACCCACATAGTTTGTGGCTGGATCATGTAGATATGGATCAAATCATTGTTATCACAGACATTCTTCTTGTTATCCATTTATCAACTATCCATTATTTTTTATATTATTTTTTCTTTTTATCTCACAGTCTTCTAGTCATCTTCCATGAATTGTTGGTTATGCATTCATCAACTATGAGTTATCCATGCATTGCTAGCAATTATCCACTTAGCGAGCTACTAGTTATTTTTTATATTCCTTTTTTAATAAATGTTTATTTCAAATTTTGAACAACCACCATAGAATCAATCTCAACGGTACACTTGTCTCATCCTCGTCCGTAGATGAAAAAACATAGGTCGTAATCCACCCCAAATCTCAAATAAAAACGTCTATCGACGTAATTACCAAGTTGAAGTTGAAGTTTAATTTTTCCAACTATCACTAACTGTACTTATCACATGTTAAGTAAGCTATTTTTTTTTTTACTTTTTGAAATTATTTATTATGAATTTTGAAAGACTCCCATAAAATCAATCTCATGAAAAACATAGATGTTACTCCACCCCAAAATTCTAAGATATAAATGCATATAGTGTAATTAGCTAGATGTTGAATGGATGAGTTTACCGGCCTAGATCCAAATCCTAGGATTTATCAAGCGCCGAGATGGATCCAATCTCCTGAGCTGCAAGCCTCCTTGAGTGCAATCCCTAAGAAGAGGTTTGCACCTCAAGAGATTGGATCCCTCTCGGCGCTTGATAGAGCCTAGGATTTCGATATAGGCTGGTTTCATTCATGGGCGGTGACACAAAACTTGAGTTTGACCAACATTGTAAGGAACAGGTTAAGTTGAAAACATAGATAGAATTATGAGGATTATCTCAATGTAAGTAATGAGTATTAAGTATTGAAAAAATTGTTAAACTCGAAAATAGAGACAATAATCTTGTAAGGATTAAATAAATGAAAATATGGTTCACATCATGATGATTCTCAATTTGTCTTCTTCATATTTTAGATTATCTTCACCCCTAGTAGTTTCGACATATTCTCATATCAATTATATGAGAATGGAGGTTGAAATCGTAGACCTGCCAAATATTTAACTCGAGATATTGCTGTAAATTGCATACCCTACCTCTCTTACTTTCCAATATTAATAGTAGCTTTGTCCAATGTCAATCTTTGTGACTTATGAATTGTTAAACCCCAAGCGAGTTTCAATGGAAGTTGTTTTTTATTACCTCTTTCGATAGTTGTAATAGGAACAACTTGAGGAAATGATGCATCTCATGGTACCCCCACATAATTATCAAATTTTATTAAAACATACATGGGTGGGTTTGGAGGTGAACTTCTAGGGTTATATACAATTTGTTGTAAGAACATCATCAATGTTTCACGATTGTGTGTATTCACTTTGTCATCATTTCGTTTAGGTTCATACTTTTTTTCTCCTTGTTCATCAATGTAAAGTTTTGAATGGTCACATAGATCCCATGGTGCGTGGTACTGACATACCATTTTTCCTCCCTTCTTTCGAAGACAACTTTTCTCATTGCAAGTAATATGACACTCGACACAGTTAAGAAGTTATTCATAATCAATCATTGGATATGATTGAAATATTTTTTATGTGTCTTTTATCGAAGGATGACTAGCTACTTTTTCTCCAATTTGAATCTTTCACTAATGTCCCTCACGTGGATTTATTGCATGCACACATCTGTTGAAATATTTGTTTTCATATATAACTTCTCTAGGATCATCCTAATTCAAAGTATCCATGTTGGGAGCATTTTTTAACCAAAGAAACCCATGGACATGAGGATATCCATGATGTTTCCATTCGTAGTGACTCCAATAATCTGTAGCCTCATGAAAATGTTTGAAAACCTCTTCTCAAAACATTGTATGTCTCAAGTGCATATAATGTGCTATGATGTGTGGATTATCAATTACATTTTGACGTCGTCTTTTTCTTTATTCACGTGGATCTATAGGACTTGTTCTTGGAGTTAATTTATGAAAACCAGGACATTGCATATCCGATGCACTTATTATGAAGAATATTGTCAAAAAACCTATCTATTGAATCAAGTCAGATATATCTTGACGACACTTGCTCCAATATGCACGTGTACCTCTTAATACCATTCCAAATCTCATTATTCTTTCTCCTAATCTTGAATATGGAAGATTTGGAAATGTTGTCGTAACTCTTCCATTATGGTGGGTAGTTCACTAATATTTTTCTTGAACAAAAGAGTTGAGGAAGATTGAGGACGATGTCTCATTATGATTTTTAGTAAAAAATAGTTGATGCGAGGGTGCCTTCCAAATATGTTATCACGATATCTGAGAAGATGTTTTGCGTACTCATGTAGATGGAAATTTTTCCTTCATGGTTGTAACAAATCTGCCTCTCCTTTAGGGAACAATGATGAAAATTCCATATCAAATAATCCAATGGTGTTATACGCATTAATCAAAGATGAACCAATGTCATTCCAACTAAGAACATTAGTCAATTCTTCATTTGAGTTACTTTCATCCACATTTGGATTATTTTCCCATGCTATAATAATTTATATCTCTCATGGTGCACTTTGAAGCCTTGAGGCAAAAGAAGTTGTTTGAAAACCATCTAAGATATCATCAACTCTTGGTATCCCTTCCAACATTTCAAATTTTGCGTCATCGTCAACATCAGGAAGAGTAACAAAATTAATCATATGCGAGATATCTGTTGCATTTTCAGGTAACTCTTCTACTGCGTCATAATCCACTCGAACATATCGATAATATGGATCATTATGAATTTTATATAATAATGCATCCATAACTCTTTGTTTTCTAACAGTGAAATCATAACTGGATCCATGTCGTCCTACAGAAAACTAATGGTGTGTCCTCGATATTTGTATTGTCCACCTATTGAACGCATCACCTACAATATTGGACTTGCACATGCTATCAACATCTCTTCAACTTGTGTGATATCTTCAAGGACATGAGGTTGAGTTCCTGGATTCATGTGGTTCGTAGCTGAGAATCTGTGACTAGATCTCTCTCGTAGACATCGCATGCACATTGGGATTAGACATAACATGCACATTGGATCCATTTCATTCATAGTTGAGAATCTATGATTAGATCCATCTCATAGACATCACACACACATTATATCCCTTTCAATTAATAGGTGTACTTGTATTCCAGCATATTACTCTAGGAAGACATGACACATTTGAACTTCTACTAATCGATCAATTCGTTCATGAAATTTACGATGTATAGTATACATTTCTTCAGATGGTACCGATATATTATCATCTATTTCAACGCCTCACTCTTCGACCGTTACACGTTCAACATCCCCATTTATATATTTCTTTGTTCTTCCAATTGCTTCAACTTTCTTTCTCAATATGCTCTTTGTCGATTAGCATTTCATTTTCTTTGTTCTTCTCATTATTTCTGTTGATTTGCATTTGGAATCGTATTAGTAACTGTAACTCCTTGAAATTGGGCCATGTCATCAACATGTTGTTATGGAAATTGATTCCTTGATTCTTCCATTTGCTTCAACTTTCTCTCTTGATATGCTCTTTGTCAATCAATGTTTCGTTTTCTTTGTTCTTCTTGTTCTTCTGCTGTCAATTCGTTCAACTTTCCTTTTCGATATTATTTTTTTGATATGCCTTTGGGATCATATTAATAATTGGAACTATTTGAAATTGCACCATTTCATCAACACGTTGATCTTAGATCCTTACATGTTCAACATGTTCAACAGTTGGTTCCACTGGTATATTGGTTGAACTTTGTCTTTGTTGTTCAAAATTTACATCTTTTTGTTGTTCTGCAAATTGATTTATTTCTTCTTCCAATTGCTTCAACTTTCTCTCTTGATATTCTCTTTGTCAATCAACATTTCATTTTCTTTGTTCTTCTTGTTCTTTTGTTGTCAATTCGTCAAACTTTCTTTTTCGATATTCTTTTTGTCGATCTGCCTTTTGTTTTTTTCGTTCTTCTCCTTCTTCTGATGTCAATTCGTTATATTTTCTTCCTTGATATGCTTTTTGACGTTCAATGTTCTACACTTTTTGTCCCTCTCCTATTTCTCTTATAGCATCTTCCGCATGCACATGTTGCATTTCTAGGTCAAACTCTATATAAAAAATGTCAATCATTAACATATACAATGAAATTTTTGTATCAATGTAATTTACAATGAAATCAATGCATCAAATGAACAATAGCTACACTAAAATTTATGCAGTGATTAAACATTGTACACTGAAATTTATGCAATGTTTAAACACAATACACTGAAATTTATGCAATGTTTAAAAACTATACACTAAAATCTATGACTATATAAAATCCATACATTGAATTTTAAGTTTAAAATTCATTATATTTTAAAAGAATTAGGTGACTTGGGAGGATCGAACCTTGAAACTCATGGCCATTATCCCAACACCCTTACCAATATACCACAAGTAGGTTTTATTATTAATACATTCAAATCTATGTCTATATAAAAACCATACACTGAAATTTATGCAAGTTTAAAATTTAATAAATATTCAAAAGAATTAGATGATTTGGGAGGATTGAACCTTGAACCTCTTTTCCATTATCCCAACACCCTTACCAATATACAACAAGTAGTTCTTATTAATAATACACTCAAATCTATGACTATATAAAAACTATACATTGATTTTTATGCAAGTTTAAAATTCAATATATTTTCAAAAGAATTAGGTGATTTGGGAGGATTGAACCTTGAACCTCGTGCCCATTATCACAACATCCTTACCACTATACCACATGTAGTTCTTATTATTAATACTTTGAAATCTATGATTATAAAGAACTTATGATCTTCATTTAAATTAAAAAAAATTAAAATTCTAATTATATTTAAACTAAATTAATATATATATATATATATATATGCCCGCATAGGTGTGGCTCATTGGTGGTTCAGTTGTTATGAAGTCCCTTATAAATTGGATGTCACGAGTTCAAATCCCACCCGGATTTACTTGTGTCCCATGTCTTGCGACGAGTGTGGGGCACCAAGGGGTATAGTGGTAGCAAGAATTGATCCCTAGACCCCAAGTCATGCGAGTACTAGCCCAACTCCATTTGTTGATTCCCCTAGATACAATATATATATATTAAAAATATTTCAATATATATATTCATATATATTTAAAAATTATTTCAATATATATATATATGGGCGCCCAGAAGAACCTGCTACCCAAATATGATGTAATGGGAGCACGCGAGTGGAACAAAACAAGAACCCACATGCACCCTTGTATGCGTGCATGTTCTCCTGCTTCGGCAGTGGCGGACCTCCAGGTCAGATTGCCGGTGTAGACAATATGAGCATGCTCGAACCCCTAATTACACGCTCATGTATAAGTGCATGCACACATATGTGGATGCACGTGGGTGTTTTCTGCAATAGCACAAAGGGATGCATGCGCGTCCTTGTGTTTTAAAAAAAACAATGAACAATTTGTTTTGTTCACAACCCACCTGTGAGTGCGCAAGGAGGAGAAAATGACCCCCAAGGAGCCCAAAGGAAGTGTCCAACTAGGATAAAATGACACCCATGACGTTGGAGTAAGGTAGATGGAGTAGGAATGTCATTTTTTTGTTTATTTTGATGTTTTTTATTGTTTTTCAAATAAAATACAAAATTAAAAAAAAAATTGAAAATTAATTGAAATGGGGAAAATTTGATATTGCAGGTACAAATTACCTAAAGATAATGACAAATACCAATGAACCATCCCAATAAATGAATGAAACAAACCAATAAGAGGACCCAAAACCCAAATTAAATGAATAAAACCCCAAATCAAACGAAGAAAACCCCGAAGATGAATTACACAGATATTTAAACCAATTAAGAATTTTGAGTGATGAACTGAAGAACACCAGGGAACCCTCTAGGGTTTCCCTCGCCACATCACTACAAAACATAATAGAGTCAATAAACATTTCCCATAGTGAGATAACCAATTTGAGCGAATGTAGGGCTTGAAGGAGAGAACATCATGGCATTGGTATGTCCAAAGAGGATATAAAAAACTTGAATATCACAAAAGCCCAAATTTGGAGCAAATTTATAGATCCAAGAACAGGACAGCCTCCAGATGTGAGGAAGAGGTGAGTTTGCATGGATTGGTGTAATTACCAACCATGGAGAGAAAACTGGAGGAAGATATGGTTCATGGTTTTGGACAAGCCTCCATGCAACACTGTTGAGGTCCCACAGTATTTTCTCAGGAAACTGTGAGCTGAGTTTGTGTTAGGGTTCCATGTGAACTACTTTGACATCACCGAGTTCTAGGGAACTAGTTTTGGCTCATCCCAAGATTGACCTCATGCCCATCGGAACCCACTCAGAGGACCTCCTGCACCTAAGCAAGATCCAAACTCGCTTCCTCAACCCCCTGGGTTAGGTAGTGGGCTAGATGAGATCCATGAGTCTGTTAAACGTGCCACACAACACCTTCTCAGGAATACCACATTTGTGGCTATGTCCTCGTAGAGTGAGCAAGACCACCCCGAGAGACACACTTCTGCACGGTTTGCTGGTGGTGGGTGAGGGAGAGAAGCTATAGGTGGTATCCACGATGATCCATCTAGCTCAATGGGACCAGTGCCACATTATTGTTCTCATTGTGAGAATCCATGCCATGATCCCACACAAGAGCATGCCACAAAGAGAATTCATTTTTCCCACCATATATGCCAGGTGTAGCCCCTGGAATACATGTCCCTTTCCCTACATCCCTCCCCACCAGGTTCCATCCATCCCTTTCCCTGCATCCCTCCCCACCCTGTTCCATCCATCCCTACACTAGGTTACTTATTGTTTTATTTTATGTTCAAGTATTGATTATACGTTATGCAATCTCATAATTTCTAATAAATTTAACTTAGAATCATATGTTGATTACTGGATTTGTTTTAATGTACAACTATTCAGTGCTGAGTCTCCAACACCTGGGTGGGAGGACATTGCTTACTTCACCCTAGATGTATCCATGGTAGCTCTAGAGGACATCGTGGCACCATACACACACATATTTTTCTTTTAGTAATCAAATTTAATGTTAGTAGTTAATCTTGTTGTCCAATGTAGTTAATATTTAGTAATTGAATATAAATATTTTTGTGCAAATGAATAGGTGTTCGCAGGAATGAGTGACCAAACATCCCCACCAGGGATCAACAGATCCCCTCGTGAGCACGTATCTTGTAATAAAGTATAAATTTAATTTCAGTTTTGATGGCTTAGATTTGTATAGTTATATTTTTTATTTACTAATATACAAGGCCATGAATATGTATGTAGGCCCAAGTACATAGGAACATCGGTGTCACTATCTCTCCGTTGAATGCCTTTTTCCCACCATATATGCCAGGTGTAGCCCCTGGCATACATTTCCCTTTCCTTGCATCCCTCCCCACCCCGTTCCATCCATCCCTTGCCTCTCATCCACCACCACACTTCCATAGGCACATCGGTGTCACTATCTCTCCGTCGAATTCCTTTTTCCCACCATATATGTCAGGTGTAGCCCCTAGCATACATTTCCCTTTCCTTGCATCCCTCCCCACCCCGTTCCATCCATCCCTTGCCTCTCATCCACCACCACACTTCCATATAGCTCCCCCTTCTTCGTCACAACCTTCTCTCACTCCTCCCCATCCCACCCATCGACCACCACACTTCCATCCAACTCCCTTTTATTCGTCATAGCCTTTGTCCACTCCCCACCGCCCCACCCTTCCACCCCCTCCCTTACAATTTCCCATGTTTCCACCCTACCCACGCCGACCACGATACACTATCCATCCACATTCACCCATCCCTCCACCCCATCCCAGACCTGAGCCCCCTAGGCCATATTCCCCCACCACCCTCATTTCCTCTTCCAAGGTGGCACATTCCATTCTACAGCCAGTTGGGGGGTTTATCATCGCACATCACCACTTCGCCCACTCCAGTCCACACCCTCTCCCACCATGCCCTCCAATTTTGTAGCCAACGTCAATGTGGCTACATAATAAGCTATCCCATCCACCCTAGCATCATAGCAGGATGTCCATCTCACTGCTCCACCTACCATCCCTGAGGACCAGCCGCTTTTTCCACCTGCCAGCCCCCAGGACTAGCCTATTGTGTTCATAGTGAGATTAAATAGTCTATGAAAACATTGTGCAATATTAATGAAAATTAACATAGGTAGTAAATTGTATGAGTTATCTTACTATTTAAATGTTGTAGGGTGGAAATGCTGAGAGACTTGGATCATGGAGGAGGGTAGCCCGCTCACCACTTATGGTCTCGTCTGACGTGAGCTATTTAAGAGTTGAAAATGTAATTTTTATTTTTAAATTTTGTTTTATACTTGTATAATTTCTTGTAGTAATTGAAATTTGATTGTTGTCATTTCAGATCCCAAGGGAAGGTGGTCGAAGTGGCCAGAAGAACCGAGCTTCATCTGGCTCGAAGAAGAGGAAGATCGATTTTGGAGGTGCACCTAGGAGCTCCGAGGGTGGGAAAGAGGATTGAGAGACCCTCGTATGTACACTAGCCATGATGTGGCATTTTGGCATGAGTTGCCATATTTTGTATAGGGCACGAGCTGCAATATTTTGTATATGACACGAGTTTCCATTGTATAGACTTTGGGAACGATGTTGCATTTTTTACTATTACTGTATATGATTGGAAATTTATGTATATTAATATATCATTTTGCACTTTTTATATTACTTTTCCTTTTATTATAGATTTGCATACATTATGTTGAATGCAGTAGTAGTTTACAGTGGATGTGCTTGCAATACTTATTGTTGACGAAGCCTAACTCATATTGAACCAACATACTGACACCTACAGTCTTATTCATTGTCCAAATTGCAATAGAAAGCACTTGTTTTCCTTTGGTATTTACATATTAATTATTGTCTCATTTTGCAATCTAGAAATTGATACTAGAATGATCTTCTCTTACCATTTGATTAAATGGAAATTTCATAGTATTGATGAGCTAAGAATCATATTGAACATGACTTTTGTTGGCTTGCATTTGTTACATCTACTTGGTCGACATTGATTTTGATAAATTTGGCAATTCTTATCATTTGAAGATGAAGTTGACATTTCTTACTCTCATTGAATACATACACATTTGTTATGCTATTGTTGAGCACTTGCAATTTTAACGATCTATTGTACTTGTTTCAATTTTAACGATTTAAGGGTTAGCATGCATAACCTATGGTTTAGAATCAATGAGGAAACCCTAACCCTAACTAAAGTTTAAAGGTTAGCATGCATAACCTAGGATTTATAATCAATGAGGAAACCCTGACCCAAATGGTGTTTTGGGGTTAACATACATAACCTAGAGTTTAGAATCAATGATGAAATGCTAAACCTATGAGGGAAACCCTAACAAAAACCCTACCTAACCATCTCTTGTGGCCTCTTATAAAGTACCTTTTTGTTTGTATATTAGCGTGCCTAGGATTGTAGTCATATGCCACATATTCTTTATAGACTAATCAAATGAAATACTTCAAATCTTAAAGCATGGATTACTTCACATAAGCTAGGGTTATATCTTCATGAGCACTCCTTTTATAAAC
This sequence comes from Pseudotsuga menziesii, assembly GCA_001517045.1. Taxonomy (NCBI): domain Eukaryota; kingdom Viridiplantae; phylum Streptophyta; class Pinopsida; order Pinales; family Pinaceae; genus Pseudotsuga; species Pseudotsuga menziesii. Next base: position 169,891 of record LPNX010614408.1, on the reverse strand, counting down.
CATAGTGAAATAAGTAAAACATAGCTCATCTTCCACAACTCATACATTAAAAAATTATGGGAGAAAGAGGCTCTATAATATCTCTGACTGTAATATCCATTTTGGACAGCCCTAGAACACCACTAACTCATCCTAATCTACCCTAACTTCTTGACTGTATTATCCTATTTAGGGCAACCCTAATAGCCTTCTTACGCACTTATCATATTCTAAGGCCACTTTCTTGACTTCCTTTCTTACCCACTCACTAACGCCTCACCTCAAATTTTTCCATAGCCCAATTTAAAGTGGCACAAAGACACCCTAAAGTGACTGTATCTAAAAAATCATTCCCAACCATACTTAAACAAATTTGACAGTGGTATATAAGCATCCATAACTTGGAAAAATACAAGAAAAGGCCTTGAATTTCTTGCAAGTCATTGTGTCATCAAAATCCAAGTCAATATACTTTTTATCATTCCTACTTGACTAGAAATTACATCTTGGACTGCCATAAGACATTTTACTTGACTAGAAATTTTATTTGGTTTAAGAGTCCCATTGGCTTGGAAACTTAGCACTTATAAAATTGTTTATCACTTATGTTTACTTAAAATATTGTACCTTTGTCTTGACAAGCTAAAAAGTGAAATATAGGACTGTCATAATTCTAAATGCTTGGCTGGAAATACTTTTGTTTTCATAGCACCTTTCACTAATTCAATGTGCCATTTCAACTCTTGTTTATCATTAGTACTTGCATTTGGGATTGTACACTCATTTTGGCAAGATGGAAATTAGTGTTTTGGACTGTCATAATCATTTTGACTTGGCTAGAAATCATTCTTAGTTTGAGAGTCCTATCTTCATGAAAACTAAATTGATTGGGGTTTATGTCAATGTATGTCGGTTGCAAAAGAGGTTGAATTTGTACGATATGATGATAACGTTCAATCAACACCACTACAATTCTTCAACCACATGCACAATTGAAAGGAAAGTTACATCCAATTTAGTTCATGAAACCCTATCTATGTCGTAGTGCATGCATATATATTCTAGGTATACGGTTCTACTATTTTCTAGTTAAGTGAGACTAGCGAATCTAATTATATAAATCTAATGAGTTCATAAACCCTAGTTTGTAGTTCTATGTCTAAATATGTGAACCCTAGCTTTTAAGTTTCTGTTTTTTAGTTTAAGAAACCCCATCTTTCTTGACATTTGTTCTTATAGATTCAGTATCTGGTCTAGGTCTTTGTAATCCTTATTTTTTAGGTTTGTGGTTTGTAGTTCATGAAACCCTATTTTTATTATTATTTATACATGTAGCTTAGGTAGTTTGTTTAAGTATTTCTACATAAGTAAGACTAACATAGCACATGATCTCTATGTATGTGAATTTCTACTTTATAAAAACCTAGTTTGTAGTTATATGTGTAAATTTATAAACCCTATTTTTTAGGTTTATGGTTTGTAATTCATGAAACCCACTTTTTTGCTATTTTCTCTTGTAGCTTAGGAATATGGTCTAAGTGGTTCTAAATAAGAGAAACTAAAATAACACAGAAGAAAAACCACATGTGAGGAGGTCCAAGACATAAAAATTGTTCTTCCTTGACAAATAAAAAATGAAACAAGTTCATGAATATGTGTCTTCTATAAATGACACATCATCCATATTGATCCTTCATTTGGTAGCAACATGTTCTCTTTGGGTGTACAATCATGGTTTGAAGGGTCGTTTTGGCTAGCAAGTTCCTTTTATTTTAGAGGATTTTCCTTAGTCAGACACATATTCATATTGATCCTTCATTTGGTAGTGACATGTTCTCTTTGGGTGTACAATCATGGTTTGAAGGGTCGTTTTGGCTAGCAAGTTCCTTTTATTTTAGAGGATTTTCCTTAGTCATCATCTTGATGGCCTACACAAGTGCATGATGACCTTTCCAAAGGTTTGCTTTTAGGATAGCTAACAAAATAAACACCATTAAAGTTTACTTAATAACTTCAACCCAAAATTATCTCAAATTAGCATGCCTAACCAATGCTAGAAGCTACCCAATCATATAGATAATATAAGCTAAAATTCAAATCTCCGAGTACACGATATTTGGACAATTGAAATAGTTCTTATATATATGTAAATATATGATATGTATGTATATATATCTGGAAACCATAAGCGATGCTAGCCCCAAACTATCATTGTTGTCATTAAGGTATCCACACTATAACTATTTTCCTTGTTAGGGTTTATAAAACCCAATCATGTTTCATCATAGAAGCACATGGCCTTTTAAAGAAGTCTAGCACTAGTTTTGACGTCGACATGTCTATCCTAGGATGATTCCTCAAACCCTAGGTCTTTGACTATTCCATGAACACAAGCACCAAGACCTCGATGGAAAATCAACTAAACTTAAAAAATTCTTCTTCTAAGCAAGGCATCAAAAGAAGCTCGAGACTTATCAAGTTAAGTTTTCCATGGTCTTTCCCTAACCTCCATGTATCACACAAGAACATGACTGCAATATCACCAAAGAAGTTAGCTCTTTTCTTTGTATCTTCTATAGGGTTGGAACCCTAATTCTACCTCCTTTGACTTCACAACAAGAGCTATGGAATTTGCAAGACAACCATCAATTCCTCTAGTATTATATCTCCTTCTCCAAGGTTTACTTACACATATAAACCCTAGTGTCTTCATGCATATCCAAGTTTCCTCATGTAATGCATTCCTCCTCTAGTTGTGTAAAACATCTTCTTGTTCCAAATGATCCTCGACATATGTGTCAGAGGTGGTTATAAGGATCCAATTCTTATCCTCAATATGTGTGCCAAGGTGGTTACTATGCTCATTTTCTTCTCCTCAACATGTGTGTGAAGGTGCTAACTATGGTCCAATATTTCACTTATCTTCATCCTAATATCACAAGGCAACCCAAAAGAAAACCCTAGTCCAAGTGTACATTAACACCATGAAGATACATCCCTTAGGGCACTCTTTTCCAAGCATATAACATATCCAAAATCTCTTATTACAACAAATTACAACATCAATAAATCTACTCTTTTATTTTCAAGATATGTTAAAAAAATTATTTTCAAGATATGTGTTAAATCACTTAACAAATTCAACCTAAAGTTTTTCCAAATTAGAATTCATAACCAATGCTATAATATACTCGATCATGAAGATAATATAAGTTGAAATTCAAATCTTCAAGTACACAATATTTGGACAACATTGAAGGAACTGAGAAAATCCCTAGTGTATGAAACTGATCTGCAATGGACTCACTGGGCCATGAAAACATAGTGGAGAGGGCCCAATAGAGGTAATGGAATGCCAGGAGATCAACAAAGTCGAAGGCTCGTCAATCCGACCTCTAATTGTCGAGTTATGTCGAGTTGAAATTCACATGAAAATGTTGTTCAGGGACACTTGGTCACTCTCGGTTCGGGAGCGGAAAAAAAAATGGAGCATCAAGATTGCATGCTGTTGGCTCCAAAAAGTGTGTATGGAAAATTTTGATATGTGGAAATTGAACCAGGTGATAGATTAATTTTACTCACAACAATTAACAATTGATCATGCAAAATCACTCACAAAAGAGACTGAAATTGGAGCTGAACACTAAACTGTATTAATTCATTGTACAATAGCCAACCCTGTATAATAATAGGTTGCTGTATAAATAAAATACATCAGGGATTCGAATGCATGAGGAGCAATTCGAATATAGCATAAAGCAGGCTTACTAAAAATAAGCAAATCCCCCATAGGTGTAAAAAGCTGATACCAAATCTGTCATGGAGCTCACGAATTAGAAAAATGGCTTAGGCAAGCTAAAGAGTGGTGGAATGGCAGATCATACATGCTTTTGCATGGAGAAAAGAGTGAAGGATGAAGAGGACAAAAAACTAGTTCACCTCACCTAGTCTAGCTTTTCTATTTGCCTTAAAACACTGAAAAAGCAGGGAATAAAGCAGAAAAAGCAGAAGGGAGCCTAGGAGGCCAGGAATAAAGTAGATTTGATTCCTTGGGATTTCCCATGCACTACATGATTCAAATGAGGCAATTTTGACCACTATGGATAGGTAAAAGACAACTTGCACAAGGTGGGACACATGAACTATGCTAATAAGACAAAAATAATTAAATTAATGTCTAAGTGGGTAAACTATGGGTTGATTATTCTAACAGCCCCTCTTAAGATTGACTTATGAGTAATATATCAGAAAATTATAGGGCCTCGCAACAAGGCTTATTCACCCTTTACATACTGCATGTCCATTTAAACAAGGAAATAGGCAAAACCAACTTGGGAAAATCCTCCCTTAAACATGGACTGTAAAACAAAATTTTGAAATCTTGTCTTCACTCATGCTTTCACAGCATGATCAGAAATCCCCAGTAGTTATTTGAGATTGCTGAAGGTCTTCTCTCAAAATGCTTTGGTGAAGATATCAGCTACTTGTTCTAAAGATGAACAACAGAGTAGGTGAATGGTGCCATCATGCACAAGTTCTCTGATGTAGTGCATATGGATCTCAATGTGTCTGGTTCTCTGCTTCTGAAATGGATCTTTGCAGATTTGAATGGTACTCTGGTTATCACAGTAGATGGTAGTTGAGTACTCTGGTTCGAAACCACACTCTCCAAGTAAATCCTGCAACCATAAACATTGAGTTGCTGCATTAACAACTCCTCTGTACTCTGCTTCTGTAGATGAGAGTGCAATGGCACTCTGTTTCTTGCTTGACCAGCTGATTGGCCCTTCTGCAAGCATGAAAACATATCCTGATGTGGACTTTCTTTCTATGCTATCACCTGCCCAATCACTGTCAGTAAATCCAATCAAATCAAGATCAGATTTTGCTTTATAGAAGATCCCATGTGTCCTTGTTCCCTTAACAAAGTTAAGGATCCTTTTGGCTGCTTTCCAATGGATCTCTTGAGGCTGATCCATGTATCTAGAAGCCACACTTACTGCATAACAAATATCAGGTCTAGTATGTGTCAAATACAACAAACATCCAATCAATTACCTATACAGTGTATTGTTTACCATAGGTGAAGAATCAGCTTCTTCCAGCTTCACTCCTGAAAGGAAAGGAGTTTTGCTTACTTTGCAATCCTTCATTCTGAATTTGTTCAGCAAGTCCAAGGCATATTTATACTGGTGCAAAT
>LPNX010614408.1:119396-164412 GCA_001517045.1 Pseudotsuga menziesii | reverse complement strand
CTCCTTGGGTCATTGGGATCCCCAGCTAGCTCTCTTGCTGCATGTAGTGTCTTGGCTGCCCATTTTGGCCTTGTAGGGCTGTTAGGGTCTGCAATAAACTCATGTTCATTAGAAAAATCAGAATCAGCATGTTCAACAAACTCTTTACTTACTTCTTGAGGTTCAGGTGGTGAAGAGGCTTCACCAACTTCCACTGCTGCAAGGGGTTCTTCTTCAAACTGAACACACCTTTCAATGAAGGATTTGTTTGTGCTAAAATTTATCAACTTGTGCCCTTTTGAATATTCAGAGTATCCAACAAAAAGACACTCTTGGATTTGGGGCTGCAAAGCCTTCCTCTTCTCTGTTGGAATTCTAGCCCAAGCCTTTGAGCCAAAAATCCTGAAATGGGTCACATCTGGCTTGTGCCCACTCCATGCTTCGAAGGGAGTCACACCATCAAGCTGTTTATGAGGCACCCTATTCTGAATATATACTGCACAGTTGATAGCTTCGGCCCAGTAATTTGGTGGCAAAGTTTTGGCCTCCATCATGCATGTTGCCATCTCCTTCAATGATCTGTTCTTCCTCTCAGCAACACCATTTTGCTGTGGTGTGCAAGGGATATAATGTTGCATATGAATACCTGCATCTGTACAATAATTAGTAAACTCATACTTGACATACTCACCACCATTGTCAGATCTGAGGGCCTTGAGTTTCCTTCCAGACTGGTTCTCAACCAAAGCCTTAAAGACTTTGAATAGGCCAAAAACTTCAGACTTGTGTTTCAGGAAGTGAACCCAGCAATACCTGGAAAATTCATCAATGAAAGTCAATGCATTTGGCCTGACTCATGGACATATGAGGGAATGGGCCAACAACATCACTGTGGATCAGCTCAAGGGGTGCAGAGGTTCTCTCATGACTAGCTCTCTCAAATTTGTGCTCTGGGTGTTTTCCTAGGATACAACCTTGGCAGACTCCTTTGGAAAATTTTATCTTGGGAAACCCTATGACCATCTCTTTTTCACTAAGATCATAAAGATATTTGTAGTTTAGGTGGCCAAATATTTCATGCCAAAGCTTGCTTGCTTCATTAGCATGAATCAGAAGAGCAGAGGGGTTTGAGTAAGGTAGGAAGTGTGAGAACATGTATACCTTTTGAGCATGATTTGCAACTCCTTTTGCAATGACTCTACCAGTTGAGATCTCTGTGATCTCAACTTCATCAGGGGAGAATATGACCTTCTTAGGAGACCTAGTGTGGGCCATATGGTACACTGATAGGAGGTTGGAGGCAAGACCAGGCACATACAACACATTGCTGAACTGACCATGATCAAGATCTATCCTTCCTTTGCCTAAACTTTCAGTGAGAGAGTCATCTCCCGGTACTATAGATGGTCCTTTCGACTTGTCCAGTGAGGAGAAGGCCTCCTTAGTCGAAACCATGTGTCTTGAAGCTCCAGAATCAATGATAAAACTGGGTGAGCTTGATGTGCAAACAACTAGAGCATGAACTCTCTCTCTGTCATCTGAACTTGATCCTCCTTCTCTCTTCTTTGAGCTTTCTAGAAGAAAGATGCCATTCTTCTCCAGGAGTTGGGTCAGCATGTCTATTTGATTTTTCATACAAGAGCTTTCAGAGTGATTGCCCTTATTGCAGTATGCGCACTTGTTCATTTCACCTTTGTTTTTCTTCTTCTTGTAGTTATTCTTGGGAGCTTGTGGATCCTTCGGAGACTGTTTCTTGTCTCTCTTTTTCTCAGGTGGATTTTTAGCTTTCTTTTTGCTTTTTGAATCCACCTTCGAATCTCCAGCAATCAAAGCTTGATCTTTGGATGGTTTGATGGTGCCCATCATCACCAGCTTGTCCTGTTCTTGTGTGAGAGATTCCATGAAATCTGCAAGGCTAGGCATCTTCCAGGTTCGAGCTGTCAGTTTTGTGGCATAGAAGGTCGAAACAAACACTAAATAGTCAGGGCATAGCTTCGAGAGGATGGCTAGTATCAGCGATCCCACACTGTTTCAGCTGCAAAACTAGTGCTTTGAACTTGGAGAAATATAGTTGCAGGGATTCAAAGCTTGTTGGACTCAGAGAAATCAGCTCATTTTTTATTTGATGTCCCCTCATCTCATCTGTCTTTCCAAAAATATCAGCAAGCTTCTCCCATACTTCATTCGGTGATGTTAATCCATCAAGATGGAAAAAGAGGTCTCTAGAAATACTCAGACACAGGAGGCCATAAGCCTCATCCCTCCTATTGTGTCATTTTATCTTCTCTGCAGCTGCATTGGGCTCTGCTTCTGTTGCCATAGTCACCCTGTAGAGGCCTTTCACTCTCAACAGTATCTCCATCTCTACTTTCCATTCAAAGAAATTGAAAGGAGTCAAGTTAGTTTTCTGTGATTGATCCATAGCTTAGAAAATATGTCCCGACTGTTAGTAGAAGGCTCCCAGTCACTGATGTCGAACCTGCAAAACAATTTTTGAAGGAGAGAAACAATCTACAATGGATCTGATACCATGTGGAAATTGAACCAGGTGATAGATTAATTTTACTCACAACAATTAACAATTGATCATGCAAAATCACTCACAAAAGAGACTGAAATTGGAGTTGAACACTAAACTGTATTAACTCAGTGTACAATATCCAACCCTGTATAATAATAGGTTGTTGTATAAATAAAATACATCAGGGATTCGATGCATGAGGAGCAATTCGAATCTAGCATAAAGCAGGCTTACTAAAAATAAGCAAATCCCCATAGGTGTAAAAAGCTGATCCCAAATCTATCATGGAGCTCACGAATTAGAAAAATGGCTTAGGCAAGCTAAAGAGTGGTGGAATGGAATCTCATACATGCTTTTGCATGGAGAAAAGAGTGGAGGATGAATAGGACAAAAAACTAGTTCACCTCACTTAGTCTAGCTTTTCTATTTGCCTTAAAACACTGAAAAAGCAGAAAAAACAGAAGGGTGCCTAGGAGGCCAGGAATAAAGCAGATTTGATTCCTTGGGCTTTCCCATGCGCTACATGATTCAAATGAGGCAAGTTTGACCACTATGGATAGGTAAAAGACAACTTTCACAAGGTGGGACACATGAACTAGGCTAATAAGACAAAAATAATTAAATTAATGTCTAAGTGGGTAAACTATGGGTTGATTATTCTAACACGATATGGAAACACTACCAAGATTGGCACAGTGGAGGGTTTTGCAGAGTTGACCTACCAATGCGAGAGTTGCATTGAAGCAAACTGAGGAAAACCCTAGTTTACAAAACCGATACACAATGAACTCACTCGGCCATGAAAACATGGTGGAGAGGGACCGCTAGAGATAATGGAATTCTAGGAGGCCAACGGATTTGATGGCTCATCGATCCAACCTCTGGTTGCTGAGTTATGTCGAGTTGAAAGTCGCATGAAAATTTCGTTCAGGGACACTTGATCACTCTTGGCTCGGGAGCAAAAAACCAAACAGAGCAACAAGACTGCATGCCAATGGATCTAAAAAGTGTGTATGGCCAATGTGATATGAAAACACTACAAAGACTGGCACGATGGAGGGTTTTGCAGAGTTGACCCACCAATGCAAGAGTTGCATTAAAGGAAACTCAACAAAACGTTAGTTTATGAAACTGATGAACAATGAACTAACTGGGTCATGCAAATGCAGTGTATAGGGCCCACTAGAGGTAACGACATTCCAGGAGAGCAACGGAGTCGACATCTCATCGATCCAGCCTCCAGTTTTTTAGTTATGTCAAGTTAAAAGTAGCATGAAAATGTTGTTCACGGACACTTGGTCACTCTCGGTCCAGGAGCGAAAAACCAAACGAAGCAACAAGATTGCATGCCATTGGCTTTAACAAGTGTGTATGGAAAATCCCTATATGGAAACAATACCAGTATTGGAACGGTGGATGGTTTTGCAGAGTTGACCGACCAATGCGAGAGTTGCATTGAAGGAAACTGAGAAAAACCATATTTTACAAAACTGATGCACAATGAACTATTTAGGTCATAAAAATGCAATAGAGAGGGCCCACTATAGGTAATGGCATGCTAGGAGACCAACGGAGTCGACATATTGTCGATCCAACCTTCGGTTTTCAAGTTATGTTGAGTTGAAAGTCGCATGAAAATGGGGTCCAAGGACACTTAGTCACTCTTGGTTTGGGAACTAAAAACCAAATGGAGCGGCAATATTTCATGTCGTTGGCTACAAAAAGTGTGTATGTGCAATTCCAATATGGAAACACTACCAAGACTGGCACGGTGGAGGGTTTTGACAGAGTTGACCCACCAATGCGAGAGTTGCATTGAAGTAAATTGAGCAAAACCCTAGTTTATGAAAATGATGCACAATGAACTCACTGGGCCATGAAAATGTGATGGAGAGGTCCCACTAGAGGAAATGGAATTCCAGGAGACCAACAGAGTTGACGTCTTGTCGAACTGACCTCTGGTTGTCGAGTTATGTTGAGTTAAAAGTCGCATGAAAATAGGGTCCATGCAACCCTGGAAACGATGCACCGTCCTTGAAAAACCTTGTGTCGAGCAGTTGGGGGTGCCTTTCCCATGGAGGCCATGAAAAAAACACCTGCAGGAGCCAATGGAATAAAAAATCGCCGCCTAGTTTTTTTTTTGGACCTCGACCTTGAATTGGCCAGGCATCCCTGAACGACTTTTGTACGCCTACTGCAACTCGCCATAGAACATTAACCAAGGATTCTATGGATTAACTGTTAGTTTCGTTGGGATCATGGCACAAGATCATGTCTAGGGTGGCCTCCCACCTGACTTTGCACGTCCCGGGCATGCCTCCAGGACATATTTTGAAAACTAGGGTTTCACCCCAGTGGGGTCCATGCAACCCTTGAAACGGTGCATTGACCCTGTAAAACCATGTGTTGGGTGGCTGGGGGTGGCGTGCCTATGGTAATCATGCCCAAACACACCTCTAGGAGTTGACAGATTTGGAAATCGCCTCCCATTTTGGTATGGGGACCCCAACCTTGAATTGGCCAAGGCATCCCTAAATGGATTTTGCGGGCCTACTGCAACTTTCCATGGAACATTGAATGGGGATCCGATGGAAGAACTGTCAGTTCCATTGGGATCGTGGCACAACATTATGGCCAGGGTGGACTCCCCCCCTACTTTGCATGTCCCAGGCATGCCTCCAGGCCATATTATGCAAACTAGGGTTTCTCCCAAGTGGAGTGTAAACGCAATTACCCAATCTCATTCAAATATAGACATCTGGATCCTCTTTGTTTCTAATTTCCTCCATCAATATCTTATGCTATGAATGAGGAAAGAAGTAATGTACCTTGGTTGAGTTCTTGTTTGACATTGTCTATAGATGGATGTTCATGCCAACAATCAAGTTTGTGTAGTGATAGACCATAGAACCTGGTCTGTAATCCATGAATACATGCCCACTACTTCTTCTTGATTTCCCATCTAGTGTAAGATATTCACCGTCAACTACCATCGAGCTAATAAAAAATTCATTGCATTCATCATCAATCAATGATCGGTTCAGGATTTTCTTACCTTGAATGCATTGTGCCAACCAATAATCCGTGCCCCATTCATCGTCTTTCGGGGCAACAACTGCATATATGTGTCCTGGTTCTACAAGATCTGAGATATGGTCGTAGTCTGTCGAAATTGCTGACTGACCCTTCTCTAAGTGGGTTGTTTCACTGACTACATGTGGGTCTATTGCAAGTGACACACGATCCCAATCATCAACCCAATCCATGCATTCGCATTCATCCCATTCACCACTGCTACAAGGGATGTAAAAGCAAGCAAGTTTTCGTGTCCATATTTCAAATAGGGGGTGTTTTGAGCTTCGAACCGAATGAAATCCACATGTTCCTTTTACTGTGCTGCAACTATAGGAATGAGACCGATCTATGTCAACCACACGCCAAAAATTCCTAACTGGCATTCCTACCCCTGTTGATGTATGTTTCACTTTTGTTTGGTCTGACATTGTTGTAGAGCACCATTGAACTATGGATTCTGCATCTTTGATATGGGGGTTTCTAGTAAACCTGATCTCCTTCCTTCATAGTGCGGTCTTAATACATGCACCGAAACCGTCATGCTCACCTTTGCCATGCCCAATCTCAAAGTAGTTCCATATATGCGACACATAATAAGTCTTATGTAACATACTCATCCATTGGAAGACTCGAGAGTTTTTGAACTGGCTAGGTTTGATTTTAAGGAACCATACTTATTTAAAAGTGTATAAATGTTGGCGATTATTACCAATTCTTAAAATGCCAACTATAAAATGATTGGTGATATTTTTCAAAAATATTTTAATTTCCACATATTTTATATCGTTTATATAATAATTTGGTGATATTTAGGGTGAAAAAAATTTACCCCATCAAAATTGGGCGAAACAAGGCTTCAAAAAATGCAAAATGGCGAATCTTTTTTGGGAGAAAAACACGGAAAAATAGCCCACTGGGATAAAATTCGTCCCTAAAATTATCCCTCATTGGCCCACACAACCATCTGACCATATCCAATGTTGTTCCATGTGTATATCTCCCTCCTTTAGATGATCATAGAAAATTCGAAAATAATGTTGCACATAATGCAGATCATGGCATCTGTCATCACTTATCTAAAATTTTGTCTCGTTTTGTATTATCCTGTTGTTAATGCTACTCTCAGGGCCATGCCTATACATAATATGTACCATGATGTTGACTTGGTCAGAATGATAGTATTGACTTTGAATTTCATTTTGTGGTTGAAGGGTGTAGTTTTCTTCAAAATCCACAATTGACAATATGATCCCAACGGGAAAGTTGTCCCTGCAGTTTTTTGTACTTCTCATCTTGCCATCATGCTACATGCACATGTTGAACATACTGCTTAGTTTTCTTGTGGAACTCCATCAAAAAATCACATACCTGTACCTGTTGCCATTAAAACAAGGGTCGTATTAGAATGTGACCTTTAAAGAATGTATATGTAGAAACTGAACATGTAAGAGGAAAAACATGCAATAATGATTTGCACCTGTGAATTCACCAATGCAATATTTTTAGTTTCCTTCTCACTATCGGATTGATAGGTTACGTACTTGAAGCTCTGCATCTCCATGCTCATATTTCCAAATTGATGCTCATCACTTCCATGAATGCAATGGTTCAAAAGAGAAAACCCCCTGCACCTGGAACAATTCCCATATAGACATGATTTTCCATAGTATTTTTGTCCTTCATGCCTTGGACACATGATGCTGACAATAAAATATCTTGATGCATTCGGTGGTATTAGGGATTCATTGAATCCCTACTCAAGGTTAGTATGCAAATCGCAAAATATATGTTTATATGTGTCATAAAAATATTCATATTCTACATGGTATCTACAACAATATGTGTTTCGATCAATGCATATATGAACATACCATGGTTTACATTCTCAAAGGACCTTTATCCTAGGTTCAATTGTGTGTGCTCATTCCTAAATCTCTCATAGAGTTTAGTCTGTGTTGTGTCAAGGAAGTGTTTGACGGGGTTCACGTTCAGTATAACCATTTCTCAGCTTTAGCACATCTCTTTGGTTAGATGAAGGTCTGGTATGATCATGCCAAAAATTTTGTACTAAGTCCTTAACAACATCAATTAGCTTCATATCTAGACGAGGAAACCTGCCGACAAAATCCCAACAATCTTTTCCACCTAGAGTCTGAAGATTTTCTCTTATAATAGAGTACTTCTTAACAAATTTTCTATTTAATTTAAGTATGGGAGAAATTTGAGAAAGGAGGCGACGTTTCCGTGTGGACTTGCTTACAACTAATTCTGATAACACACAACAAGCCACACAAATATCTTTAGTATGAGACGTCTTCCCAATCGCATTAAAGCATATTAGAGATTTCTAACAATATGATTGTTAGGCTCTGAAATTCTAACCATATTTATTCCCAACATTCTCCTAACAACATTTAAACAATTTGACTTTAACAAACATAGTAATAATTGACATTTACCTGCATTGCCTTTGGATTCAAAATATTCCTTCATTAATTTGCTACATTGCCAATCGATAGTGCGTTTGGGAAACTTATCTTCAAGGCCTGACATACAAATTTAATCCACATGGATACGTCCAGGAGTCCTTTTTCTTGTAGTAGATAGTCGAGGTAGGGAAGGTGGACACGAGCTACGAATCCCAGGGCTTCTTTGTTGTGGTGCTTCATTCACATGTCGGTCCATATTGGGAGTATGCTCAACATGGTTGTGTTATTCTTGGAGAGATTGCAAATTAATCATTGCTCATAGGTCCAACGCTTGATACGTAGTGTCTCTCAATATACCTATGTATTCAAGAGCTTTAACATGGCTCATTGATGCATTGTTGGTTGGAGACCGTGTTGATGTTGGAATTTGAGTTTTGTCCATTGGAAGCAACCGCTTCACCCCTGGTTCTTAAGTAGAGGTTGTTATGTCATCAAAACTGTTAGGATCGGTTGTAGTATCAATGGAAATGTTTGGACCATGTCTCATTATCTCCATTTCCAACCTGTCCTTTTCTCATACCTCATTTTCCTTTTCGATGGGCATATTCCTTCTAGTTTTTCTTGCTCTGTTACGTGAGTTTCCCATCTCCAAGATTTTCTTTATCAAAACTATGAGGTATGCCCCTGCATAAGAAGCAATAGATACAGTATTAGTTCCATTATATAAGAAACATGATGCATTCCCACATCCCACAACCCACATGTGGAAATCCTGTTGTAGAAAATTTCTCGCGGGAAGAAAATTGCGGGGAGGAAATTTTAGAGTTGAATTCGGCTAAGGGATAAATTTGGTAGTCCTGCTAAGTGTAGGAGAAACTAGATCCTATAAGTTTTGGTTGGGTTGGCTGTCATTGATCCGACCTGCACCACCTAGGAAAGCACTTTATGGAAGTGCTGGTGGTTTGGAAGGTTGGAATATATTCCTAAGAGAGGCGTACCCTACTCCTCAATGATGCAACAGAAGCTATCATACAGTGCACTTGTGGGGGTTCGACAAGGTGATGAGCACACATGATGACGCCCTAAGGACCAATCAATAGAACACGTGATAGATCGATGGATGGGAAGGAGTGCATGACTTGGATAAATGTGGACCCTTGGTGGACTTAGCGCGATTGCCTAGCAGTTGGCGTGTATGCCAAGAAAAGGAGTCCTCCCGCCTAGGAAGCGCACTCACTCAATACACACCATATAATAAGGAGATACCAAGGATGGAAGAAGGAATATTTGAATAGAAAACCAAGTGATAGTCGACTGAGGCAAATGAACTAGGGAGAAATATGAGCTGAAGTCGCAGATGCAGTTCGCTAGGAATATTGACTCAAAAACACAGCAGGGTTGTGGAAGTGTGTATTGGAAATCCAAAACGCGAGACGAGTTTGTAGCAGTTCAACAAAAATTGAGGTAGTATACACAGGTTAGATCGGTTGACAGAGTTGGACGCCTAGGAGGGGTAAACTCATATTGTTGTATTTTGTAAACAAACGTGTGCTAACTAGTTAGGCGCACACGAGGACAATCGTCGATTTGTGGCACCTCCGTTATTGTGAAAGTTTCTTAATACAAAGTTAAGGAGGTTGGAGGGTTTGGTAATGCCACCATTAGACTTGTCTATTTTGTATGTTTAGTTAATGAATGCAAATTGGCTAAGTAATAATTGGTTAAGTTAAACAACAAATAATAAGTAAAACTTCCACATCAGTTAGGCCTAGTTTTCCAAGAATCTCTTGAGCAACCAAGTCATCGAGAGGCATCTTGGGCAGTAACACACACCGCAATAAAAAATGCATAAGTGAAGCATGTTTGGTTGTGGTTGTGACAGATGTGCCAATAATCAGTGGGTAGTACAAAATTCTCCTTCCCTACCATCACTTCCACATCAACCAATCAGCCTCTCCTAAGATCATTATCACTTGACTTTTATCCATCTTTTAGGCACACAAAATGACCCATTTTTTCATAAGAATGATGGAATTACCCATTTTTCATAAGAATGATGGAATTACCCATTTTTTTCATGAAAACGATGGGAGCCACAAAAGAATAACCCAAATTTTTGGGATATATGTAATTTCCCATGGTGTATCAAAACCTACATCCCATTCGACCGGTTAATTCCAACCTTTATGTATCGCCTTAAATCACTCTATTAAAGTGCAAAGAAATCCCATGATATTTAAGTGTTAATTTTTATATGGATACATTGTTTCCTCAAGAGAGGATGGATGGAAGTAGAACAATTCTTATGTCCCTTTTTCCCTTACTCATCGTACCCCAAATGTTAGTATGGTATCGCTTTTATGTGGAAAGATTAAATCAAGTAGTTAGAAAAGGCAAGGAGAGTGTGTCTATGACATTGAGAGTGGAGGATATGTATATTTTACACCATCCAATGCGTACCACACTTAATACAAATCCAACAATGGTTCTATTGCTTGGTTCATTGGTGGTCATTGGTCCAAAGTTTTTTTTCTTATTATGCCCATGAAACCTTTTGTTATCTTTTTTGGTTACTCCAAGATTGCTTTAACCAAATGCTTGTCCCTTAGCAATGCTTCATGGACATAAGAATGCCTTAGTTTGGAAATATTCTCAACCTTGGTTAGATTTCTAGAATAGAAATTTTACCTATGAGGTTATTAGTATAATGCGAATGATTCCTAACAAATTGGGTGCACATAATCAAGGCCACTTGTACCTAATTTGTTATAGATCACTCCATGTGAAATTGTGTTGTTGGCTACTTGTATGGACTTGTATCTTTATTTTATGTTAACCTCCCTCACCTAATATATTCATAAAGGGAGAAGAAAACTCTTAAATTAACGATCATTCATTATATTCTATTATATCTTTGTATTGTCTTTCTTGTAGTGAGAAAGAGACTAGGGTTCATGATGACACCTTAAGAAAATATAAGAAGAGAGAGAGATTTCTCATGTGATGCTCGGGTTTTCCAAATTTGGGAAGCTAGGATTTGTGTTATTCAAGTAAATCTTAGAGAATAATATGGAATTGGATATAATGATGGTTCTTGTGGCTCTTGTTATAGAACTTGGGTTTCTACCATAGTACAAGACATGGATATTGGAGATAATGCTTTGCATGATTTTGCAGCATCATTTTTGTGGGATGCATGGAATCTAGGGAAAGAACATGGAGATCCTAGATTAATGAGTCTTGAGCTTGGTGTGATCCCTTGCTTGAAAGAAGACCTAGTTAATTCTTGATTTTCCATGGATGTCTCGATGCTTGTTTTCATAAAAGAGTTAAAGACATGTAAACCTGTAGGTAATATTAGAGTTGACTTGCCATGCACTTGTGTGATTCAACTTGGCTAGGGCTTGTAAACTCTAAGTAAGAAAAGAGTGCTAGTGTTTTGAGCTTGTGTGATACAAGCTTGGAACATCTTCCAAGGAGGACCTTCCAGTCACCGATGCTAACTTGTTGAGGTTTTTTGGTGAGTCACCAATTTTGGTTGGGAGTGATTCCTAGATAGGGGTTGGTGGCTAGGTTTTTCCTATATAGGATTTTGGAGTGATTGAATTGTACCAATTTTGTGTTAACATAATAGTATGTACTTGTGGTTCATATTCTATATATGAGAAGTTTCCATATGTCCAAATTGTTTTTGCTTGCAAATTTCATTTTTAGATTTGGTTATCTTTATGATTGAGTAGATTTTAATCCTTGTTGTTCATGTCGATTTGACATAACATATAGCTAAATTGAAATGATTAAACACACATATTGATGATAAAGGAGAATTAGTATTTATGATATTTGTTTATAATAAAAGAAATCATATATGTTATATGCCTCAAAAATGATCCCTATGGGTTGCAACAAGATTGTATTGAAGTACACTCATATGGTAATTATTCTCTTGTGTTTCCAAGTGAAACTAGGTTGAAGGGAAGTGCATCATTACTCCATGGGTTTCCGAGTGAAACTAGGTTGAATGGAAGTGCAACATGGTATGTATTCTCTTGGGTTTACTTCTGATCATCCCTAAGGATGAAATTTCACAAGTATTACATCCAAGAAACCTCATGATTGAAGTCAAATTTCAAAAGTTGCATTAATTTCCCAATTTACAAAATTTATACAGACTTTGTAGTGGATTTTTTTGTCCTCATGTTGTTTTAGTTAATGGCTATGTTTACTATATCCCATATAAGGATGAAAGTGCAACACCTCCCATGAGATGTATTATTATGTTCCACTTTAAATCTTTAAAAGTAACCCAAGGTTGTACAACTATTAAACGAAATGTGACAATGGGCATGTTGCTTGGTTCATTAATGGTAATTAGTCCCATATTATTTTTTTATTGTCCTTTTGGCGTCCCTTCTAGTAGATTTGTTGTCCTTGTGTTTGTTTTAGTTGATGGCAATGTTGTTCCTATTTAGTTGATGGATGACATTATGGAATTGCATATTAGATGTAACGATTTAATGTTGCAAGTGACAGATAGTTATCATAAGTAGCGATAATCTTGCATTTATACATGGAATCATTTTCTTTGGTTGATAACTAATGTTGTTTATGTAGATGGTATTGGAATTTATTTCAAATACTCTATGTTGTGTATCCCCTAGATTTGAAATTTTTTTGGGCACTATTGGAATATCAATTATCTTGGTCCCATAATTGGTTTAGCGAGTTATGAGGAATTGAGTATGATATGTTTGTGTAGTTTGTTTAGCCCTTCCATGTGATGAAGCACTAGTGAATGGCCGTGTCCTCATACACTCATTGGTTTATGGAAACTTATAATAAGCACTAATATTTTTTTGACCTTTTTGTTTTTCTTTGAGGTATCTATTATTTTTTTCCCACATTTTTTCCAAAAATTCTAGGTGATAGATTTTTGGTTCAAATGTTGCTTTTTAAGTTGTAAAAGGATGGTTACCCCTTATGTGTTCCTTGTGAAGTTTTAATGAGATGTTAGGAGTTGGTCTCTATGTCTAGTCCATGTTGTTGCGTTATGTAATATTGTGGTGTTTAAAGAGAATGTTATTGGTTTGTGCGATGTCTGTTCTTAGGTCCTCTATGTTTCTAAGATTCAACTTGGGGTTACAATATTAGTAGCAGTTGATGACACCTTGTACTGTAAAGTTTTAATTTTAATGGAAACAATAGAATACTCACACACCCCCTCCCCCCCACACACAAAATGATTGTTCACAATAACACTAGAATCCAAATAGATAGACAAAAGCCTCAAACACAAAGGTCAAATACTAAAAATTAACATTAAAAAAACCCTAGTGGGTATTGCAGAACAATTTGTTATGACATTTGATGTTATTTATACATGGGCTAATATCTTGATCAAATTTAGTGGTATTTACATTGTCTTTTTAATTGAAAAAGTGGTGGATGATAGCAATTAGCATTTAAATTTCATTTAAACAAATAAACTGAACACCAAATTCTCTTAATCCCTTGATGAGGGCCTTCACATTGATTTGGTATTTCTATTCTCTCTTCCTAAATAATGAAACTACAAGGATGTTGTTGAAGAGGGTAGTAACCCAATTATCGATCTTGTCAATTGTGGATAAATAATGTGTGAACCCTTTGATGAGTAGAGGAGTTACTTGTATGTGTACGAGAATAATATGATCATTTAAAGGTGAGTGTGAAATACTTGGGCTACGATGAATTTGTTCAATAAATGGACATTCAATATAGATGGATCAAGTATTTTATGATTTCCATGTTCTCTTCTTTGTAAAAAATAGATAATTGGATGATAGTGTTTTTTGTGTGAATGCATCGTGATGAACTTGTTGAATAAATGGACTTTGAATATGTACGGCTCTATTACTTTATGATTACCATCTTCTATTGTTTGTAAACAATGAATAATTAACGGATAGTTTTTTTTGTGGTGTGTTGAACTTGTTAAATAAATGGGCTTTAAATATGTATGCTGCAAGTATTTAAAGATTACCATTTTATATCTTATGTAAAGAATGAAAGTGTGTGTGTTTTTGAATATGTATGGTTCAAGTGATTTATGATTTCCATTTTCTCTTATTTTTAAACAATGAATAAATTTCAATTTTCTATAGTAGTTTATAGTTGTGCGTGTATGTAAACAATGAATAACATTATTTTTTACAGTAACATATAGTGGTGTCCAAGTGTGTTGCATAAATGGACTTTTAGTATGTATGGCTCAAGTACTTTATGATTAGTGCCATCTTCTCTTGTTTAAAAACAATGAATAACTTACCAATAGTTCTATGTGTGTTGAATAAATGGAATTTCAATATCTATGGCTCGATTACTTTATGATTACCATGTTTTGTTCTTTGTAACCAATGAATAATTGACTGATAATTGCTTGCATCTATGTTTGTTGAATAAATGGACTTTTAACATGTATGGCTCAAGTACTCAATGATGACCATCTATTTTTTGTAAATAGTGAATAATTGAATGATATTGTTTTTTTTTGTGTGTTGCAATGAACTTGTTGAATAAAATGACTTTCAATATGTATGGACCAAGTACTTTATGATTACCCTTTTATATTATTTGTAAACAATGAATAACTTCCAATTTTTTATAGGAACATATAGTTGTGTGTGTGAGAGAGTGAGACATAGAGGCACACAAGTTCATGATGCTACATTATTAATTGGTATTTTGGTTAAGTATGTTTCAAATACTTACATAAAACACACATTTTCCCACAAGGGCATGATTAAAAAATGTCACTTTGGGGATTCTAAAATAAATCTCATACAAGAATGTATTAATAATTAAACTTGGGCTAGTTTTCATCAAATCCCATTGGTCTACCATTAAATCAAAACCAACTAATAACAATGTTTCGAATTATTATTATAAATATATTCATTCTTATAATTGAATCATAGTACAAGGTGTCACATTAAAGTGAAAAAGTCAATTACGAAAGAATACTCTCTAATATGGACATTAGATATCATATGCCATGTAATGAGGATTTTAGTGATTGTGTTACAAAGACTAACTATCATCATTACATCTTAATATGTTCCTATAAACAACATCTTCTATTGGTGCACCTTGAAACAAGATAGCTAGTGGATTCATTAGCATACACAAGATTATGGATTCTCAAATTCAACTTTTGATATGTTGTAACCTACAAGCAATTGTTACGATAAAACAATGATAATTGATCTAAACATAAATTCAATCATATCAGTAGAAAACCAAATTCACAATCATGAGTTAATGGTCTTTTGGGGTATTAATTTTCAATATACATAGTTTATACATACATTTTCATGAGCTCTCCACTCTCCCTTAACAGGATATTCATTGAATCTAACACTTCCTATCTATTCAAACTTAACTACAATTATCTCATTAAACTCGATGGATATCATGCCATTTATTCTCATGGTTATCTCATAATATTCCTCTTGATCAAATCTTCATCTTTCTCACAAAATATTCAACTCGCTATCGAGGTCTTCATCTTCCATCGTCACATTTCTAACCTCCCCTCCTTAGTGTGTTGTCTCAATATCTTGTCACATTATTATGTACTCACACTTTGTTGGGTCCTCAAAATATTAATTTCCATGTTGTTCCATCTACCTTCTAAAAATATAAATTTAAACGAAATGTGACAATGGGAATGTTGCTTGGTTCCTTAGTCCTTGTATTGTTTTTTGCTTGTCCTTTTGGAGTCCTTTGTGGTGGATTTGTTGTCCTTGTGTTTGTTTTGGTCGATGGCTATGTTGGTCCGAGCCCGTTGATGGATGAGATTATGGAATTGCACATTATATGTGTCATTTCAATGTTTCAAGTGATCATAACTAGTGTTCATGTTGCATTTATAAATCAAAACAATTTATTTGGTTGATAAATAATGTGGTTTATGTAGATGGTAGTGGTAGCTATTTCAAATCATCTATGTTGTGTATCCCATTTGTTTGAATTTTTTTTGGGCACTAGAATTCACTTTGGCATATCAATTATCTTGGTCCCATAATTGGTTTAGTGAGTTATGAGGAATTGATGATTATATGTTTGTGTAGTTTGTTTATCCCTTCCATGTGAAAAAACACTAGTGAATGAACTTGTCCTCATGCACTCATTGGTTTATGGAAAGTTATAATAAGAACTAAGATTTTTTTGACCTTTTTGTTGTTCTTTGAGGTGTCTTTTATTTTTTTCCGACATTTTTTACAAAACTTCTTGGGGATATATTTTTGGTTCGAATGTTTCTTTTGAAGTTATAAAAGGATAGTTTCCCATTGCGTGTTCATTGTGAAGTTTTAAATGAATTGTTAGAAGTTGGTCTCTATGCCAAGCCCATGTTGTTGCATTATACGATGTATTGCAATGTTTAAAGAGAAGGCTATTGGTTTGATCCATGTGTCTTATTAGGTCCTCTAAGTTTCTAAGATTCAACTTGGGGTTACAATATTACTATAACTTGATGACACCTTGTACTATAAAAATTTAATTTTAATGGAAATAATAGTATACTTACACACCTCACCCCTCCCAAAACACACAAAATTATTGTCCACGAGAACAATAGAAACTCAATATGTAGACAAAATAATAAATAAAAAACATTAACAAAACCCTAGTGGGTATTGCACAACAATTTGTTTTGACATTTGATGTTATAAACATTGACTAATAGTTTGATCAAATTTTGGTGAAATTTGCATTGTCTTATCTATTGAAAAAGTGGTGGATCATAGCGATATGAATTTTAAATTTCATTCAAACAAATGAAATGAACACAAAATTATTTTAATCCCTTAATGATGGCCTTGAATTTTCTATGGTATTTCTAGTATCTCTTCCTAAAGAATGAACCTACAAGGATATTATTGAAGAGAGGGAAATAACCCAATTTTTTATCTTGTCAATTGTCGATACATCATGAGTGAGCCCTTTGATGAGTAGAGGGCTTACTTGTATGTGTACGAGAAGAATACGATCATGTAAAGAGGAGTATGAAATGCTTGGGCTATGATGAACTTGTTGAATAAATGGACTTTCAATATAGATGGCTCAAGTATTATATCATTACAAAGTTATGTTCTTTGTAAACACTGAATAATTGGCCAATAGTTGTTTTTATGTGTGTGTTCTGATGAAATTTTCGAATATATAGACTTTCGATGTATATGGCTTTAGTACTTTACGATTACTATCTTCTCTTATTTGTAAACCATAAATAACTAACCGATGGATTTTTTTATGTGTTGGATGAACTTTTCAAATAAATGGACTTTCAATATCTATGACACAAGTAATTTATGATTACCAATTTATCTCTTATGTAAACAATGAATGTCTATTCTTTTTTTTAATATGTATGGATCAACTACTTTAATATTGCCATCTTCTCTTATTTTTAAACAATGAATAACTTTCAGTTTTCTATAGTAACCAATAGTTGTGTGTGTATGTAAACAATGAATAACATTCCTTTTTTTTACAGTAAGATATAGTTGTGTGCACGTGTGTTGCATAAATGGACTTTTGATATGTATGGATCAATGTAATAACTCATGGGTTAAGCCCCAGACATATGTAATTTTTAATTGTTTATTATAGTGGCACATGGTGCTAAAACAAGGGTTTTAAGGACCTAAGACATTATTATTATTTTGTGAATAATTAATTAATGGAAACAACTAGCACATTGAGGACCACTAAAAGACTATGGTAGGCCTAGATAAACAATGTGAGGAAGAATGGGGACATTCCTAGGACATTATAACTTGTTTGGTTGGAATCGGTC
Source organism: Pseudotsuga menziesii (assembly GCA_001517045.1). Taxonomy (NCBI): domain Eukaryota; kingdom Viridiplantae; phylum Streptophyta; class Pinopsida; order Pinales; family Pinaceae; genus Pseudotsuga; species Pseudotsuga menziesii. The sequence goes on along the minus strand of LPNX010614408.1, from coordinate 146,567 downwards.
CATATTTATGCCTTAGTGGCTTTATTGGTTGGTTATCACTCAAAAATTGTACAACAGACCCAAATTTTGATTATTTCTAGCCCGTGTTGGTATTATTGAGCCTAATTAATGATTTAGTAGGCCTCCTTGGTGTTTGGGTGGGTGCCACTTTTTGATTGAGCCCCTTTGGTGGTTTTGTAACTCCTTTATGGAGGTTACACTTGGTTTTGTAACTTTAATTTACACAAGTGTTCCCTCACTGGCTATTTTTAGCCTTGACACCTCAAAAGTTGTTTAAATATTTATGTAACTCCTTGTGTAAATACTAGTGTAAATCCTTGTCTAAATCCTGTGTAAATACTTATGTAACCCCCCTTTGATATTTTGGGAATATTCCTTGGCTTGTGGGACACCTCACCTCCCTAATATTTATTCCTCTTTATGGATGATGTGTCCACACATGAATTTGAGTCGGGTGGAGTGGCTTGGTGTCACTCTCCTTGAAATTATAATTGCTTTGGTTGGATTAGAGTTAACATTTTGTGGTTGAGTTACCCCCTTGGATTGACTCAAATTGTCTTACCTTGGTTTGTTTTGACCCCATTAAGTTAGAATTAGCTTATTTGTTGTATAAATCAATGTTTGATCTCCTTGGTTTTGGGTTGTTGTTGATGGTTATTTTTGGATGATTTTTTATTATGGTTTTGCATACCTTTGATAGTGAGATCGCGATAATATTATGAGCTTGGGAAACCATGAATGCTTTGTTATGTGAATGAAATTTTTGCTTGAAGAATTGTGATATTGTATTTTGTTTGTGGTAATCCCAAAAAACTATGGTGTAGTTCTTGCGTGTCCACTACTTAGCTTTGTCCTATACTTGCATGTAAATCCTGATGGTGAATGGCGATATCTTGATGTCCTAGGGGGTTTGTATTACCATTGCACCTAGTAGCGGGGTGGAAGCGGAAGTATGTGGTCAGGAATAGAGTAAACATTTTAATTAGAGTTTGGACACAATTTGAATGATTCTATGATATATGGATTTAAGTATCCTAGCAATTCCTAGAATTACTAGACAATTTGAATGAGTATAATTAGCTAGTTTTGTGAGTTATCTAATGGAATGTATATGGGAGAAAAGATACATCAATATGAATGTAGGTTAATCCTGATACGATTTAAATTATCTACAGTATTCATATTTTTTCTCTTTATCTATAATTTGGAAATTTAAATTGGAAACTAGGTACATTACGGTGAAATTAGTAACTAGTTTTGGGATTTGAATCTTTGTTTTTGGTAAAAAATGAATGTACAGACATATGATATGTTATTGGTAATTTATTTTTATTGTAGAATTATATTTTACATATATGTACCTTCACCTTTGTGTTTCTCGGAACTCGTATGATTGGTTTGATTGAATTCCTGGCAATGTTTATTGACTAAATGTATCGATTGAACTTGAAATATGCTTCATTTATGGACTTGGATCGGATATGAAAAATTACTTTATTATGATGTATGGGAATGTTTAAATATGTGTATAAAATATTTAGGTTCAGTTTTTGGTTCATTGGCATGATTGCGTGTCGAACTTTTGCAAGACTAGCTGTTAAATTTGAACAACTAGTTAACTAGTTCATGTGAAATCATTTTTATAATTACTATGTTTAATTAATTGGAAAATGGTAATTAGGCATGATTTACATGTTATTAAGTGTTTGTTATCCATTGTGCTTGATAAACAATTTTTAAGTGATATACAAATGAAATTATGTTGATTACCGTCAATTGTGCGCTAAGTGCCATTAAGTGTCGTAATCAGAACACTAATAACTAGTTAATCATGATTAAGAGTAAATGGCCTTTAGAGGTGTAATACATGTTTGATTTGGAATTTAATGGATATGTGATGTTTATATAAGGTTTTATTAATAATTCATAGCCCTTAGATCATTTGTTAGAATAGTTATTGAATTTATTTTAATTTATTGGTAATTAAAGGGACTTTGTCACAATTAAATCTTGGAAAATGAAATTTAGTTATTGTTTAACTAATCCACTATGATAAAATTATCTAATTATCCTTATATATTTAATTATATGTCTATAAAACCCATTCACATCTCCAAGGGGCATTACACTCAAGTACTTTATGATTAGTACCATCTTCTCTTCTTTATAAAGAACGAATAAATGACCAATAGTTCTATGTATGTTGAATAAATGGAATTTCAATATGTATGGATTAAGTAATTCATGATTACCCTTTTTTTTTATTTGTAAACAATGAATAATTGACTATAATTGTTTGCATATGTGTGTGTTGAATAAATGGACTTTTAAAATGTATGGCTCAAGTACTCTATGATTACCATCTCTTCTTTGAAAATAATGAATAATTGAATGATAGTGATTTTTTTTTGTGTGTGTGTTGCAATGAACTTGTTGAATAAAATTACTTTTAATATGTATGGATCAAGTACTTTATGATTACCATTTTATCTTATTTGTACACAATGAATAACTTTTAATTTTTTGTAGGAAGATATAGTTGTGTGTGTGAGAGAGTGAGAGAAAGACACACACACGCTCATGATGTTACATTATTAATTTGTATTTTGGTTAAGAATGTTTCAAATACTTACATAAACCAGCCATTTTTTTCTCGAGTGCATTATCAAAACATATCACTTTGGGGATTCTCAAATAAAGACCATACAAGAATGCAATAATAATTAAACTTGGGCTAGTTTTGATCAAATCCCATTGGTATACCATTAAAAAAAAAACTAACAATAATGTTTCAAATTCTTATCATAAATCTTCATTCTTATAATTTAACCATGGTACAAGGGGTTACATTAAAATGCAAATTTCAATTATGAAAGTAGACTCTCTAATGTGAACATTAGATTTCATATTCCATGTAATGAGGAGTTTAGTGATTTTGTTCGAAAGACTAATTATCATCATTACATCATAATATATGCCTCTAAAAATCATCTTCTATTGGAGCACCTTTAAAGAATATAAGTGGTGGAGTCATTAGAGTAGACAATATTATGGTGTCTCAAATTCTCCTTTTGATATGTTGTAACCTACAAGCAATTTCTATGATAAATAATGATAATTGAGCTAAACATAAACTCAATCATATCAATACAAAACCAATATCACAATCATGATTCAATGGTATTCTCGTGGTATTAATTTTCAAGATACATAGTTTATACATGCATGTTCATGAGCTGTAGAATCTCTCTTAATATGATATTTATTGAATTAGACTCTTCCTCTCTATTCAAAATTAACTACAACTAGCAAATTTAGCTTGATGGATATCGTGCCATTTATTCCTCTTGAACTCACAATATTCCTCTTGAACTCCACATCTTTCTCACAAAATATTCAAATTGCTATTGATGTCTTCCTCTTCCCTCATCACATTTCTATCTTCCCCACCTTAGCGTGTTGTCTCAATATCTTGTCACCATAATATCTACTCACATTTTGTTGGGTCCTAAAAAATATAATTTACATGTTGTTCTAGATACCTTCTAAAAATATAAACTTTAAAAAATTGAAACTTCAAAAATAGAATTTCATAAAAAATTAAGATCCTTCAACTAAACCCTTGCTTTGGTTTTTATTTCTGTTATTCAACAAGAATTCATCCACAGTCACTAAAATGTTTTGTGATTCGATGCAGTTACTAAAATCCCGAGAGAAAGGAGCCAAGAGAAGGGAAACCACTCCAGTTCTATGCAAGGTAATTTTCAAAACTGTTTTAGATCCCTAGGGTTTAAGCTCTAACTAATTTACATAGGGATTTACAGCCTCTCAGCTTCACATTGTTTTTTATGTGCATTAGGGTTTGTTTTAGTACTTGCGTTAGTAATGTGGGTGCCATCACGAATGGACTTACCACCAATTCACTTAATCTGTAATTAGAATTTGTTTAGGGTTTAAAAAAATGGTGGAATCCATCATTGATGGTCTTACAACTACACCCTGTATGCGCACATCATTTTGATATTTGTTTAGTGTATAAAGAATTGAAATGACCCTTAGAGTATTTTCATTTCCTGTTATGAGTTACTCTATGGCTATACTTCTATACTCCTTTGTTTTAATCAATGGTTATCATCCTTTGATGGTCTTATGTCCATGAATTTGTTTTGATAATATTCGATGCTTACAATATCTAGGTTTTTTTTACAATAGAAAGTATGTAGTAACAAATATATTGTTAACCTGTATGATGGTTTAGTGTTTCTATACAGACCTTGTTAGATATTGTGTAATTGATTTTTGAAAAGATTACTTGTTCTTATCTTTTGCGTAAACAATGGTAGCCATTAAAATGGGATTGCGACCATGATCCTTTAACCTTGTCATTATTTAATAAATACGACCTATAGGATCTTGTGATTTCTATGGAGTAGTTTAAAATTGAAAGCATGGTTAAAGGATGCATTTATTTGGTTTGGATTTGTCTTAGATATGCTTACTGTATTTTATTAATTCTCGGTTGTCATCGTAGATGAGCTTAATACCAGTCTTTGGAAAGGGAAAAATTGTTTCTGCGATTTGTTTTAAAACTGTAATGTGGATTACGATGGATACCTTAATTATAGTTATTGACTGTTAGCTTTAGATTCGTAAAATATTTTGTTAGATATTTTAGGTATATTAATCCTGTATGTGACTGTATTTCACATATTCTATAAAATCTATAATGTGTGTGTGTGTGTATATATATATCTACAGTCATATATTAATATATATGAGTATAGATATATGTGATTCTTAAATTAATAGTTGGCTAAGTTATAAATAGTGAATATGTTGTGTATCTATCTTGATAGTTTTATAAATAATTTTAATTATCAATTATTTAATTAAATTTCCTTGATCCCAAACTAAACAGTCTCGATTTGGTACCGGGGTTTAAGAAATAGTTTAAAAGATAAATATGTAGCTTAACCTGACAGGGATTCATCCTATGTACAGTAACTTCGATTTGTTGTTTATGTTGTCACTGTAAATTGTTTAGTAATTAAAACATGTTAACTTTATCTAATTTAATCATGATTTAACTACATCTATGACATAGAAAGAACATAAATAATTCTTAGATATATAATCATTTAAGGAAAGAAATCGAATCTACGGTGTATAAAATCATCTAGAAATCCGTAACTCGAGTATGGATTCCTGAGCTAAGAAGCCTTACTGATCAAATCTAATCATTCGTATATATAAGCAAAGGACACAAACATATCTAGAACTGATATAAAAATAATATTTATAATCGATACGTGCTAGATAATTGTTCAATAAGAATGCATAAACATCTCTACTTATGAATATAGCTGCAAATCAAGATTTAAAATAAACAGTTTACTGTAATTAGAACCTACAGTAAGAACCTGACACCACTGTTGGGAAAAAATAAATGGAATAGTCGTTCCTCCCAACCAAATCCTAGAGAATCCAAGTTACTTGCACCAAAACCCTCGATCCTTTTCGCTGAACCACAAGAGAAAAATCCAATTAATGCACCATCTCTTTAATTATTAGATTCAATCTTCGTCTAATGCTATCCTCCTTATTTATAATGGAAATACTATTATACAATATTTTTCCTAGGAACTTGTCATTTGTGAGCCTCCTACTCTTTAACACTCAACTAGAAGTTGTGGCCTAAATTTGGGGAAGAATCCTCTTGCACCTTGAGTTCTCACTCAACAGATACAACCACTTGTATTTTCCTTTTGTGGGTCAACAAACACTCTTCAATAGCTATTCCACTTATGCCCCCTTCAGTATATTTTATTAATGAAAAAAATAATTCATTACATTTGCTTTATTTTTTACTTTCTGTCAAAAATATTTAAAATAACAAATAAAATTTCTCAACAAAAATTAATAATAAAATATTAATTTTAGGTGCATGACATACACCTCCCCTTAGAGGATAACACCGTCCTCAGTGTGACTAAATTTCTTATTTGTTATTCCATTTCCACATATTGGAATAGGATTGGATATGCCTCCCACATAACACTTTCTAATTCTCAAGTATATTCTTCCAGATTAAGGTTCTTCCATTGCACCTTCACTTGTCCAATGGTGCGTTTCTAGAGTAAAAGTTATCATCTTTCGAGAATAGGCTTCGGTCCCACCTAGAACTCTCCTTAGGGTTCCACCCAGATAAAATTCCAATCAATCACATGAGTAGCATCATGAATGTATATTTTTAAAATAGAAATGTGAAAATAATTATGTACTTTAATAGTGGGTTGTAGGGCTAACTGGTACGCAGCTGACCCCACTTTAGCCAAAATTTCAAATGGATCGCAATACGTGGGTTCCAACTTTGAATACTTTCCCAATCTCAAAGATATTTTCTTGGGACTTACCTTCATGTACACATGTTCACCCACTAGGAATTCTCTAAGAGTTCTTTTTAGGTCAGCATAACATTTTTGTCTGTATTGGGAATCCTTCAAGTTTTGTTGCACTTGTTTCGTGGTTAGTTCCATATTCCTTAACAAATCAGGTCCTAACATTAACCTATCAACTGGACTTCTTCAATAAATTGGAGCATTACATTTACATCCATACATAATTTCAAAAGGACTCATACGTGTTGATACTTGAAAAATAGTATTTTAAGAAAATTCCACTAAGTGTAGGTAGTATTACCACTTACCTATTTTATCCATTACATACATTCTTAGCATGTATTCTAGGACTTGGTTTACCCTTTCAGTCTTCCCATCCATTTGTGGATGATATGTAATAGTGAAGTTCAACTATGTACCTAACACTTTAAATAAAGATTTCCAAAATTTTCCTATAAATTTTGCATCTCTATATGAGATTATTACCTTTGGTACACCATGTAACTTTAAGAATATCTTTCATAAAAATATCTGCAATGTTAACAGACTTGTAGGTAGATTTTACAGAAATGAAATGAATTGATTTACTTAACTTATCGACTATGACCATGCCTGTGGGAGGGCAGAGCAAGTGGTAAAGTGGAATTGTTGAAATTGGTTGTAAATGGAAGGTCTCGTGTTTAAATCCCCCCCAAATTTACCCGTACGCCATGGTTCGGGCCCCATGGATGCACCTAGGGGTATATTGGTAGCGATATTGGATATTTGGACTCCATGTCACGCAAGTACCATCCCGTCCCCAGTTACTGATTCCCCTAGTTACACAAAAAAAAATTATCGACTATGACCATGATTGAATCATGCTACCTAAAATTCTTTAGGTAGGTCTATTATAAAATCCATACTAATTCTTTCCCACTTCCTTTTTGGAATGGGTAGCGGTTGCAATAACCCTGCTGGATAGTGGTGTTCTTCCTTGAATTTTTGGCTTTCAATGCAACACATTAAGTACTCTCCTACCTCTTTCTTCATGTTAGGCCAAAATAAGTTCTTTCTGATCTTGGTGATCATCTTTTGGTATCCAGGATGTCTTGAATAAGGTCGTTTATGTAACCCATAATGACTATTAATTTTATTTTTGTTGTACTTGGTATGTACAACCCATTTTTATGAAATACTAATCCTCTTCTATTTAGGCTAAAATCTATTTTTATCTGTTTTTTTTCATTTTCATCAGTCTTTTCTATGAAAATTTGGTATTCCTTATCAGAATTTTCTACACTTAAGATCTGATTTTCCAGACCTGATTCATAATTGTTGCTTGCAAATAGTAAATTTGCGTGACGACTTGATGCATCTGCAACTTTGTTTCTTTTCCCTTTATGTGTTTTATTTTGAAAGTCATATTCACTTAAGAAGGACATCCATCTTGCATGTCTAGCATTGAAATTTTGCTGGTCAAATAAATAGTTTAAACTTATGTTATTTGACATTTGAAGAAATTCCTTCTAATGAGGTAATGTCGCCACATATTTAAAGTGTGGATAATTGCATCAAGTTCTAATTTGTTCGTAGCATAATTCTTTTCATGTTCGTTTAATTTTCTTGATTCATAAGCCATGCAATAATTCGTTTGTATTAATACCCCACCTAATCCTTCCTTACAAGCGTGGTTACATATGAAGAAATACTTAAAAGGATCAATAATTTTTAGGATAGGGGTAGTAGTTAACATATGTATTAATTTATTAAATCTTTCCATACACTTTTCATTCCACTCAAACTTTTTACATTTCTTCTGCAGTGAAGTTATGGGGTAATCTAGCTTAGAAAATCCTTCGATGCAATTTCGATAATTACTGGTAATCCCCATGGATGATATTATGTCGATTACATTTTTAGGAACTGTCCATTTAGTGATATCCTTAATTTTTTGGGGTCGACAAATATTCCATCCTTGGACACCACGTGTCCTAGATATTGAATTTTGTCTTTAAAGAAGTCACAAATTTATTGAACTTGGCATCTAGTTGTTCTCTCTTAATACCTGTAAAATTATCTTTAGATGTTATTCATGCTCTTGTTCATTCTTTGAGTAAATCATTATGTCGTTAATGAATACAACTACAAATTTATCCAGATAGTTACTTAGAATACTATTCATTAATCACATGAATGATGTAGGTGCGTTTTTCAACCCAAAAGGAATTATGACAAATTTGTAGTGACCATAACGGGTCTTAAAAGCAATTTTAAATATGTCTTCACCTTTGATTTGCACCTGATGGTATTCATACCTTAAAATTCTATTTTAGAAATGATTGTTTCCCCATGGAATTAATCGAATAGATCATCTATAAGGGGTAGTGGGTATCGATTTTTAATATTTATTTTATTTAGTTGTCGATAGTCTATGCATAATCTTAAGGTTCAATCTTTCTTCTTTACAAATAAGACTAGTGCTCCCCAAGGTGAAACACTATATCGAATATACTTTTTGTCAATCAATTCTTGTAATTGTGATTTGAGTTATGTAAGCTCTATTACGTTCATTCGGTAAGGATATTTTAATGCTAGTACCGCTCCGGGTATCAGATCAATTGTAAATTCTAAGTATTTTTTTGAAGGTAGTCCAGGTACTTCATCCAGAAAGATGTATTTAAACTCCTTTAAGATAGGTATATCTCCTATTTTAAGTTTATTTTCATTATCTTTATCATCCATTACATAAACAACAAATACTTTACATCCTTTATGTACTGATATTTTCATTTGTAGAGAAAAGATCTCTTTTATCATAACTTTTCTTGGAATTCCTTTCACTTTAATTGTGTTTCCAATATCATCTATGCATGCAAAGGTTTTGTAAAAAAAAATTAGCATTGCTCCGTGTTTTTCTAGCCAATCCATTCCTATTAACATATCATAGGAACCTAAAGGTAAAATATCCATATCATCATGCATAATGAAATCATTGATTAATAATTCACAATCTTTAACATAACTAGTGACTTCACGTTTAGTACCTGTGGATAACTGTACCAACCATGACTTATCAATTTTTTTTCTGGTACTAATTTACATAATTCAAATATTCTAGGTGATATATAACTCAAACTTGCACCTCTATCAATTAATATGGAAATAGGTTGAATTTTTATCATACCTTCGATATCGACCATTGAAGTTTGATGGTATCCTTGTTGGTTCTCCAATGCAGCCGTGATTTTGGGCATGCTCCTTGCCATGTCTCCAAATATAACAACTTCCAGAATGGAGTGAACATTAAATTTTTTCTTTCTTATTGGGAAATATTTAAAATAATGTGGATCACCACATTCCCAACATTTTAAGGGTTCCCTCCATGCAGTGTTCTTATTAAAATTAATGGGAGGTTCTCTTTCTTTTGCTGGAGAATTCTACGATTCAAATTTTTTATAGTTATTTCCTTCATACCCTTTTTAATTAATTTGTGTATTTTTGTGGAATTTATTATTTTTCTTTCTTGGATCAAATTTATCTCGTCTTTTACTCTTCCAAATTGGTACAGTTTCTCTTTTATTTTTAATATGGTTGTAACTCAAATTTTCCTTTCTCATTGCTTCCTACAACATCTTTGGATTTTCATACTCAATCCTCTCTTTAAACATGATAGGAAAAAAACTAATAAAACATTGTATCTTTGGATTTTCATGAATTATATAAGGTATGTAACGAAGCAGACTCAAGAATTTACTACAAAGTTGTTTCATAGTCATAGTTCCTAGCCTTAACTCATAAACTTCCTTAGCCTTCTCTTCGTTACACAGTTATGACAAGTATTTTCTTTTAATTTTTTTTTAAAGGTTTTCCAGGTTAGATATCTTTCCTTTATTCCCTTTACTTTCTTTATATCCCGCCACCATATATCTGTTTTTCCTGTCAAATTATATATGGCCTTTTTAGCTTTCAATTAGTCAGAGAATTGTAGATTTGGAAGTATTTTTTCATCCCTGATAACCATGCTTCCACTTCTTCTCTTTTTTCAATCTCACCATTAAATATTGGTGGTTTAATATTTCTAAACTCTTGAGAGATTTGTTCATATGGTTTGTACTTCTTTTTCTTTTTATTTTCATCACTACTTTCAATAGAATCTTGTTGCTTTTTTGTGTGATGTTTAACTGATACCTCATTGGAAGTTTCATCCTTATGACTGGAAAATTCCCGTTTCATTCCCTTACGTTTGTAAGGTGTGGTTTTTGGCATGTTATGTTCAGGTTCCTTATTTTTCTCTTTTTCATCATTATGTAATTTAGCTAGTAAAATATTATTCGGTACCTCTTGAGCTTTCAGGATTCGTTCATTATCCTCCTTAACTATTTTTAACTTTTGCCTTAGTTCTTTAATGGCTCTTTGTATTTCACATTTAGTATCTTAACTTTCATTCAGGTTGGCCTAGATCTCTCCATCCCTTATACTACCCTCTTCATGAGTATTTAGGATTTCTAGCATGAGACTCTTCTTCTGTACACATCCCTACTTCTTCCATGTTTCTCTTGCAAAAATTAATTTATCCTTCTCTTCCCATTTTGTAAGAGAATCAAACCAAAAAATAAAGTAAAATTAGTCTTCTGGTTTGTTTAGTAGTTTTAGTGTTGAGCTGATTCAGGCATAGTATTGTAACCATGCTCTGGTACCATTCTGTCACACACCTCAAAAATATTTAAAAAAAAAATTGTACACACATTTAACTAGAACACTTCATACAATTCTAGCAAGCAGTATTACTTGCGAGTTTAATTAATGTTTCTTATGTAAGTTACTTATATGATTTTAATGCCTATGTATGGTTCTATCGGCTCTGTTAATAGAAAAGTTATATCTATTTCATACAACCACACCCAGAGGTGATGTTTTAAAATAAATGATTTTGGTTTTTGTTATGATTTACTAGGTCCTTAATAACGTCAAGGCTTGGGAGACTAGACCATAGTATAGATCCCACCTTTCCAATGTAATAAGGGTTGTAAGGCTACATGAACTACCATAACTCAATGTAATAAGGTAATATTAAAGATTACCTTGGTCCTAAGGCATGAAGAGTGTAAAGTTTGAACGATGGACATTCACATGGTTTTAAGCCATGGTTTGCAGCATTAATATAATATATCGTTTGGTTTAAATGGTTGTATGGTTAGATGGAAATGGTTTAATGTTTTGTTATATGGTTCTTACCATAGTATTTAATCTAGGATTGATGCAATGATTAAGTTCCATGATTACCTTTGGTTGTGGTTTAATGAGCCGTAACCTAGTTGACTTGGGTCTTAAAATCGTGTCCTGGCTACAAGTTGTGTAACATACCTCAAATTTCATATATATAAAAAAATTATATAATCATATATCTTCAAGCATATTAATGAAAACCCTAACTGTTATAGAGCATTAACAAACAAATAGAGAGTTTAATGCATAATCATGGCCATACAAATTGATCATCATTTCCTTAAATCTTAGAAACCATTTCCCAAAATTAGTTTTCCAAACACTTCATTATTTCAACCCAAAAAATATAAGTTTACTATTCTTCCACAAGATAAATCTGCAATGATCTTCTGCAAGAATCATTCCACAATTCCATTGTCACATTTTGCATTTCGCAATGCAGATTACGGGTGGCAGATTGTGAGTTGCGGAAATCCCAAAATTCCGTTAACTATTCGTTTACTTTCTGCATTTTGCATTCCGCAATGCGGATTGCAGGTTGTGGAAACCCCAAATTTCTGTTAATTATTATTTTACTTTCCTCATTCTGCATTCCGCAATGTGGATTGCGGGTTCATAAAATTCCTAAAAAGAACTTCTGGAAATTCTTCCACAAAATTCATTTCACGCTGTTGATTTCTTGCGGAATCAACCCTAGGCGTCAATCTTGATTAGACGTGGATTACGGATTTTAGATTAAGGGTTCATAAAAAAAATTAAATGAATTTCCGCAAATTCTTTTCCACAAAACTCCTTTCGCACCGTTGATTCCTTGTGTAATCAACCCTAGCCGTCGATCTTGATTAGATTGTGAGTTCACAAAAATCCTTAAACGAACTTCCACAAATCCGTCTCCTGAAACTTCTATAAACTGTTGATCTCTTTTGTAGCTTAGATATTAATCGTTGATGTGATTTCTTCTGTGGATTGAGGATTTTTGACACGCCTTGCCATTTTCCAAAACTTTTCTTCTACAAGTCCATCTTCTGGGACTCTTGTGAGTCGTTGATCTCCTTGCAGCTTCAATCCCAACCATTGATCTTTGTGGGTCAACGTTTAACTTTGCGGATCAACGTTTAACATTGTGGATTTAAAGGGGTTTTGGTTTTACTTTGTTTTTTTTTACTTTAAGTTAAATCGATTTGGAGATTAGCATAATATCGGTAACCCTTCTTGATTTCATCATGTTTGTACATAAATTTAAATATAGAGTGCGCTAGGTTAATTATGGATTCATACCGTGAAGTTAAGGTTTTTTCCCTATGTAATTGGATTGCATTCCTAACATTTAATAATGCGGATATAAACCATATAACCACATTATCATTTCAATCGACAATCTAAATTCATGAAGTAGAATTAAGGGAGATTCAATAAGAATTGATACAAACTAGAAAACACAGTTAAATGTAGGAATACATGATATAGTTTGAAATAGAGGATTCAATACGTTAGGTGCAGACTCATCAATTCTGGAAGTATAACCACGATTCAACATTTCACATATACATCCTACTTCAACTAGAATCATAAGAAAACATAGTAGGAACCTAGCACTAAAGCAGGAATAACAAAAGTGGAGAAGTTGTTCCTCTCAACCAAATCCCAGAGAAACCAATTTACTTGCTCCATAACCCCCTAGCTTGTTCGATGAACCACATGAGAAAATTATCTCAGTGCGTCATCTCCTGCATTTTAAAAATGTTAATCTCCACCCAATGATAGCCTCCTGCTACTGATGGACAAACTATTAAATAGTATTTTTCCTAGGACTTGGTCATTTATGAGCCTCCTTCTCTTTAACTACTCCACTAGGAGTGCAGACCTGATTTTTGGGGATGATGCTTCCTACATCTTGAGTTCTCACTCAATGGTTTTGCTACTTGTGGGTCAACAAACACTCTTCAACAACTATATCCACTTTTGTTCCCCTTCAACATATTTTATTAAATAGGGAATGTTTTATTACAAAATATTTTATTCTTTACTTTTTTGTCAAAGAATAATGAAATATTAAAGGTATTTTCCAGCATAATAACAATTATTAAATTAGGGGGCATTACATACACCTCCCCTTAAAATATAACACCATCCTCAGTGTTATAACTTCTGTTTTTATTTTTCCTCTTAGTCTCTTGGAATAAGTCTGGATATGCCTCCTGTATATTACTTTCCATCTCCAAAGTAGCTTCTTCTTAACTAAGGTGCTTCCATAACACCTTTACCTCCCCGATGGTATGGTTCTAGAGTAAAAGTTATGTCCTGTCGAGAATGTGCTCTGGTCCCACTTGGAACCCCCCCTCTGGTTCCACCTAGATTACATTCCAGTCAATCACATGAGAAACATCATGAACATATATTTTTAATATGGAAACGTGAAACACATTATGTATTTTAATATTAGGTGATAGGGCTAACTGGTATGCAACCGAACCTACTTTAGCTAAAACTTAAAATGGCCCGCAATACCTGGATTCCAATTTCTTATAATTTCCCAATATCAAGGTAATTTTCTTGGGCTTTACCTTTATGTACACATGATCACCCACCTGGAACTCTCTAGGAGTTCTTTTTAAATCAACATAACATTTTTTCCTGTCTTGGGTAACCTTCAAGTTTTGTTGTACATGTTTCGTGGTTAGTTCCATATCTTTTAATAGTTCAGTTCCTAACATTAATCTATCATCCTGGCTACTCCATGAAATTGGACTATTACACTTATGCCAATATAATATTTCAAACAGACCCATTCTTACAGAAACTTGAAAATTATGATTATATGCAAATTCTACTAAGTGTAGGTAATCTTCCCATTTACCTAGTTTGTCCATGACATGCATCCTTAGCATGTCCTCTAAGACTTGATTTACTCTTTCAGTATTCCCATCCATTTGTGGATGATATGCAGTACTAAAATTTAACTGTGTTCCCTTGAACCTTTAAGCAAGGCTTTCCAGAAGTTACATGTGAACTTCATGTATCTATCTGATATTATTACCTACAGTACATCGTGCAGCCTGAATATCTCTTTCATGAAAATATATGCAATGTTAACAACTTTACATGTAGATTTAACATGAATAAAATGAGTAGCCTTACTTAATTTATCAACCACAACCATGATGGAATCATGTTGTCTAAAATTATTGGTAGGACGGTGATGAATTCCATGCTAATGGTTTCCCATTTCCATTTTGGAATGGGTAATGGCTGCAACAGTCCTACTAGATGTTGATGTCATTATTTAACTTGTCGACATTCTATGCAACAAGCTAAGTTTTCAGCCACTTCCTTCTTCATATTCGGCCAAAAGAAGTCCTTTATGATCATAGTGATCAATTTTTGGTACCCAGGATGCCCTGAATATGGTATTTTATGAAGCTCATTCATAACTATAACTTTAATTTCTCTTAATTTTGGTATATACAACCTGTTTTTATGTAGCATTAGTCCTTGTTGGTTTAGGCTGAAGTCTATTTTTAATTGTTCTTGCTCATTTTTAGCAGTCTTTTCTTTTAACCTCCGATATTACCCATCATAATTACCATCACTTAAATATGATCTTCTAGATCGGATTTGTAGCTACTTCTTGTACACGGTAAATTCGTTTGATGACTTAGAGCATCTACTACTTTATTTTCTTTTCCCTTTATATGTTTGATTTCGAAATCACATTTGCTTAAAAAAGACAGCCATCTGGCCTGTCTTGCATTCAAATTCTGTTGGTCAAATGAATATTTAAAACTTATGTTATCTGACATAAGTATGAATTTTCTTCCAATTAGATAATTTCAACACATTTTCAAGGCGTGAATTATAGAAGCAAGTTCTAAATCATGGGTTGCATAGTTTTTCTCATGTTCTTTTAGTTCCCTGGATTCATTTGCCACAACATAATTTTCTTGTAATAAAACTCCACCTAGTCCTTCATTGCTTGCATCAGTACATACAAAAAAATCCTTGAATGGATCAACAATAATTAGAATCGAGGAGGTAGTTAATAGGTGTTTAAGTTTGTTAAATATTTCCATTCATTTTTCAGTCCTTTCAATCTTTTTACCTTTCTTTTGTAAGGAATTTATGGGGTAGGCAATCTTAGAAAATCCTTCTATGATATTCTTGTAGCATCCCGTAATTCCCATAAATGATATGATGTCAGATAATTTTTAGGAACTGACCATTCCATGATGGCCTTAACCATGTCTGGGTCAACTGAGATTCCATCCTTGGACAGTACGTGTCGGAGGTACTGAATCTTATATTTAAAGAAATCACATTTACTGAATTTTGCATAGAGTTGGTGTTCTCTTAGTACTTGCAAAACTATTCTTCAATGTTCTTTATGTTCTTGTTCGTTCTTAGAGTAGATTAGTATTTCGTCGATAAAGACAACCACAAACTTATCTAGGTAGTTGCTTAAGATACTGTTCATTAAAAACATGAATGCATCAGCAATGTTTTTCAACCCAAAGATAATTATGACAAACTCATAGTGATCATAACGGGTCACTAAATGATGTTTTAAATATATCTTCAGCTTTCATTTGTACTTGATGATAAACCGATCTTAAATTATATTTGAAAATATAGTTGCTCCATGGAACTAATCGAAGAGATCACCTATCCGGGGAAGTGGGTATCGGTTTTTAATAGTCATTTTATTTAATTTCTTGTAATCTATACATAATCTTACTGTTTCGTCTTTCTTTTTCACCAAAAGGACTGGTTCTCCCGAGGGAGAGACACTTGGTCCAATGGACTTTCTACCGATTAGCTCAAGATGTAATTCTAATTTTAATTTTTTGAGTTCGATTATATTCATTCGACATGGAGCTTTCAATGTTGGTACCTGTCTAGGTATCAGATTAATTATGAAGTCTATATCTATTTTTGGAGGAAGTGGACGGACTTCTTTCGGAAAGACATCGTTGAACTCCTTTAAAACATGTATGTCTTCCATTTTAGGTTTCATATCATTTTCTTTATCATTCCTTATACAAACTATGAATATTTTACACCATTTTCTTATGGACCTCTTCATTTGCAAAGAAAATATTTCTCTAATGGTTACCTTCCTAGGAATTCCTTTCACCTTTATATTATTTCGATTATTAATCAATACCTGTAAATGTTTTATCAAAATAGTTTAGAAAAACTTTATGCTCTTCTAGCCAATCCATTCTTGTTAACAGATCATATGATCCTAAAGGTAATACATTTACATTCACATGTGTAAGGAAATCATTCAACATTATCTTACAATTTCTAACAATACTAGTAACCTTTCGTTTTGTACCTGTAGCTAACTGTACTAACCAAGATTTATGAAACTTTTCAGGTACTAATTTGCATAAATCAACTATTTTAAGTGAAATATAACTCATTCTTCCACATGTATCAATTAAAATAGAGATAGGTTGAATGTTTATCATACCTTAAATTTTGACCATAGAGGTCTGGTGTTCTTCTTGTTGATTTTCTAGTGCAACGCAGATTCTGGGCATGCTCCTTTCCATGTCTCCAATGGTGACTGCTTCTTGTATAGAATGTACATTAAAATCATGTTTCCTTACTAGGTAGTATTTAAAGTAGTTGGGCCATCCACACTCCCATCATTTTAAAGGTTCTCTTTGTGTTGATTTTTTATTAGGAATAGTTCAAGGTTCTTTTACTGCATAGTTTTGGGTTTTTTAATTATTACCCTCGTACCCCTAGAGTTATTCCCTGATTTTTTATGGAATTTATTTTTTTTCTTTTTAGGATCATGATTATTGGGCCTTTTACTTTTCCAAGATGGCATGTTTTCTCTTCTCTTCTTAATCTGGTTGTAATAGAAGTTTTCCTTCCTCATCGTTTCCTCTGGCGTCTTTGGATTGTCATATTCAATTCATTCTTTATACTTGAGGGTAGAACAACCGAGGAACCACTGTATATTTGTCTTCTCATCAATCATGTAGGGGACATATAAAAGTAAGCTTAAGAACTTACTACAAATTTATTTCATTTTCATGGCCCCTAGCCTTAGTTCATAAAACTCCTTATCTTTTTCTTCATAATACTGTTCAGATAAATATTTTCTTTTAAATAGATTCTTAAAAGTTTTCTATGTTGCATACCTTTATGTCTTGCCACCAAATATTTTCCTTTCCAGTAAGATTATAGATGGTTGTTTTTTCCTTTAACTCACATGACTAATTATATATTTGGAAGTACTTTTTCAATCCGGAAAACCAGGCTTCTACCTTCTCGTCCTTCTCGATTTTGGCATGTAACATGGGTGGTTTATTTTTTTTTAAACTCCCTAGATATTTCCTCATAGGGTCTGCACTTTTTCTTCTTTTTATTATCACCACTTGTTTCACTTGACTCTTGTGATTTTTTGTGGTGTTTAACCAACTCTTCACATGAAGTGTCAGGGTTATCGCTGGAGAATTCCATCTTTCTACACTTGAATTTATTGTATGGAGAATTTTTAGGTAGTTCCTGTTCAGATTCTTTATTTTTATCTTTTTCTTCATATTTATTTTTTCTAACATGATGGTGTTCATTTCTTCTTGAGATTTCAAAATTCACTCATTATCTTCCTTAACCTTTCTTAATTCAGCTCTGAGTTCATTAACAACCTTTTTTAATTCATATTTATTATCCTAACTTTCATTTAGATTTACCCAGAACTCTCCATCCCTTAGGTTACCCTCTTCATTATTTAAAGGTTGTTCTAGGCGACGTTCCTCCTCTACAAACATTCCCACATCTTCCATATTTCCTGCAAAATATATTTGTATTTCTCTTTGGTGTGTGTAAGAGAATTTTCCAAAGAAAAAAAACAATAGTTAGTTTACTATTTTTCTATAGCAGTTTTGTGTTGAGCCTATTCAGTCCTAGTGCTAAAACCGTGCTCTGATACCATATGTAACATACCTCAAATTTCATATATATATAAACAATTCTATAATCATATATCTTCGGAAATATTAATGAAAACGCTAATTGTTATAGAGAATTTACAAAAAAATAAAGAGTTTAATGCATAACCATGGTCATATAAATTGATCATCATTTCCTTAAATCTTAGAAACCATTTCCCAAAATTAGTTTTCCAAACACTTTACTATTTCAACCTCAAAAAGCTAAGTTTACTATTCTTTCGCAAGATCAATCCACAATGATTCTTCTGCAAGAATCATTCCACAATTCCATTTTCGCATTCTGCATTCCATAATGCGGATTAAGGGTTGCGGATTGTGGGTTGTGGAAATCCAAAAAATTAGTTAACTATTCTTTTACTTTCCACATTGCATATTCTGCAATGCATATTGTGGGTTGAGAAAACCCCAAAGTTATGTTAATTATTCGTTTACTTTCTACATTCTGTATTCTGCAATGCAAATTGCAAGTTGTGGATTGTGGGTTCATAAAATCCCTAAAATGTAATTCCACAAAGCTCATTCCACGCCTTTAATTCCTTGTGGAATCAACCCTAACTGTCGATATTGATTAGATGTGGATTGCGAGTTCACAAAAAGACTTAAATGAACTTCTGCAAAACTCCTTTCACACCATTGAATCCCAGTGAAAAATATACCTTGACCGTCTATCTTGATTAGATTGTGGGTTCATAAAAATCCTTAAACAAAATTCTGCAAATACGTCTCCTGCAACTTCTATAAACCGTTGATCTCTTTTGCATCTTAGATCTTGATCATTGATCTAATTTATTTTGTGGATGAAAAATTAACTTTGCGGATTACGGATTTCGTACATGCCTTCCCATTTTCCATAAGTTTTCTTCTGCAATTTTTTCTTCCGCTACTCCTATGAGTCGTTGATCTACTTGCAGCTTCAATCCCAACCTTCAATCTTCTATCTTTGTGCATCAACGTTTAAATTTGTGGATCAACATTTAAGGTTGTGGATTCAAAGGGATTTTGGTTTGATTTGGGGTTTTGTTTTACTTTAGGTTAAATCGATCTGGATATTAGCTTCATACCAGTAACCATTCTTGATTTCGTCGCCTTTGTGTATAATTTTAAATATAGACTACGCTAGGCTAATTATGGATTCATACCGTGAAATTAAGGTTTTCTCCCTTTGTAATTGGATTTCATTCCTAACATTTAATAATACAGGTCTAAACCATATAACCACATTATCATTTCAATAGACAATCTAAATTCGGGAAGCAGAATTAAGGGAGATTCAAGAAGAATTGAAACAAACTAGAAAACACAGTTAAGTGTAGGAATACATGATATAGTTTACACCAGGGGATTCAATCCCTTAGGTGCAGAATCATCAATTCTGTAAGTATAACCATGATTCAATATTTCACATATACATCCTAATGCAACTAAAATCGTAAGAAAACAGAGTAGGAACCTAGCACCAAAGCTGGGAAAACAAAAGTAGAGAAGTTGTTCCTCCCATCCAACTTGCAGAGAAGCTAATTTACTTGCTCCAGAACCCCTGAGCTTGTTCTATGAACCACAATGTGCCATCTCTTGCATTTTACAGATGTTAATCCCCATCCAATGCTAGCCTCCTTTTGCTCATGGACATACTAGTTAAATAGTATTTTTCCTAGGACTTATTCATTTATGAGCCTCCTGCTCTTTAGCAACTGCACTAGGAGTGCAGACCCGATTTTAGGGGATGATGCCTCCTGCATCTTGATTTCTCGCTCAATGGTTTTTTCCACTTATCATTTTCCTCTTGTGGGTCAGCGAACACTCTTCAACAGCTATATCCACTTTTGTTCCCCTTTAACATATTTTATTAAATAGGGAATTCTTTATTAGAAAATTTTTTATTCTTGACTTTTCTGTCAAAGAATAATAAAATAATAAAGGTATTTCCAACTAAATACCAATTATTAAATGAGGGGTATTACAAGTTGGCATCGCAGCTAGACTTCTACATTGGCTTCGAGATGTTATCTCAGTCATCCACATGTATGGTTTTGTATCTATGGTTTTCAAAGAGTTCAATGTGTTGTAAACTCTTTATGAACCCTTAATTGTTGGTTTTCCTGGTCTGTAACTTTTGAGAGTAGAAGATCTACTCTGTTAATGGTGACTTGTTGCGTTTTTTGGTGTAAGCGCTGCTACGATGTTTGATGGCAGTGTAACTAGTTTCTTTCCAAGTTATTCTTTTGTTTTTCATGGCTTCCAGGGTCATCTACAACTCGTTGCTTCTCTTTCAAGAAAAATCAGCCATCAACTCGAGTTTCAATGCTTCCCTTCACCTGGTAAATTTAATTAATAAGCTGCAAGATTTGATACAAATTTTTTTTTGAAGGTTTAATTGTAACTCGCACTATATTGTTTTATTTATGTAGGAAAAGAAGGAATAAGGGTCTTCCCAAAGGATATGAACCTTGGCCCTCTCTTCAACTCATACAAGGTAAGGGGTGCATCCATGGAGCTGGGTTACAATTTTTGGGAAGGAAATTTTGGCAAAAACAAAAAAACATATCTCGATCGAGGTCTTAACACCTCAATCGAGGTTTTATTAAACCCTCGATCGAGGTGTTGACACCTCGATCGAGGGTTTAGAAAAATCTTGATAGAGGGTTTATGAAAACCTTGATCCAGGTCTGGAGGATCCTGTGCAAAAAATTATGAAAAAGTTCGTGAGGACCCGTAGCCTCATTTTGGCATTTTCTCCACATAGGTACCTTGATCGAGCTCCATCCCAACCCACAGACCTTGTCCGAGCTACAACACAATCCACAAAAAAACCCAACCACAACCTACCTTTCACCATGATGTTGAAGCAGAGAAGTAACATTCTAAACTAGTTTTTTGAAATTTAAATCGATTTTTACGTTTTTTTTTTTCTTTTAAAATTTTGGATTAAAATTAAAAAAAATCATTGTTATACATGTTTTTAGGTTAGTTTTTTTGTTAAATATGTTTGAAATGTGTGTTAGTAAGGAGAAATGCTGCCGGATTTTTATAAAATTGTAATTTAAAATTGTTATTTATTTAATTTTTATTTTTTTGTTTTATATATATTTTGTCAATCGGTAATGTTTATGGTGTCGGCTTAATTTTGAAATGTGCGTCAGAAAAGAACAAATGCTTCCCAATTTTTTTCAATCCTCTGAGAATACACAAAGGATTGAAAAAAATCCGTAAGACACCAAGTAAACAAAACCTATATGAACCATAGAGACAATTAATCAACCCTAGACCCAAGACAAATCATAAATTTTTTATAAAATTTTAATTTAAATTTGTTAAATTTAAACACTAAATTTATAGGTTTATAAATATTTCTATCAACCAACAGCGTTTATGCTGTCGGTTTAATTTTGAAATGTGTGCCGGGAAAGTAGAAATGTTACCCATTTTTTTCAATCCTCTGAGAATACACAGAAGATTGGGAAGAATACAAACCCAGGACAAGAGACAATTATGAACCTTAAATTGGCAGAGGAATTTATCTAAACATCCCATATATTTTAATTTAAACATTTTGATATATATCAAAAATTAAATATTTAAATATATATATATTATAATTAAAATAAATATATATTTATACATTGTTAAATGTTTAAAAATTTATGTATTGTAAAATTATATTATATTAATTAATAGGATTAGTTAATTTGTGTATATGAATATGGTACATAGTGTGTGTTTTCTCCTTAGTGCTCACTGCACCTCATCTTCTACATTTATCCCACACTCTATAGGTGCAGGTCTCCTATCAAATAACATTTATTGCTAGATGCAGGAATCACATAAGGATTGAGCCTATAGTTTTCCTTTGCCCCAAGCTCCTATCACTAGTCCCGACCTACAAATAGTAAGGTGGAATTTGCTTCCCTAAAAGTGAAAAAACTCATTATCCAAGCACAACACATGTTACTCGAGGTGTAGTTTTTAAATGAAGACAACAATTTGAAATACTTTTTGAAGACGAACAAATGCTTTGTATAATTGTCCAACCTTTTCCATTCTCCAACCATTATTATTTCAATAATGGCATCAAATCACTTTTATGATGATAAAGTGTCCAAAACTAATAAACTAAATAAAAATCAATATTGTAGAGGAATACAATAAAGTAAAATCATAAAACAGTGCCTTTCACTTGTTCATTTAAATCTAACAAATAAGGTTAGGGTTCTTGATTTTTTCTTATTGTTCACGAAAAAATGTGTGTTCATTATTAGTGTCCACCACATAGTTGTGACAATAGTTTCATAGTGATCCAAATAATGGAAGATCGACAAAACATATGAGTATTTTGCAAACACTTAACGGTCCACTAGCCAAGTTGGAATAGGCCTTAGGATCCAAAATGATTAGATGTTGGGAGATGACCGAGAAGGGTCTTCTATCCCATGGCCATTTTTATTCATCAGAGTGACATACAAAAGGTGTAGATTTTGAGAAATCGGAATTGACCTTAAGGAAAAACTATGGTTACTCAAAAATAAAGGTGCTAAACTCTTTACTCGAAAATAAAATCAAATTGTTTACTCTTTATGTTCGTAGTGATTGACATGAAGTGCAAGTGCAAAGTTATGGTTTTATTGATATGCCTTGGCTATTTTAGCTTTTTTATTGTCAAATAGATCCATAGTGATCTCATTTGACATTTGACATTTTATTTTTAATTTATATCCTACTGAGTACATGATCTATGTACTTCAATCAAAAGCTATGAGGTATTACTATGAAAGTATCTACAAGTTTTGATTATTTAAATATGTTGATTACCTCCAAAGTTATTCTAGAAATATATAATTAAAGAGTTAATACTAAAATTTAGTTTTCATTTGTACAATTTGTAAAGAATACCTTGTTGTAGCACATACCTCTACTTGGCCTATGAATCTAGTTTTGAAAATATTTACCTGAAGAATTAATACCATTAATTATTATTCACTTCTATAATTTGTAAAGACTATGTTCATAGAATTTTGATTAGTTGAATAGAAAAATAATAAATTTTGTTTTCAGTATTTATCAACACAAGCAACTTGTGAATCTCTTTCTAATATTTTAGACTATAAAAAATAACAAAAAACACATAAAAACAATCATTAATATATATTAATATACCCTATCAACAAAAACCATAAATAAGAATTAATTAATGTAATCTATATATATCCTATATCTATTAAATCAATTTTATCACAGTAAATAGAAGAGTAATCTCATGGGACCTTGACCATCAATAAAGAATGGAAGCAAGTGCCTTATGATCTTGTTGAGGATTCTCGCTGCTAGGATCCTTGAAGAGTGCCAATTAACATCGTTAATATATGAGAAGAGTACCCACAACTTAGATAAAACACTAAAGTGGGGAATTACTCAGAATAAGGTATGTCTATAGGGAAATTTGATGCCCTAAAACACCGTGCGAATAATAGGATATTGGGATACAACAAGAAAGTACCCACTTGTTTGGTTCCAAACTGGTGTGGAAATGTTTGTGGGAAACTTTTGATATATAGAGAACATGATATGCTCAATATATATACATTTTCTAGAACTATGTTATGGTAGACCTCACCTATGATAAGATTTAAGGATAGAAGAAAATATCTAGGGGGGGAGGACACTTGATTGTAAGTGCATGCTTATTTAATATTGAGTGGGATACAAGCGCCTTGGGAAGTGGAAGTGGGCCTTATCGTGTAAATATGGTCATGGGGAAATAAGGGACTTAATCCCTAATTGGGGCTCCTTCAGCTCCAACACCATGAATAACACCTAAAACGAAAGAATTCCAACTTCTGTTATGACCAAAATAAATATAAAAGAGAAAGTAAACATCATCAAACTATCAATGTTCATATAAAGAAATAACCATCGATGGGAGTACATGGGTACCTAACCACTTTAACCTTCAATCTAGTAGGATTCCCTTTTAGGTCAGCACCCAACATTGGTTTTCATGATCAATTTAAAACCATTTTAGGTTAGCACCCAACATTGTAAACGTATTCAAAGACCAATCCACAAATGGTGGCAAAGTTTTGGAGCATTTTACCATTAATCGGCATTCGTCTTAAACTCCTTTCCCTCATTTTCACATCGTTAAAGGAGTTTTATATAAGTCGATCGTCATTATAAAACATATATTAATTGAAGAATTGAGTAAGATTTTATAATTTATTATATTAAATATTTAAATATATTATTTTTTGTTAAGGAAAATCCTTAAAAGCTTCATTTTTACTTCACATTAAGCATAAAAAAACCTATTTAGAGTTGGTTGTCAAACATGAAAGACTTCATCATTAAAAAAGAAAGATTTAAATTTAACCTATAGTAAGATCTAAGCAAACAATAATTTAATATGTGAGAAAAACAAAGAGGTAGCTATGTCATTAGAAACAATTACAAATTTTAGGCATATTAGACTTAGTAAGTGGAATTTTTACACAAACTCATCTTATATCTAAAATATAGATTAATTTACATCATTTTTTATCATATAAATATTATTTTTATGATAAATATTAATATAAATATTTATTTCATGCATATGCATCTACAAAATGGGGTTCTTCGGTTCACTGAAGGCAGAGCACTAGCATATCTATGGGCATTCCTCACTCCGGAGGTTAGAAGAGGACTTGTAAGTATACAATTGCGCATGATGTACTAGTTTTTCTTAGTTACATAAAATTAAATTTTTTCACATGTGTATATTTAATCATCAACTTGTATTTCTCTATTTTCACAGGTTCACCCAGGCGTCCTATGCCGACACACGCTTCTGCAGAGGAGTCGAGTGACAGCCACCCTAGCAGCCACTCTGTGCATGTGAATGAAGAAGAGGATATTGTTGGTGTTGGTGGGGAGGTTCCCCACAATATAGGTACTTTAAATGCATATATTTTTTCTTTCAGTTATCAGTACCTTTAATTTATATTGATTTCAAATTCACCTACATTTGATGTTTTTATTTTGACTGACATTTATGTTTTCATCTAATTTTCAAGTGTCGCGGAAGCACAAAAAGGCCCTGACTCTCTTGAGGAAGCACCATGGGAGGATAAGATCACATGCATCACACTGCAAGACATTACCAATTAGCATGACTATTTGCGGTCTAGCATCCGCTCCATTTCATACCACTCTCTCGCATCATGTTCGATGTGGATGATGTTAGAGGAAGTAGACAATCTACTGAAGATCTACAGGTCCATCAGACCATTGAGTTCTCTTTGGGCCACTAAATGTCAGAGAAGAAGGGTCAAAGTAATGGGTCGTGATAAATGGTGTATGGTGAGAGATGCAACAATTGGCCATGATGTGAAGGGAACATTATTTGATATCCCTCCTAACTGCCCCACTGGTCAACCGCTTAGAATCAAGGAGGTTAAGCTAGAGGCCGCAGTGCCTTATGTATATGACAAGTTTATTGGAGTGGGGGCATGTTTCCCCACCATGACCAGGTCCCACTGTACTTTGCAAAACATACATATGTAGAGTTTGTTTTGCGGATGCACCCAGATTACACCAGCACACCCTCGAGCTTCTATGGTGCTGGTGGGGGACGCAGTCATGCATGTACTGGGGCTGGGAGAGACCCCACAACTCAGTCAGAGGCAAAGCCTTTAGTAGGTCACCCTAACAGGACCTTTCTTAGGAAACATGATGTAGGCGAGTCATCTCAACTAGAGATTGAGGAGGGGAGTGCACTAGCAGAGGGGACACGCATGACAATGCATGGTACCATGATGGCTTTGGAAGAAGAGAGAAGTAGAGAACTTACTGCACTTACAGAGCCTGAGTTACAGTGGGTTGACGATAATATTATTCGCATTCTTAACCATGACATTGTGATGCATATTTTTGACTGCATGAGAGAGGCAGGCCTTGATCGATGGGACAGGTATGTATTTATTGTCGTCATTTGATTGTCTTGGTTGTAATGTATCCTCAAATGAATCATTTTTTTACTAATACTTTTATTTGTGTTAGAACTCCATGCAGGAGCGCAATTTCATGGAGCTCCTTTTTTGCAGTGATGCATTTGTTCGAGGTCCCGCTATAGTTCTATCCACCCATGTCGATGAGGTATGTGTTAATTGTCATCCTAAATTTGAATTTCTAAATGAGTCAGACGTAATACTTTGGTGTGTTCTAACTTTTGTCATTTATCTTGTTCATATTGTACACGATAGAGGCAAGGGCATTGCATAGGATTCTACACAGCCCCACCTGAGTCCTACTCACGACACGCCATTTGACGAGGTACTAGTTATTTATGTTCGAATTGTTTGCACATTTATGTTCATATTATAATTTACATGTTCAAATTTTAATTCTCAAGTTCAAATTGTAATTCATTAGTATAACTATTTTCATGTCATGGAAATAGACGCAGACATAGGAAATTGCAAATGAGGGCGTTGAAGCCGCTATGATGTTTACAGATGAGTGGGTTGCTCGTCATCAGTCAGGTCCTGATGAAAGCTCGTCTTGGAAGGTAGGTTCCAGCCTCTCAAACTTGACACTCGACTCGAACGAGGTGAGTTCATAGATCT
>LPNX010614408.1:0-119228 GCA_001517045.1 Pseudotsuga menziesii | reverse complement strand
TAAATTTTGTTTTCAGTTACAATTTTAACATATTTAACAATCATTAATGTTTTACAATCTTACGAAATTGTACAATTTTGCAATTTAATAAATTACAAGTTTACACAATTTGCAATTTTAAATTACAACTACAATTTACTATTACAATGTAAAATTTGATTTCATTTACAAAAAAAAAACTACAACTACAAATTTAAATTTGATTTCAGTGGTAAAAAAATTTACAAGTTTGCAAAATTGTCAATCGAACGAAACTTACAATTTAACATAACTTACAATTAAAATGTTATAAAATTAACAACTATACAATGTAATCTACTGGTTGTAATTTACACTCACATTTTGCAATTTTAAATTACAACTATAATTTACAATTACAATTCAAAATTAGATTTCATTATAGAAAAATAAAACTAATTTCATTTGCAAAATAATTTACAAGTTTACAAATATCAATGATCAAACTAAACTATAATCATGTTTTGCAATTTTAAATTACAATTGCGATTAAATTTTTTACCCATCTACAATAATTTGCATGGAACTTACAAGTTTAAAATTCACAATTTTGCAAAGTCTACGAGTTACAATTTTAAAGTTTACAAGTTTACAATTTACAACAAATGAATATTGTAGGGAGTAAAAAGGGGCAGAGAACAAGATAGGGTAAAAATAGAAAAAAAAATATCAATTGCAATTGGTAGATTTAATAAGGACACAATAAATGTATGTGTTGTTCTTTGTATTGCATATCACTAACAATTTACAAGTTTACAATTTACAACTTGTCTACAATGTAACATGTAATTTAGAACTTTGCACAAATAGAGTGTGATATGCATGTATTTGCACAAATACACCAAAAAAAGTTACATAGACAAAATTGTGCTTCCATTGCATGGTCTTAGGACATTGTTCGTATTCCTAGGTATAGGTAAATGCACATAGAGTATATGTGAATGCACATACTCGAATATATAAGTTTACAAAAAATACATTTAAATAAAAATGATATATTTCAGAAGATATTTTGATTTACTACATTTCAAAAGCATGTCAACTATGTCAACATCAAAAGTGGCATTTAACATTCATTCATCCGACCAATGGGTTATAGGAATGCACATCTCCATAATACGATCATGGTTAGCTCCTAAAATACTCCATCTCTTTTGTTCACCCCTCTTCACCTTGATTTCAATGAGATGTATCCGAGCTTCCACCACCAAATGATTGTACTCACAAGATATATATTTAGGCATGAAATCTCTGTAAATAATACAATCACATTGTCTTGTCACTTTTAAAAAAAAGTGGCTCATCACAACTAGGTCACAAACTTGGTATGTGAACTCTCCATCGACATAGGTCCGCACCAACCTACTTTTGATTTGTGTAAACTGCATCAAAAATATGCCACATGCTTGTCATTTCCTGGTGGTGCAATTACAAAAAATACATCACCTGCATACATATTTCTAGATATTAAACAAATATTAAATATGTATATGCATGTGTACAAGATTAGAAGTTTAAACATTTAATCAACTATTTGAAACTTGAATGTGTGAACGGAATAATGAATCCATTAATCAAATCATGTACCTTGCTTAACCAAATTAGAAATCTAATCATGATTTAGTGAAACCACTGCCTCGTCAGTGTGCATCTCTTTCCACATCAAAATTGGATGTGGCCCCTTTGGATTAAGAGGCACATATTTCCATTGTTTTACATATGCATCATTCACATAATGATCAACCCCAGTCCATTGGCGTCAATGCAGAACTCACATAAACACGCATACTTCCTCGTTTCAGTGGAAAAATATGTCGCACGTGTCTTTACTATGAACTGAATGTAGTTCTCTCATACCAAGTATGGTCTCACAATACCATGGCATGGATCTATTCACATCGTCAAGGGAAACATCCCAAAAAAACCTGCATTGAATAAAAAAAATCACACACACACACATATATATATATATATACTTCAAAAAAAAACAACAACTATATATATATATATATATATATATATATACTTCAACAACAACAACTATATATATATATATATATATATATATATACTTCAACAACAACAACTATATATATATATATATATAGTTCCTACTTGCACATCGGCCTTGCTTGTTCATGACCTTGGTGACCCAAATTTTGTGTGCACCAATCAACTAATTCTGCTGAGTAGTTAAGTCGAGATGCACTATGACTCATTTGTTACCTATGAAGTGCTTGTTTCGCGCATGCACCTATGCCATCATGTTCACCCTTTCTATGCCTTGTTTCAAAAAATATACAGGTGTTTCAAATTCTCGTCTCTTTCTGAAGGATACTCAACTAATAAAAGGAGCATGCCTATTTGAACTGCCCCGCACACCCATATGACCAAATCCAGTTTTCTATAAATGACACCCCATTCTTTTTTAATGAATCATAAATCAACCCAAAGCAGTGTTGAACAAACAATGTGTCGTGCTCAGGATCAACACTGACATAAAAATGGTATTCCTTGATCACATTGCATGACTAAGGAGTTCTATCCCTACCATCAATGCTTGCCTGAGCATGTATATACAATACATGTACGAAGATGGACACCTGGTCAAAGTGATAATACTCACTTTGTATCTCTCTCCAAGGAGAAAATGTATAATTCTCAGCAAAGTCTACAATTAATAGGATTGTACCTTGCTCAAAAACCTCACGAGAATGCTTAAATTCTAAATCTTTCCACCTAGACCCATGGGAGTGTTTAATGTATTTGTAAATATGACTTTGAAACTTGTCCATGAAGTCTGAAATAGGAATCTCATCATCGAGCAAATCGATCCTCTTAGATGGAACATGTGAAGAAGATGATGGATTCATGGAGACATACTCATATCTGTTCCACTTAACTATGATATCTGACAATCCAGGGTGTGTTGGATCGATAGGAAAATTCCTATGGGACAATTCCAAATCACCACATTCATGGAATTTTCTCCCACCTACACACCTTTTAATGAAAAACACATTTTTAGGATTCCTATTGCATAGTATCATAGAAACAAAATCCTACACTGTGTGACGAGTTGGTTCACCATCCCAATGTTTTTTGCAAAACTCCACAAATGTGTCATAGTATAATTGGAATTCAACGTGGTATCGACAACATCAAGTGTCCATAACCATATTCAGCCTAATATACCACGGTTTCAACTTACTGAATATGTTAAATGATATATGGACACCAGGATTTGATTCTTTGAATTCCTCAAACAAAGCAACTCATGTCATCTCCACAACATGCTTACAATTCTACTTATAAATGCCTCTTCTAGAACGTTATCACATGACATGTTTTCAATCTGGTATAGAATGAGAATGGTTGTCCCAATACTCTATCAACTTCTCTCTGATTCCCTCTTCCATCCTATCTTTATATGCTTCTCTGCAAATAAGAGCCCAACACGAAGCTTCATTGTGTTCATCTATCTTTACCTCGAATTTAGTGTATTTGTGCAGTATTTTTCTTGAAACGTGAAGAAGTGAAGGAAAGGAAAGGCTGAAAATCCAAAAATCAAATAACACAAGAAAACTCTGCCCTGGCTCTGGATCTGGTAATGCTTCACTTCTAACTCTAAATGCGGATAATTTACTTGAAATTTGATACAGCCGAAACATAGATAATCTGGTTCATCAACTAAACATTTTTTGTAGGGTTTGAAAGTCTTCTCCAGTCAAACGCAATAGTCAAATTCTCATTCAATTGTTTTTACCTGAGGTTATTTCCATTGAATTAAACAATACTCTGTTTTTATAGGTTGGAACTCTGGTTTGCAAGCAATTTCCAGTTATAATGATATTAAATATATTTACCAAAAACTAGTATATCTATGTACGAATACAATCGTAGAGAATGGTAATTTTTCCTTTCATTCACAAGTGAAAAATGTACATGCTTCACAATCATAATGTATTATCTCTGCTATGGACTGATCTCTCTCATTTTGGCCTTCATAGTAAGCGTTCTAGCAAAAAATATAACTTCATAAACTATAACATTTTATTTTACTTATCATATTGTCATTGTTAGCTAAAAAATTAGCAAATAAATTATACAAGTTTGAATAACATTTTATTCTAAGTTTATCATATTTCCATTGTTTGTTAACAAATTAACAAATAAATACAAGCTTGAATAACATTTTATTTTACTTATCATATTGTCACTGTTTGTTAAAAAAATAGCAAATATTTATACAAGCTTGAATATTCTCTAAATGTATTGATTTTCATATCTTTATAATGATCTCTTACATCTTATATTCAAGGCTAATGAATTCTTGAATTTGTCATAGTTGTTTATATTTTCTTTGAGATCATCATTGTCATCAATGCTTAAAGCCATATGATTCCTAGTCATTTGTACATGATTATTGACGATTTCTTAAGTTCAGTCAAGTGTGTCACTTGTAAGTTAGTTTGTCACCAAAAATATCAATAAAATTTAACATGCAATATATATGATAAAAACACTTTTTATAAATTATTCATGATCTTATTTAGAGTGTACAAAGCCTTGAAGCAAATTCTACAAAGGCTTTCCATTTATTCTACATATACTATATTTCATTAATCATTGTACACAACTAGTGAAGTTATACGAGTTGTTATGAACAATTAGTTTATATATTAAATACAAATTGTAATGTTAATTATTATCATTATAGGAGGTCTATGGAAATGTTTTTGTATGTTCATTAATATGAGTGATAACCAAATTTTAATTAAATTTGAAAAATTTAAATAATTTTCATCAATGCACAATATGAAATATCAACATAATACATGTATACACCATGTAACGTGTAACATAGAATATGCAATGTATAACATAGAACATGTAATGTGTAACATAAGACATGGAAAGTCAAGCTATGATGGTGCAATCAATTCCCATTGAGAACAATCTTTGTAATTTTTAACATAAAAATTATATATGTGAGGCTATATTATCAAATTATAATTCATTTACATGTGATGCTATATTATCAAATTATAAAATCCATTTGTATGTGAGGTTATGTGATGATAATGGATATATGCATATTCATTTAGAACTAGATATTATGCTCTATAATTATATATATTCATCAACCATTCTCTAATTTCACTAGACAACTAGTTACTCATACTATAATACACTTACTTTGTATATATGTAATTTAGTGTAGTGGTTAAACATTTTTTTCAATTCTTTCACAACACATACCATTCTTTCACATGTACATAAGTGGTTTTAGAAGGTTGTATATATACATTCTCATACAATGTATATAAGTTTTTGAATTAATTACAAAATTGCAATTACAAAATTATAATTAAATTCTAAACAATTTAACATGTATATATATATATATATATATATATATATATATATTATGAACTAGAACACTATGAAATTGAATATATGAACATGCAATATGAAATTATATGAACTAGATCACTATGAAAATGAAATTATATATATGAATGTGAAATTGTATAACTTTTAAATCATACCAATATTGTTAACAATGGCATTTGATTCTCCCATGATAGGTTGATTTGCAACTTCTTCTCCTCTCAAGATTACTCTTTTTTTCCTCTTTCTTTCTCTATCTTTCTCTCTTATTTCTTCGGTGTTGCTTTGATTCCTAGTAGATATTTTACTTCAATGTTTCTTGCTTCCCATTGTGATTGATCAACAATCCAAATTCATACCTGTAACAATATGTAAACACAATACACAATGCTAAATTTGCATTAGAGCACAAGCATTGTTTCAAATAGGTTAGTCAATTGTGAAGGATAAAATTAGTAACATGTTTATGTTTTTTGTTTTGTGTTTTATGTTTATATAGAATTTATTTAGGAATTCAGGTGGGAAATGAGTTTGCAAAGGTAGCTGGAATGAAATTAATTCCATCAATTCCTAAGTTCATTATGAGGCATTTTTGTTTAGGATTTTTACCAAAAAAGGACCTCAATAGAGGTTTCAACTGTAGCTCGATCGAGGGTTTATTAGACCATAGAACTTGGTCATTTATGAGCATCTTCTTCTCTAGCACTCAACTAGGAGTTGTGACCCGATTTTGGGGAAGATTCCTCCCGCACCTTGAGTTCTCACTCCATAGCTATGACCACTTGTTTTTTCCTCTTCTGGGTCAGTAAACACTCTTCAACAACTATTCCACTTTTGTCCCCTTCAGTATATTTTATTAATAAAAAAATAATTCATTACATTTGTTTTATTTTTGACTTTCTTTCAAAAATATTCAAAATATTAAATACGATACCTCGCCATAAATTAATAATAAATTATTAATTTTAGGTGCATTACATACACCTCCTCTTAGAGTATAACACTGTCCTTGGTATTACTAACTTTCTGATTTATTCTTCCGTTTCTACATCTTGAAATATGATTGGATAGGCAATACCTGGGTTCCAACTTTCAATACTTGCTCAATCTCAAAGAGTTTTTCTTGGACTTTACCTTCATGTACACATGTTCACCCAATGTCAGAGTTTTTCTGCTTGTCTTGGTCAACCTTCAATGGATGACATTGGTGATGAGTTTTACCTTCATGTACACATTTTCACCCAATCTCAAAGTTTTTGTTGGAGTTTTTTGCTTCTCTTGGTGAGTCTTCAATGGATGACATTGGTGATGAGTGTCTTGGAAGTATCATAACATTTCAAAAGATTTATGATAAATACTATGTACTATTATTTATTTTTTCATTATAAATTTCAATTTCATCAAGGATTGACTTTATTCTATCAAAATATTTAGGGTCTAACTCATGGATTTTCTTTTCAATATAGTAAGCGAAAACATCATCACTTTTATCAAACAAAGAAGTTAGGGTTTTCCATAGCTCAATAAGACTATCTTCATCCCTAATGTGTACCTGTAAGCTATTTGAAATAGTCTATCCAATTATTCCTCTTCTTTTATCACATTGATCTTCGCATATTTCCACCTCTTTTGGATCAATTGGTTTGCATACATCAGCTTTAGTTAACCTCCATACGTTCTTACTTCTAAGCACATCAATCATATTTCTCTTCCATAAGATATAGTTCTATCCCACTAATGTAGGAATAAAAAAAACTTTTAAAATCATGGTGATAAAATGCTAAACCCAAAATACAAAAAATTGAATTACTGCACAAAAACTACAAAATATTTAAAATTAGAATTTTATCACCAATGCCAAAACATTATTGTAGCTATACCACAAATCTACATCTACTACGCATAGAAAAGAAAAAAATCACCAAAAAAGTGCGTATGCAAATTGGGTTAAGGTAGGGTGCATATAAGTGCTCTCACAGTGTATAGGGAAGGTGTGATTCCCAAACTCGAGAAAAAATGCAAAACAAAAATCCAACAACCAAATAATTAAGTCAAAATAGATGTTTGAAAATATATTAATATATAATATATTTCAATTCAAAACTACAAAAATAAATAAAGAAAAACTTGAAAATTTAGAGTTTGAAAAAAAACAAATATGTAAAATAAAGCAAAAGAATCCACTTAGATATTGTTGATCCAATCACAAAACTACAAAATACTCTTTTATGTCAAATTTAGGGACTAATTTTAAACAAAATAAACATCGAAAATTATTTTCTACAATTACTCATTAAATTACGAGATTTGCAAACACTTATTGCTGTTGTAATATTTTATAAATTGGAAGTATTTAAGTGAAATCTTGCTCTAGTTTACTCAAATTGATTTTAAGCAACATCTCATCTCTGTGTTAAAGTGTTTATTTGATTTCTTCACTTCAATATTGGTTTTAATTTGGGTTAATTGAATCTCCAAAGCAATCAAGTAACCCATCCATCAATTAATATCAATCAATGAGTCAAGTAATCCTAATCCATCCACACTTGGTCTTAGAGAATAGGGAAATCTAATTCCACCTTATAAGAAACCCTAATAAATCAACTAATCCATCCACACTTAGACCTTGGAGAATAGGGAAATCTAAGTCCACCTTATACTAAACCATAATAAATCAACTAATCCATCCACACTTAGACCTTGGAGAATAGGGAAATCTAAGTCCACCTTATACTAAACCCTTATATCATAAAAACCCTTAAAACACTAATGCAAATCACAATAAAATACTAATGAGCATAAAATGCAATCACATATCCGCCACATATATAATAACATGTTGGCTCATAAAATACAAGTGTGAGAGTTGGGTTAATCTTGTTGATATGTCAAGCAAGTCCAAAATTTGAGATAAAAAAGTAGCAAGTTGTCACGTAAAAATTAATTAAAGAAATGCACCTCCACTTATAAAATAAAAAAATTAGAACCAAATAGAAAGTAATTAAAAAAACAATGTTAAACGGTTATTTACAAAACAACAAAAGAATCAAAATTTCTTAGAGGTAAAAAATTTTAAACCTGTAAAATTTTTAAGATAAAAAAATGTACAACTAAAATAAATTGAATCCTTTTGCTTTTTGGTAAATCCAGATTTAAAATAAATCTATATTGATTTAATATATAGATTTAACATATTTCAAAATAATAATAAATAATACAATCAATTACATATTAATTTAATATATTTCAAAATAATAATAAATAATACAATCAATTACAAGTTAATATTCAATTAATGTAATTTGTTAAAGCAAATTTAAACCTCCGTTAAATCGAGATGTAACTTTTTCAATCATATCCAGTAATGGCAATATACTACTTTAAGCTTTTGTATTTACAAAATAATTTAGTAAAATTAAAAAAGAAATAGTAATGTAATTTTTTAGTAAAAAAGAATTTAAGTTAAAAAAAGCATAATATATTTTGGTATAAAATGAAAAAGAATTGTTTAAAAAATATTTTATAAAGTAATAATGCTGAAGCAGTAGCATTATAAGTCATAAGATTTCAAACAGGTTAAGATCCAATAGCCCACAATGCTACCCATGAACCAAAAACAATCTCTACTATTTTAACTTTTCTACATGCTAAATAATAATTACATAGATGAACTGTAAAGTCAAAACAACTCAGAAATTTTCTTGAATCAGTGAAAAAGAAATTCGGCCAATAAGCTTTACAAAATATTAGAAGGTAAGTCCAATACAGGCGATCAATCAGAAATGCTGTTTGTGTAGTGTCAAAATCTACTGCAGAAATTCTTGTGTGTTTGAGTGGTGTCTAAATCTGCCGCAGCAGAAATTCTTGTTTCAAGAAGCAGTGCATGCATGAAAGGTCTTTCTTGCATTCAAGAACAACCAAACAGACTTCAGAAATTTTGCGTCCATAAATATAAAAAAAATCCCCTTTGAGCTGATCAAATTCCAAGATGAATTTGTTTGTATTCAAGAACAACCAAACAGACTTCAGAATTTTCGCGTCCATAAATATAAAAAAAACCCCTTTGAGCTGATCGAATTCCAAGATGAATTTGTTTTTGAGCCTTATAGCCTGTAAGGATTTTTTTATGAAGGAAATTCTTGTTCAGCTGCTTCTCGTTCTGTATTGGCATAAAAAAAAGGAGTGGTTCAATCAAAGGAATAAGAAGGGCTAATTACAGAAGAAAAAACAACTTATTTCTCATTTAACCAGAATAAAAAATAATATCAACAGAATGCTACTGCACAATTAAAAAAAAATCTCTGCACAATACGTGGAGAAGCTGTTGGCCTCCATTGCCGAGCTAGTTTTCCTTCCATTAAATTTCTCCCAGGAAGTCCATTTCCATCAATTGAATTTCGCCTAGGAAAGCCATTTCCCAAAGCTGTATGTGGCTGCCTGTTTGATAAGGGTTGGGTTTGTCCAACAGCAGGTAATCTGCGCTCAAGTTTACATACAGCTACATGGGCTGGGGCTGGGGCTGATGACTCCACTTCAGTTGTAATTCTTTTTCCTTCACCAACACCATCGATTAGCTTTTCAAAGAACTGTAGTGACTTTTTAACTTGAGAAGTCTCTTTGGATGCAGATGGTGTCTCAGTTCCTGTATTAGCTTCACCATCTGTTCCACTTTTTACAACTAATAAATTTCTACGCTCATTTCCCAGGCTAGTCCGACGGTTGCCATTTTGTTTGACTGTCGGCATCTTATTTTTCTCCCCATAATCTACCTCTTGAAAAACCATCCCACAATTACAAATACTATTTTGTACGCCAACTTTGCTTATTGCAGGCCCTTCAAAGGGCAACCTACGAGTTCGCACTGCTGTATGAAGTTTGTATGGAGATTCTTTCATTTTCATATTCTGTAAATGCGCTAATTCTGCTTCTTTCCTTGCCAACGCCTTCTTCAAACTGTCTACCTGTTCTTTAAGCTGACAAACTTCTCTACTTTGTTTATTCGAAGGAGCACAACCAAGTTCAACAAAGGCCACTCTTTCAACAGACTTTAGTATTGTCTCTGCATACGAATCCGGTTCAGAACTTACCTTGCCCCCAACACAGGGAGTCGAGTGTTGTTCGAGATTTGGTGTCTTTCTTGGAACCATAGGGGTTCTCAAAGGGCCTCCATTTCCTCCAGACAGTTTCCACTCATAGCAAGCTTTCAGTGCCAAGATACAATCAACAATCTTTGTAGTAGAACCCGGCTGTAAGCTTTCTTGCTCTAACCGAGAAGCTTCAAAAGTAGGCAACTTCATCTCTTCAACATATGCAAGAAAATTCTTAACATTCTCAAAATATTGATACGCAGATACATTATTTACAACGACCTTGGACACTGCTCCCGGATGAACCTTGTTGAGAAGGTTACATAAAATGATCCCATTTCTCAAGCAAAGACGAAAGTCCTCCTCTGATGGTTCACATAGTATAGCCAAATTACACCCAACCATGCTCTGTAGCCATGCTGCAGCTTCAAACCTTATTTTCGTTGCTTCAGCTGCTTTCAGTGAAGCCAATTGACGATCACAGAGGCTCTTAGAATTTGATCCGCTGCCTTCTTCTACATGAGGGAGCCTGCTGGGAGTGGAATCTGGTTCTTGAGCCATTTTTTTTTCTTACTCAATAAATATCAACATAAAACTGAAAAGCCACAACCGTAAGACAATGGGGCTGTTTGGCGTTAGTATGCAAAGGGAATCAGTGATTTTGAGCAGGTGGGTGACGGGTATGCAGCACTTCCTAAAAATACAGCAGCTGGTTAGCACTCAACAAAGGCTCCTTCTCTTCGTTAAATTTCCAAATGGGCGATGCTCTTGTTTTCGAAATGGGTATTCGCCAAGAAAAGAGGGGGGCGGAGATCAGAATTCGAAATGGGTAATCGCGGAGAATTCGAAATCTTGAGTTGCGTTGGAGCCTATTGGAGACTCAAATAGCAATACTTTTATATATTTTTCCTTCCAACGCTATTTCGTTAAAAGGTCTCGCTGACGAGCCCTCTTGTGTCGTTGGTCGTATCGATTCTTTTGGGGGCAGTTGGCAGACGAGTCGTCTTTTCGATTTCCTTCTAAGATTTCTCCACCCCGGTCCCCGACCTTTCCATCGGCTTAGCCACTGTACTTCGCAATTAAATGTCCCACTTCACAATCAAAGCATCGAGAACTAGAACACATGTTGTTACAACCATGCGCTAAGCACATCTCTTTACGCCTAAGAGGGTGGCTTGGGCGCCCATGTGAACAAAAATGTCACCTCCTTCACGTTTAATAGGCTGGCTTGGGCGCCCATGTAGATAAGAAGTTTCGGTCAGCAGACCTAGAAAGGGTTCCTTGGCCAAGTGACGAAACGATGGTGGAGCGCACACACTAGCAAAGGTGCGCTCCCACAAACAAAGACCATGCTCAAGCAAGTGGCGCTTAGCAAGCTCACGAGCTTGTCACTTAGAGAAACGTTGGCAAGCGACAAACGAAAGTGCAAGAGAGCCCGAGCGCTCATGAGAGTGTTGGGCGCACCTTGGGAGAAACACACACATGAACAAGTTATGTGGCCGGAGCGCCCCACTTGAAGCGCACTTGGAAACACACTTGTGGCCTAGGTGAGCGTTTGGTGGAAGCGCTCATGGTTTAGTAGGTTGGATATGGCACCCACGAGAGGTGCGCCCAGCATCTCCACAACATGACGAAAACTAGCGCATTTAGTGCGCTTATGGGGGTTCGGCAAGGTGAAGAGCGCCTGCGAGGACACCCTGACCCCTGATCAACGGAACGCATGACAGACTGACGGATAGGAAGGAGCACGCAACATTGAGAGATGTGGACCCGCGGTGGACTTAGAACATTGGCCGAGGACTTGGCGTGTATGCCAAGCAAAGGGGCACAACCGCCTAGGAAGCACACTCACTCAAGACACACCATATAAGAAGGCGACGCCAAGGATGGAAGAAGGAAATATTTGAAAAAGAAACCAAGTGACAATAGACAGAGGCATATAAGCTAGGGAGGAATCCGAGCTCAAGTTGGAGGTCGTATTTCTCTAGGAAGCTTGATTCAGAAACACAACATGGTTGCGGAAGAGTGTGGCTTGGAAAGCCAACACTCGAGATGAGTTAGCAACAGTTGACGCAGCCTACAGTGGTTAGCTCGAAATGAGTTAGCAACAGTTGACACAGGCTACAGGGGTTAGCTCAGTTGACTAAGTTGGACGCTCACGAGGGGTCAACTCATCTTGTTGTATTTTGTAGAAAAACGTGTGTGGTTGGGCGCACAACAGGACAGTAGTCAGTTTGTGGCACCTCAGTTATTGTGAAAGTTTCTTAATACAAAGTTAACGTGGTTGGCCGTTTTGGCAAGTCCATAATTATACTTCTCTATTCGAAAAAGGCTTCTCGTGCCTATGAATTTGCCATATATTACTTGAGAGGATCCAAGGCCAAGTTCATTTTTCCCCACTCCCTATCGGAAACTCCCTGCGCCTCTTCTCTCTCTCCGCCACAAATTCAAGCCGTCAATACCAAGTTCGTCACAGAAGAGTACCAGCTCCCTTCAAAAAAGGACGTTGCGTCCTCTTTCTCATATTCAGAAGTGGAATCAGGCATTGAAGGCGAGGAGATATCGGTAGAGTAGGGCCCGACATTTTACGATTCAGTTCCGAAAGATATGGACAGTTGCGAGTCGATAAATTTGGAGGATTTTCCTCCCTTAGATTTGTCTATGGAGGATTTTGGGGATATCTTCCAACCGATGGAAGACTGGGGTCACAGACCTCAGCTTTCTCCGCTGTGACTTATGATTCATGAATACTTCAAGTTTGGAATGAACAGGTGGATGATATTTCTTCTACAAGGAACTGTCTTTTTTCCCNGGTCACAGACCTCAGCTTTCTCCGCTGTGACTTATGATTCATGAATACTTCAAGTTTGGAATGAACAGGTGGATGATATTTCTTCTACAAGGAACTGTCTTTTTTACCTTGAACTTGAAGTTAACCGCCTGGAACCGACTCTCTCTATAAAATCGAGGTTTTAATTTTTTTTAGGTTTTTATTAAATGCATTGTATTTATGAAAATAAGTATTAATCAAAAAGTTAAATCTTACTTTCACAAGTAAATTTGAACCTGAAATCCAACAGCTTTGATGTCTGAAAGTCGACAGACACGTGTATGTTATTCGATGACATTTTTTTTGGCGTCGGTGGGAATTCGTCGGTTATTCGACACCATTTCAAACTCCGTCGATATTTCGACATTAGTATCATCGTAAATTGGGAAAATTTTACTTCAATTAGACGTCGAAATTTCGACGACGCGATGCCGAATAACTGATCGATGCCACTTCAATCCGACACATGGGTCTGTCATTTCTATTAACTCTTCGTCGAATGTCATGACCTATGCAATGAATAACCGATGGCTTGTAGATGGCCTAGGCGTCAGAAGTCCAACGATAGAAGGATGTTTAAAAAAAAAAGTGAAGCACGGCTTGTCAAATTCGATTCTAGCATGGTGAAACCATCTAGAGATGAAATCAAAACAATAAGAGTTCAGCTACAAGAGTTTGGAGAAGTTGAAGACTCTAATGTCTAATTTTATTGGCTCAATAAAAGAAAGTTCAGATCCAAGCAAAGGCATGCACACCATCTTCATTTTATAGAGAGCTCTAAATCTAGCACAAAGAAGAATACGATTGATTAGTTTAAAGCAATTGTAATCGTTGTTAATTCTTTTGCAATTTTGGCTACCTATTCCTTTGCAATTTTGGTTGCCTATAGGAAGAATTGTCATTCATTTTGGAACTCCAATCTAGGACCTAAAATGACCTCCTATGATCGGAAAGGATCATTTTTCTGTGACCTAGAACCGTCAAAATCAGAATCCAAACTTATAATTGTGTCTAGCATGTCTGTGGAGTTTGCACAACCTGGTGATAAAGAGATTCCAAAATTTGTACACAAAAGCAATCTAATGGAACTGCTGAGTACACATGTTGGTAACATTAAAGCTTTCAAAATAAAATGCTACATTAATAATATAAAGCATAAATTAGACTTTTAATGCCAAATTTCCAGATCTTCATTTTACTCAACAAAAATGTGAATACATGCCTGGAAAATTCGATGCACTAACAACAATGGAAAAATGTGTCCTCCACGACTTCAACTTTCTCCTTGGTATTGCACAAATTCGGCATACTTCAATGAACAAATATAAATTGTTGTAAATGCCTTTCAGTAGATAATATTGAGTGGATTTGGTAGATATCATACCTCACTGGCAAGCAAAAGTGGCAGCAGAATGAAGATTTAATTCCAATAAATATCTATAACACAAGAGATAGTCCATAGCGTGCCCAACATAAATAACTACTTCTTACATGCACTATAACACAAGTTTCTCCTTCTGCGACTTCTACAGCAGACATATTCATGAATAAACCCACTTGAGGCCACATGAGCTAAAGGACGACCAATTTTTTTTCCCATAACCCTGCAAATCAAAAGGATGCACACCAAAAAAACTAAAATGATGTTGAAATCATAATTCATAGATCCACAATAGTCCACACAAATTGATTAATCTACTTCACACTCCAATAGCTAATTCAAAATAGGGCCTGTGTTATGGGAAATGTGTGTATGAATCCATAGGATTTGAATAATCTATTGCACTAGTAATTTACAACATGCTTATGACTATCGTAAATATATATCTTTGAGCTATTATATCCATTTCATTTCACCTTCAAATTTTATAATAATAAAAAAATCACTGAGTAAATATATTGTATCTGTGTGTATGTGGTTTATTATGCAAAGCAATTGTACGTTCATTACTAAGACAGTTTAGAAGAATTTCTTCCAAATAACCATTTCAGTTTCTCTATCTCTAGCACTTCAACATTTACCCACATGCAAGTCTGGTAAATTTTTACATTGATTTATTTGTATTTTTCATGTTTCTCTGTACAAAACACATTTTTAAATTAAAAAAATCTAGCTCTTCAGTTTATGCTTGATGCAATGCTATTGAATCACTACACATGTTCAACCATCCCTTGAATTTGAAACCAAAAATCTCTAGTATGCAAGAAACTAGCACAAAATTAAAGGCATGGTGTTTCATCTTCAAATTTACAGCACATAAAACTAGTTTTGGCCCATGCTCAGTATTATCTAGATCCTATAGAATAAATAAAGAACATATGCATGTAGATAGAGA
This sequence comes from Pseudotsuga menziesii, assembly GCA_001517045.1. Lineage (NCBI taxonomy): Eukaryota > Viridiplantae > Streptophyta > Pinopsida > Pinales > Pinaceae > Pseudotsuga > Pseudotsuga menziesii. Next base: position 103,563 of record LPNX010614408.1, on the reverse strand, counting down.
AGATGCATCTTGATCTTGCAGTTTAGGATGTTAACCCATCGTTAAGGGTTCCATCAATTGTCAATCTTGCTAATTATTCCCGATGAAGTCAATAAGGTCACCTTATTCTGGTTCATGATCTCTTTGCAAATTATGAACTAAACTTCAAAATATGTAGGAGAAAACAGAAAATATAGTCCTCCAATAAAAATAAGTTGACTCTAGTGCATTGTCGTTAACTAGAAGATCACACTCCTAGTAGAATAATCAAAATAGGAATTCTCCACCTGTGTTGATGGACAACATTTTCCCACTCCTCTGATTGTAATGGACCCATATTTTCCTTAGCATTACATAATCCCCATCTAAACCTCTATTCAAACAGTTATCCTTCTCTAAAAATAATTCTGGCTAGAATTTTATATTCATAAAATATAAAAGAGAAACCACATAATACCATTTTTCTGCATGCACCAGATAAGCAGGAAATGCACGAGAAGGAAATAAATTACAAATTTTGCACTAGAAGTAAAATACAGGAACTAATATTCTAGACTGACAATCATCTAAACATTCTTTATGAACATATTAACACAATAAAGGCTTGTATCAAAATTTGTTTGTCTCAAAAGAATATATAGGGTTTAATAAGAGAGTAGACAAAAAAGTACAAGATCCTTCATGGTGATCACCTATAATTTACTGAAATGAAAAGCCCATAAATACACATCCTAGCATTATGCTAGAAGAATGCACATCTCAAAAGACAACCATTAGCATTGTCAACAACTAAGAATGTAAACTCACTCGTAAACTTCTAGGAAATGATATTTGTTTAAAACTAAGTATAACGTAAGTGCCTCCAAATTGGTTTCAAAAGTCCACCTTTTACATGAAAAGGAAGTTAGTATTTATTATGCAGTTACCTCATCCTTTCTAGAAATCTTGATAACTTTACAAGAAAGGAAAAAAATTTCCTTATTGGAGGTTAGTTGTGTTGAATACTCATCAGTAAGGGAAATAGATTCTCCTATTTCAAGAATTGTGTCCAAGACTACATATCTACATATGGAGATCCGAATAACTCGTGAGATTACAACCATAAAACAACAATATAGCTTGAATACATAGATATATATGATGTATTTAGCATCGACCAGACAATCATAAAATAAAAGAGGTGATATTAACATGACTTATGGACATAGTCCATAAGACAAAAGGAGAGCATGCACTATTTACCTAAGATTCCATGCATTCAACAAATTATTTGAATCTAATAGAAAGTCCATGAGTATGTATGGTACTAAACTCAATAGTGCATGCAAAGAATCTCACTAGGAGAAATAATTTGGGTTGTAGTGTGCTAAAGTTTTTAGTAATAATAGGTTGTGCTCAGTCAATCCAAGACAATCAATTCCAGGGAGCATAGGTAAATCCCGTGGCCAACAAGAGACCATTGGGTAGTAGATAATGGAAGGGTATACTGTGCATCTTGCTGAAGACATCAGTTTGGTCTTTTGATATAGTATCTACATCCATATGTAAGAGGTTTCAAGTTATAACTAAAAATACACTGACAAATAAGTTAATGCAGAGAAAAATACCCAACGTATAGGAATCTCATAAGTCACTATGAATGTAGAAATGATCCACATGCAAGATATTCATTCTTCACTCTAATCCTTGACAATTTTCATTAATTTTCCAAAAGTAAAAAAAATCACAGCAAGGTGTTATACACAAACTTGTCAATATGTTGTCAAGGCCACCCATGCAAAAGGTTGCAGTCATGGAAGTGATTATGCAGTGTGAGCTCTACACACATTAATTGCGAAGTGAATATTATAGGAGGATGTTGCTTTTGTGGATGCCTTTCAATATCTTAAGGAGAAAACAACTTTTGATCTATAAGCAAATTAACATCATATCCAAGATGGGCCACTCTACATGTTTGGAAAGTGGTGTATACAACAAGAAAGAAGATTTCGATGAATGAGAAAAGATCATACTTCTCAAATCATTGGACAATTTGGTGTTGGAAAAACTATTGCAAATCTATAGAGGTATGCTTATTGGCCTAATATGTAGGAACAAGTTTCTAGGTTTATCATAGATTGTGTTGTTTGTACTAGTAAGTCAAATAATAGGAAACTTGGGATGTACATGCCATTACCTGTATGAAGAAGACCTTGAGAAACTATCGCTATGGATTTTGTTGGAGGTTGGTCAATGTCTATTAGAGGCCATGGATTTTTGTTTATGTTTGAGGACCGGTTCAACAATTTGGGTGTGTGTATCTCTTTTAAGGTCATCAAAGGCCATGAAGCAGTGAAATTGTTCTTTGCAGATGTATGGATACATTTTGGTTTGATAAGTTCAATAATGTCTGATTGAGCGTCTATATTTAGGGGCCAGTTTTGGATAACATTGCGGGAGGATGGATACAAAGTTCAAGCATTCCATTGCTTTTCATCTTCAAGCCTATAGGCAAACCGAGGTGTTAACAAAACTTGGGTCCAATTGTTGCGAGGATATAACAATAAGAATCCAAAGACATGGAATGAACAAGTAGTTTATATTTGACACTCTTATAACAAGGAAACTCATACTTCCACCCATACATTTGACTTTGAGACTTGTTTTGGTTGTTTTCCACCCTCACCTTTTGATGTTGTTTATGGATAGCAGAAGGAAGACATACATGGAATGCAAGAGGAGACAAATAAATTAGACAGATTTAGAGAATAGATGAGGCAAGTTCATTTTAAAGTGCAAGAGTAGCTTGAGAAGAGTCAACAAAAGCATAAGCTCAAAAATGATAAGCAGAGAACATATCATAAATTTTATGTTAAGCACAGAATGTGGCTTTATATGAGCAAAATAAATAACGCAAGGAAAATCCATGAAGTTGAAGCCTCTAAGATATGGGCCTCTTGATATCACTAAGAAAGTCAAAGACAATCCCATCAAGGAAAAGGAGAATATATGCTTGAGACAATCCCATCAAGGAAAAGGAGAAGATCATCAAAGCTTCAAAATGTGACTTTTCTTAAACTGTTCCTTTCCACACCAATTTTGAAAAGAGGTGCAGGTCTAGTTGCGGTTGCAACATTTATGGAGGAAACCTACCTTCGAAGGTTGTTTGAAGGAGTGGTATACTAGAAGGGTCCTTAAGTAGACTAGGGTAGTTCCTCTGTTGGTGGTATGGGGAATTTGATTGTCTAAGAATGCTCATATGTTTTAAGAAAAAGCAACTCCATCCTTCCAAATTATCATTGAAGTATACTCATTCCTTCAGTTATACAAAGAAGTTTCAAAGTTGAAACTTGTTATATGCTTGGAGTTGATAATTAGAAAATCCATTGCACGAGGATTCTTTGATGGGACATACCAATTCCCTAGCCAAATATGGTGTTGGGTGCATCTTCCACATTTCAAATTCTCCTTACTTACAGGTCAAGGAAAAATTAGGGAGAGGAACAAACAATGTGGGGGGATTAACAACATTATTACATTTGCTCCAAACTAACAAAGAAACATTTCAAATAAGTGGGATTGTACTGATTTGATCATTGTTCAAGAGAAGAAATAGTAGTAATATTGTCCAATATTGTAGTTATTGACTTATTTCATCTTCATGGTTAAATGTAGGATGCAGGATTGTAGAAGAGAATTCATGACACTTTCTTGTAGCAGATCTGTGGGAAAATTTTGGGTTTCTTCATTAGAATCTTAACTATTGATGTTTTTGACGACCTGTACATGTGACAGATTTGAGGACTGTTAAATTACGGGCACAACTTGGATCTGTAATAGAAACATCCTTTTTTTTTAGATCTAATTTTGTGAGGTCCTGGCTTGATTCAAATCTAAAATGTGGATTGGAAGAATAGATTTTGTAGCAGATGTTATCATCATAAATATAGGTATCCCAAATATCATTTGTAAAGGAATTGAAACTGTCAATGGGTAAGTGAAGTTAAGGATTTTTTTTACTAGATAGAAAATAGGTTAAACTAGTCTCTTATTAGAAAGGGTTCATCTAGTCACAAATTCTTTATTAGATGCAGGTGCATAATAAATAGGATGTCATTAGACTTTGCAAGAAAAATATATAAAGGTCATGAAGAAATTGTAGCGGCTGCTAAAGCTGCTATTAATGCAAGTGATGTTGCATGTTCTAGGTTGTTTTGGAAGGAAACAAAACATTACTTTTCCAAATATGGTGTATATTACCTAAGGAAATATGTTAATTATGTTTGTAAGGAAATGCCAATGTGCCAAAATCCATCATTTTCAGGCCAGCTCACATGCTTGTCAAATAACAATTGAACTGAGTGATGCTATGACCATTAAATTTGAAACGTATAGTTGGTAAGTGGCAAGACAAATTGTCACCATTACATGTTTCATTATGTTTCTATCTCTAAAGTATCGTGTTCTAAAATGACGTTCACCATGGGTCCAAATATTTTGGAATAAGTATTTAAACATAGTTGGAATCACGTGTATCATGTACTAAAAGGATAATCTATAGACTATGTCAAATATGTCCATATGGTGAGATTCTTGGGGTTACCAACATCTAATGATCCAACGACATCTTCACTTTGTGCACCAAATAGACCCAACATGCCTCAAATTGATTGGTGGTTGCAAAAGTAGTTTCTAGAGAGGCCATCTGTGGAATATTGGTGTCACCCAGCATGAAGGAGGAGAATGCTCCATTTTCAAAGAGTGATATAAGGACAAGGATAAATGGGAGAGGGTGCTACAACAAATAGCAGCATTATTGTTTGTCATAAAGATCAAATGAGTAAGGATATTGCTATATGTTGGTTTTTTTGTTGACAACCTAAATCGTTGGAAATAAATCCTTAAATCTAGGAATACCTATAACTGCTTGGCACCGTTTTTTAGGGTGCCCTACTTTATGACCACATTTTGTAAGGTCAAATAAGATTTTGGGAGTTGGATGCCTTCTACATCCACATTCTAAGTGTGTAGTGTTCATTGCTTGATCTGGGATAATTTGTTTGCTCAATGCTTACGCATTTGGCTTAATGATTTCGTCAAACACTTTAATGATTATTGTCGAGAGACTACTGATTACTTGAATATGATGTTGATATAAATTATTAATTACACACAATAAGGCTAAATAAATTCCCATCATAGCTCCACTTCTAGAACATATTAGTTATTTCCATTGGTAAAATTTAAAACATTTCCAAGAACTCATATAATTCTCACAACCAATTCCATGACAAGCATATCCCATGGGAGAATCTTATTCCTCAATCTTGAGCTTTCCCCTTGTTGGTTGGAGTTGGATCTTAGGGATATCAAGGAAGGAAATATGAAACTAAATAGAAATATGTGGTTTCTCCTGTGAACTGAAAAGCTACCCAAATATTAGGAATCAAAGTAGATCCCATGTAAATAAAAAGAAAAATGGTGACAGTCAAGTTGACAAACCTCCTCCTTCTCTCAGAGAGATATTTTGATCCCTTAAATACCATGCAATCCATTGTTTGTCGAAGCAAAGAATGGATCACAGAAAAAATAAGTATCAAATAAAGGACATATCTAACCCTAATAATGTTAAGAATGGAACTGAAAGTAATTTCAAGGTCTTTTTCAAAATTTGATACAATATTTGAATATGTAGACTTCCCAAATAGAATATAACCCGATATTCCAGTAGATTAGTAAACCAAAACACTGAGCACTATGGTGATCCTTCCAACCCTGTTCATTTTGGCAGGGGTATTTACTCCTGTAAGGGTTTTGATAATTCCTATGATAGGTATTAGAATGGCACAATATGAGGATGTTTTGGGTGCACAGATAGTTGTAAAAAATAGGATACAAAACTCCTATGAACAACCTGTTGTTCACTTATACTAGTGGATATCTGCTTGGTGAGACCGGATATATTGAGCATTTTTTTCTTTTAGTCAAATGGGGCGAGAGTAATTTTTAGGGGATAAATTTCGCCAATTGGCTATTTTTTGGGCTTTTTCAAAAAATAAATTCACTATTTGGTCATTTTTAGTCTCTAATATCACCTATATTTACATAAAATATGTTTTTTTATCATAATATTCTCCAAAATTTACACATTTCATTGTTCATTATATGTTTCATATTTAATATTCGCCTACCTATCTATAAACATGTTTTCTTCAATCCAAAACAATCGCCTAGAATAATATACTTAAGTATAATATTAGAATCCTTAAAAATACCCTGGATACAATAGATTGTGCTTATAATCGGTGACTTGATATTCACCTTCTCTTATATACACATCAACTCAGCTCATCTCTGATGCATCTGTTGATAAATAATTTTACCCAATTCCATTGAAGGTAAAGGTAAATGCATAGATTGTGTAGCCATCAATATAGCCCCAACCATGGATACTTCCTTTCATTTTGTTACAGATTAGCTACATGTTGAAATGAAATATGTATCCATTGGTCATGACTGGGATTGCCACAAGAAGATCCAAAATCGTCATTTTGGTCCCATTATTAGGAATCATTCATGGTCCCTTGTCCTTACCCTTTATAAGCCTAACAAAGGAAATTATTGAATACATAACAAAAAAAACAAATGAAAGTGCAACAATGCAGTAGCTGTGAATTTCAATGGATCTATATTCGTAAGAACAAAGAGAGGTTCCAGAAAAAATACCATTGTGATGAAAAATATTAGTCTCTGATTTCTCCGCCAACCTTCCTTTCCCATCCATTGATAAAGAATACCTTAGTAATTCACAAATACTAACATCACATCTCCCATAATAATCAAATAAATAATCATAATCCTTGCAGTGAATGTAGATTCAGCTTACAAACCACGATCCAGCAGAGGGACATGGTTCCATCCATATACATGATAAAAGGCATGGGTAATAGTTACATTTGATCTAAATACGAAAATCTAGGCATGGAGAGAGATCTAGATCCAACAACATCAATGTAGATCAAATCTACACTTGGACCTTACAGTTCAATATTGAGTTCAAGTTCCAAATCCTGATAAATCCATCACCTCGTCCAGATCTAGAGCCAGTGGAGGGCATTTATTCTCTAGAACTAGCTGATCCAGTGGCATCTAAACAAGAAACATGAAGCCTAGGCGGAGTCAAAGATAAAGGAAGTTTAAGTTGACCTAGTAAAATAAGGAGATTCACCACCAGGATCACCATCTCGCTAAGTTTCCCTTCCAGGCTGAAAGCCTATTATATATTATAGTATTAGATCCCATTGCTTACCTTATAGACCAAGTCATTTACCTAGATTTTGTTGCGGGACCAACATTTATTTGTTAATTTCCAGGAAAGGAAGAGGGAGTTCAAAATATCTATGCTGAAACTGCCCCGTTTCTCGAAAAAGACCAACCTTGTGATCCAGTGGTTTTTGTACCCAGATTAAAGATACAAACCACCATTTCTGCAATGGCACAAAAACTTACCTTGGAAGCGCCATTATTGTCCGCTACCATATTCAAATAGGCATGCTCGTAGATAGAGATTGAGTTTACTGGGAGACGCGACATATTATATAATTCTGGGGACATCGAAAATCCGACCACAATGCTGGTCGAAAAACTGATGACCATGAAGGTGAAAAAACTAATGATGCTTCAATATTTCAGAAACAAATCGGAAAAAATAGTACTTTTTATCATTACAATCCGATAAAAAAGTACTTTCCATCGAATGTCGCCGGATTTTGGGCTCAAATCCGGTTGTGTTTCTTTTTACCTATAATAATGAAATGCAACCGCCTAGTTACTAGCTAGTAGTACCCTTAAAGAACTTACTAGGAATGAAAAATCTATTTTTAGCCTAGTTTCCATGGAACTAAGGATGGAGCTTGTTGGATTTTTAGTAATATTGCTTTTTGTGACTACATTTGGGATTTGGGTTATAATAAGGTTTAATAGTTGAGCTTCCTTTTGATATACGATAGTTTGGAATTGATACTTTAGTATCCATCGGTGTGTTTACACCCTTAGCTTTTATATGATGTCTTTAAAGGTGGTAGATGGATCTTTAATTGTAACTATACCTTTAAGTGTTTCCTTGCTGATTAACGCCTTGATTTCTTTGGAAGTAGAGAAATTTTAAGCATTAGTGAGACTTAGCTTTTCCACTCCAATTTTTTATATTAGCAATTTCTTTATCTATAGTTTGTATGAATTATGTGCATGTTGTTGATTTTTTTCAAATTTAAAAGTATACCTTTTATTATTTATAAAAAATTATGTACATACCATAAAAGTTTTGTTCAAAATTAAAAAATTTGTCTTAGCGAGGTTGTTCAACAAAAGTAGATTGGGGATGTCACCTGAAGGTCGTATAAAAATTGAATAGGGGGCTCAATCTCTGATAAAGAGAGGCCAAATGTTTTGTTCTCGGAGTGCAGCTTACCTAGAAGCCACTAACCCTCCCTTTGATCCCATCTTAGAATAATAAATTGACCCAACGATAGGTAAGTCCATCGAAGGAGTGATTTACTTGAAGTTTTGAGGGTTGTGAAGACATTTTTTTGTGAGTGTGTTTTTTATACATTTAAATATTTTTAAATGCATGTGAAGGAAATATACTGGAAGCTTGATACTATGTATTGAACCTTTCTAATATGTGGTTGTAGGAAAATATGTACAGTTGAGGTGCCTTTGATCCAATTAATGACAACCATAGTCTCCATATATATCTAGACTCCTTATCCTTGCCTTCCAGGCGAGCTCCAAGAGAATTCCAAGGGTTTTTAGCTCATCCTTTTTGTTTGTAGATATACCATGGCCATGTCTAAACCCTAGTTTTTTCTTGAGATAATGGACAACTAGCCCCCAAATCCACTATTTTTTTGGATTCCCTTGTGAGGGAGCATCAAACAAACCCTTAGTTATCCCAAGATTAAATGTGGGTTGAGAATGGATCCTTGTAGGGTGGGGGGAGTATCATAGATGGTACATATTTTGCTGGCTTTTAACCTGTAAAAAATGATACCTTTTGTCTCCATCAATGCACCCATGTCAGTTAGTTCAGGAAGGAAAAACCAATCATTACCTCTGCATCGTACAATGTCATCTTATCCCCTCTAATGGTCAAGCTAAGGAGAAGTGGCAAAGCCTCCCATGAATGGAAATTCCCAACCCTACCCACAGTCTATTGAGATTTGTAACGTAGTTTGTTTTAGTGAATTCAGCTTGTGCCTAACCGAGCTAGCTCGGACTGAATTTTAATTACGAGGTGACTTCTCATTTGCTTTCTTTCCAGAAGCGAGGTGACTTGCAAGGTAGTGCAGGAAGGCATGATTTGCGTGCAAGATGGTGTAGCATGAAATTACTTAATAATTGCTCAAGACTTCTATTTGGGCCATAATTGAAGGGATGCAAGTTGGAATTGCGGTATCTTTACTTCCCACCCATATCTGTCAGTCAGAAGGATGTTTTCACTTCTAAAAAACATGCATAACACCCCTGACCAAATAAGTAACTCGAACGCATACAGCCTTATAAGTAACTGGGATTATATCTCTGGGTGATCCATATAGTGTTAACTAATATAGAAGATACACTCTTTAATAATATTGGCCAAAGATAGATATAGTTCATGGAATTGATTTTATTATTATTTAATGGTGCAGGCATGTGTATGGGTGCAGGAGGCCATAGACACACGTCCCACCATACATGGGCAGAGAATCGTTGATCTGGGTGCTACTGATTTTCAGTTATATATTTAGTCCATTTAATCATCTCGTCGAGGTAGGACCTTACTTAACTATGAGATAGGGAATGCACACGTGAAGACCTTTAGGCATTGATATATAGTACATGAAATTTCCCTTCCTTTTCATTTACTCAAGTGCACAAGTAGAGTTATATAGAAGGTTGCTTCAGAATCCTTTTCAGGTGGGGACATAGTTTATCAACCCCATAGTATAAATATGCATGTTATCCCATGTTGAAACACATAGGTAGGGTTGGGTAGAGTGGAGTGAACAATTAAAACTATTTTAAATCCTACTACTACTCCCAACTTTTTATAACTATGAAAGACATGAATTATCTTCCCTTTTCCAGCCCACCAAACTATCCCTGGTGAAAATCCCATCCCACAACCCCTTCACTGTTAAACTCCTATCTGAGCTACTACTATTTACCTATCCCCAACCTTGAGTATCTCATCATTTGGGCCATGTAAAACCCCTGTAAATATTATGTTAACTCAAAGGGACTAGCACTTTATTCATTAATGAACACTAAAACTTAAAATCTTTAGTATGTAATTATATAATATTAACCTTCACCATCTGCAATTCAAATATACCCTAATTTAAGTTATAAACAATTATATTTATATTATAGAGTACCTCAATCCTTTAAAACTACTAGGGATTTCCTGGGCTCGGTACTATTAGTCTTACCTCTATAATTGCCAACTTCCTTGCACCAAGTATCTAACATTTTGGTGGGTTATTGAGGAAACAAATTCCATAAAAAAAAATATTTTTTAGTGGATAAGTTGATGTCTTATTGTAATGAGGTCACTAAGCTAGCTCTTTCCTTTATTGAATCACTTAGTAAGTTTCTATGAGTTATGGGTTCATATTCCCTTTACTTGGGTTGGAGAACTACTGAAAGTCACACATAGGCCTCCCTGGATCTCTTTAAATTGCTAGGGTTGTCCAAGGCTCGACACTATTAGTATTACCCCAAAAAAATTGCCAACTTCCTCACACCAGGGATTTGACATTTTGATGGGCTGCTAAGGAAGCGGATTCTAGGAAACACAATATTTATTCATCATATGAGTGGATTCCCTTTGTAGAGGGTTTACAGTGTCACATATTTCCTTGGTCAACTAACTTGATCCATTGGGGACTATACTTATGGAATACTTTAATGTTTTTCTTTCCCTCCTACCTCAGCAAAGTGGCTACGCACCTTTCTCTTATTTGGTTGAGCAAGAGCTAAACACGCCTTACCTTTTATTCTTGATCTTTCATTCTAGACTTTTGGGTTAAAGTTAGTGTCGACCACCATTATTCTTTTAGGGCCCCTACCTTGTTTATTCTTCCCACTTGTTCATTTACCACCCCTGATGACAGTACCTGTAATAAAGCATCTTGTAAATTACACTGTAACCCCATGGTGATCAGATCTCCACCCAATGATTCTTCCTTTACTTACTAAGGTTTACTGATGATTTCAATTATTCNTTCAACTCAAAATGGGCCTCCTAAAAAAAATTAATAAAATAATAGTTAAAATAATAAAATAATATTTATTAATTTTGGAGGAAGAAAAGAAAAAACTACTTTCACGCACTAGGCATACCTTTGACGGACCGCTCTAACCCAAAAACAAGAAATACCTGAAAAAATGTGATGATGACATCATCATCATGTTTTTTTAGGTATTTCTAGTTTTTGGGGTAGATGGGTTCATCAAAAGTATGCCGAGTGGGTACCTGTTGGATGTGGAATTTAATTCCACATCCAACAAGCTCTCCCGATCGAAATTTGAGTAAAAAAATGGGGTGATATGTCGAAAATACAAATAAAAAAAGTAGTTTTTTTTATGATACCTATCCCCAAATTTATATTAAAAAGTGTTTAAGACCTATACGGTATTTCAAGTTTAAAGCAATTTCATTGGCTAACACATGATGACATGTAATTTGAATTAGAGTTCAAAGGCCCATTTTGAGTTGAAATTTCCTCTAATCGATGGCTCATTTTGGATGGGAGGTACATTACATGGATGTCAAATTTTCCTTCTAATTTTTGCAACAATAACAAAAAGCTATCTACCAATATATCTATGAATAAGGAAATCCCTCGAAGTACGTTTACGTGAATGAGGGACTGAGAGTGCAACAAGCCAACGATCATAGCATGACTCGAACTAATAAATACTGAAAATTTTCTATAGGGATGATCAACTTAATATAGATTCGACGGATTATCCATAATCCACCCAATATTGGGGATTTTGTTTTATCACTTTGAATTGGGAAATTTCTTAGTTCCATGTTTATCTTTCTATTAATCTTTCCATTCTACATTGAGGTAGCTAGGTTATTTCCTATATATTTTGGATATTAACATAGTGTACTAGTGTCATCTCATTTACTAGTATATGTATACCTTTAAGAATGTGTATACATTCAAGAAGTAGTGGATGTCATTCAAATGATTTAATTATTTAAATGTCTTCCTTAATTAACTATTTACATGTGAGTATTAAACTTGTTGAATGAGTAATAAAGTTGAGAGAGACAATCAAAAAGTATTTTTAAAAACAATTCACACTAACTAGAAAACATTTTACCAATACATTTTATCAATTAAAATAACAATATAGATATTACATTGATAATAGTGTCAACAACTAAACACTTCACTTCATAGATGGAGGGACTATATCCATAATGCACCAAAAATTGGGGCTTTTGTTTGATCACTTCGAATTGGGAATCTTGGGAGGATGAGATCCAATTCAACATTAGTTGCTTCAATTATAACAATATTTGTTGAATTTGGGGTTGATAAAAAAAGTTGCTCCCTGAAAGCATTATGGTGGTAATTTTCTTTTCGTTTCTATTTTCCAACTAATTTGTGTGCATCCGAAAACCATAAACCATAATAGAACCAAAAAATTAAATTATAAAAGTTTAAAGTACTTGAGGGATTCCGTAAAATAGCTAGGATAAGATGTCAATGTTGGAGAGACTTGGAAATGATTTTCTTTCCATTTCCAATTTCCAATAAGTTTGTATACATTATAAATTCACCATAAACTATAATAGACCCCAAGAAAAAATAAACAAAAGTTATAGCAATTCAAAGAGATAAATTGCTGAAACCTAATTTTTTTCCATAATTGACCATATTTACATTGTTCAAAATGGTGTCATGGTGCCTCTCTTGAATTATTGCAATATCATTTAATAAAATTCAGGTTGAATTTTATTATAAAAAGAAAATTAGGTTGTAGTAGATTAATCTTAAAGTTTTATTTTTTTATTAGAATTATTCCTTTTAAGCTATAGTGGAGTAAATGAGATGTGATAATAATAATATAGGTTACTTTTTTATAGTAAATATTTCCTAGGTTATGGACAATAAGTCCACTTAATTATTAAAGAATTCTTTGAACTCCTCTTAGTTTGCTCGAATCAACATTTTCAGCCTTCTTATATAAATTAGTGGATGCATTATCATGTTTGTTGAAGAGTACATGTTTTACCTTTCATTGTCTTGATGGGAAATAAAAAATTCAGTGCGTATGTTCAAGATTGAGAATGTGATTCGAAGCATATTTTGGATTGAGAATTAATTATTGTTTTCTATTCGAAAACAATTTTGTTTTAAAATCTAACTTGCAATTAAGTTTCTAGTATTTCCCTACGTTGCAAGATTACAAATATCATAACAACCATCACATCCCTTAAAACACTTATAACAACCATCACTACCTTGGAGTATGAGTCATTACAATAGGGTCACTATACAATCAACCCTTATCTTTTGAATATCCACACAAAGGAGTCCTATAAATTGAAACTCTTAGGACTTTTAATTTGTTGAAGTTGAAAGTCTTAGAGTGTATGAGAGAAATGTTTTTTTTAATCATAGTTTTCCTTACATATTTGTCGTTTGTAATATTTCATATGTTTAGATAGTTATGCAGAAATAAAAATCCGTTTAATATTTAATTTAGTATTTTTGTGGGAATGGTTTCAGGTTATAGACTTATATAGAAATTTTAGATATTCAAAGACTTCTATTTCTTGGATTCCTTCACAGCTTAAAATATTTTGATGGGTTTCTATGGGGCTCATGAATGAATTTTCTGCTATGTAATTTATTGAGAAACAATGTCTAGAATTGGTTGACCTAGAGAACATGGGAGACAAACAACGCTTGATAATGCATTTAACTTGAGTCGACATGATGCAAACGTTGAAGAAGATGTTGATTTTGAAATAGATACGAATATTGAAGAAGAAGGTCCTCTATAAAAGAAAGTAAAAGGATCAGTTATCAAAAGATCATTCAAACCTGCATGTAAGTTAATGCACAAATGGGCTTATCCAATAATAGGTCCAAATGATGAAGAGCACATCAAGTGTTTATGGTGTGTTAGTTTCAAATGTGATACACCTTTTGCAAAGGAAGGTAGTAGTACAATCCAATTAATTGGATTAAATGTTCATGCATCATGTGAGGCTCATAAACAATCAATTCAACTATTGGAATATGAATCGAGACAACCATGTTTACCCATCTCAAAGCATATTGAACTTATGCTGGATGTTGAAAAATCCAGGATAATTAGTGCTATGGAAACTATGTATTTTTTTGTTATAAAGGATTTACCATTAGAAATGTACAAAGATTTATGTGACCTACACACTTATAAGGGAACTCCTAATATGCCATTTACCAATGAATATTCTTTGTATGTTAATATCACTTCTGGTAAAGAGTTTTTACTTGTAGCAAAAGAGGTTTATTGGAAAAAGTTAAAGGTAGAAATTTGTTCCAACCCTTTTTATTCCATTTTTGTTGATGAAAGCACATATAAAACAATGGAAAAACACTTGATATTATATATTACCTATCTAATGGATGGAGGGAGAGGGTCATGCATGACAAAATTTATTCAACTTCTAAAAATCAAAGACAGCAGTGCAAAATCCATATATGAAGCACTTTTAGGGTTATTATATGAGATGAAGTTATCAAAACATTAAATGGTGGGTTTTGGGTTAAATGGAGCCTCGTCTATGAGAGTTATTTGTGAAGGCTTGGCAACTTACTTGCTTTAGGCGGTGCCTCATTTATTATGTATTCATTGTATAGCCTTAGCTATAACATATTCTTCAAACTATTTTCTCGAATTTAACTATATTGATAAGCTAGCCAATAAAGCATATCCATGGCTAGGAAAATCTGCAAAGAGTCATGGAGAATTTAAGAGCTTGTTGGACCTATTTCAAATTGACAGGCTGCAAGTACTTCAAATTCATCAAATCCAGTGGATTTCTAGGGGGAAGGTTATGAACACGCTTGCTAAAATCATGTCAACATTGTTACAAGAATGGAAAAATGATGATGCAAAGATGTATGAAATGGGAAAACTATTTCAAGTTCAAGTTTGCATCCATTTTCTTGTTGATGTTCTTATTAAACTAAGTAAACTAAGTCAACGATTTCAAGAAGAACATGTTCATATATTGTCCATTCGTATGCAATTAGATGTTCTCATTGAACTTCTTCGGAGGAGATTTTTGTGAAACATATTTGGGGTTGGTTCTCAACATGTTTCATATTTATTAAAGAAATATGAAAATGGAAATTTGGAGTATATTGATAATACAGGTGTCTCACATGTCCATTCACTAATATTTGAACTAATACCAAATTTACTCGGGTTTGGTTCCGTGGAAGATTGTATTGACTTAGGAATTTAAGCATTTATCAAAAAGTTGATTGAGTGTCTCGATGGTAGGTTTACAGATTTACCTATATTCAATGCAGAAAAAAAATTTAGTCCTCATTGTTACTTTGAAGAAGGGGATGAAAGAGATTCTGAAATGAAACGATGGTTGTTACGTCTATGTGAAAATTTTGATGTTGGAAACTCACCTATAATTGATACTAAAAATGTGAAGGTGAAATGGAATGTTTTTTGTCACTCTACATCGATCATATCCAAAGAAAAACATGTTTGGAGCATGGGAGCAATGCAGAGGTGAACCAAAATGGTGTGATTATTTTCCAAATTTGATGAAATTGTGTCAAATTGTTCTTATTCTTCCATCAAGTACTGCTAGTTGTGAAAGAGGATTCTCTAAGACAAACCTTATAAAAAATGATGACAGATCTAGACTTTGTTTATAAACCTTAGACGGTTTAATGTTTTCATCTTTATTAGCGTCTTAGGAGTTGCATGAGGTAGATTGGAATGCAGTTTATGAAACTTGGAGAAAAATGAAATTATGATTACCTCTTCCACTAGTTGAGTAAGTTGATTTTGATACTATAATGTATGCTGTTTTCGTAGTTTGATATAATATTGTTAACTTTTTTGCAGTTCAATATAAGAATGTTAATGTTTTTTCAGTTCGATATAAAACTATTAGTGTTTTTGTAGTTCGATACAATACTGTGAACACTATGTAGTGGAAACTATTTTCAATGTGATTCCATCAGGTTACCATATATGTTTAGTAGGACTTATATGGAAATTATAATAGTCTTTGAAAACATATAACCATGCTAAGATAATGGTTTGATATGAAGGAGAGAGTAATTTTGAAATACTTATTTATATTTTAAAAAATACATTATTAGTATTTAGTTGATTTTGTCCATTTCATCCAACTGATAAAGGTACTTCTTTGTTCATGGGCATTATACCTTGGCTTATTTAGCACCTACGAAAAATATTTGATTTTTTATTTCAGATGAAATATCTCTATCTAACCTCTTTCATATTTAAGGCATGTACCCAAGATGCATTTTTATTCATATTTGTTATCATATTCAATTAAAGTCATCTTTCATCTATTGGGATTAAAATTTCAAGGAGCTATATACCATATATGATTGAATGGTGTAAGCCTAGATCTCAAAACAACAATTCCAAAGGCTTGAAGTTGAAATTACTAGAAACCTGGATATTATGACCAAAAGCACATGAAATTTATTGGTTTTGTAGTGATGATGTCCCACGAGAGATACAAGGTCTGAGACATTGAAGGTATGCCTAATAATAAAAAATGGGTGTGGGGATAGATATAGTATACACCGGGATTTTAGGCTACCAACATGAAAATTATGAATTCAAACACAATCTTCTGTGTGGATATAGTTATAGTCTATATAGGATTTTAGGATACCAACTTAAAGACGGTAACTTCAAACACAATATTTTATCGAGTGTATCTTAGTATTTTGTTATAAAAATGGTTGTCATTTCAATTACACAAGCGGTGTCTCCAACTAGTAAAAAATTAAAAATCAAATCACCAAAAAGTTACTTTTGTTGTAACTAATTGCCTTAATTTAGATATAGATCTCTAAAGTCTTAGGCACTTGCTAAGTATCATTCCCATACTTCGACATACTTAACGATTTTATTGAAATGAAATGTATGAGAAGGAAGTAAGGATCATTATCAAATGATTAATGAGTATAGTGAGGAGTAAGTCATAGGCATAGCCATCAATGTGCATGTATAATATGTTTGAAGAAAGATCTAAATAAAGGTTACACCACTTTACACAAGTGATGAATTTCCCTCTAATACAAACAATGCAAGCAACAATCACTCTAGCATGATGTTAAAGGAAAGTACTAACAATTGTGTGTCATGTGAATGATGGAAATGCAAGGTGAGGTGGGACAAGCTACAAAGTAGATGTGGTGTCAAGGTACGAAGGAAGAAAATCCAGTATTCTAAGAAATCCTCCGAGTTTTTGTTTGAAGTTTGATATCGTGGCCTCTTTCGATATGTTGAGTCCTAGCCTAAAACATGCATTCAAAGCATGTTAATAAAGAGTATATGTACCAAGTTTTAGTGGATGTTTTTAGCATTTGATATGGTTTTATAGATTGCACTGTTATTACAAGATGTCTTCTCATATATTGTATGATTATTGGCACTCTTATGGCATGTAAATGACATGTTGGCTTAGTATTAGACATGTATATTTGTACTTATTTATAAGTTTTGATATTTGACAATTGAAGATGATAGTTTAATGTTTAGATATTTTTGTTCCATTTATTGTATGATTGTTGGCACTTGATTTTGGCACTCTTATGGTGTGTAAATGGCATGTTTGCTTAGTATTAGATATGCATATTTACTTATTTATGAACGTTGATATTTGACACTTGAAGATGATAGTTTAATTTTTATAAATTTTTGTCTCTCTTTAAAATCAGATGGTCATAATGATATGCAATATTTATTTAATAATTTCTAGTGATTAAACATGAATGATGAAGATAAGGATAATTGCATTCATATTCAGATTTGTCCTCCTTTCCTTTACACTTGCATTCATATTCATTTTTGTCCTCTTTATTGTCATATTCGATTGATTACTAATACCAATTTTATTGTGTTCATTTTGGATTGAAAACAATTTTAGAGACTATGAGTTTCATTCATTTGTATATGAGTTATGGCTGTAACTTAGTATAATTTGGGATAAAATCACATCCACGTGTTTGAATGTATGCTTGCCACAACAAGATTAGGTGCAACTCATAATTGACATAGAAAACCTTTTTGATTTCTATTTCAATGTTTTAATAATCCATTTTATGTGTCCATTTACAAATATCTATAACAATTGGGATAAACATGAAAAGTGGACTTGGTAAGCTAAATTATTTTTTAAATATAATTACAAAAAAATAAACATATTATTTTGTGCATATTTAAAAATTATGCAACAAAATAGTGTGTTAGTGTGTGTCTCTTTTGTCAATTGTTTTCTGTATGATTTTTTAAATGAATAGATCCTTCTAAAATGCAAGTAAGTTGGTTGGGTCTAATTACATAGATGGGATAATGGTGAGATGTATCACATCTCTAATAATATTTTGGTTCAGTATAAGCTTTTGTTTCTATCTATGTTTTTTAGGTTTGAAGGTTTGGTTTCAACCTTCAACATATTAGCAAGGAATTTGGCATCTAGTAAAATTGAAATAAAGGTAATGAAATGAATCATTTTACCAGTTGATATTTTGTTGTAGTTAAATGGAATTTCTCATAATTTGCATTCTATCCTTTTTCATTTTAAAATGAGTTTAATTAGCATTACTTTTTTTTCATGTTAATGGCAGCCTCATACTACAATCCCAATATAAGCATGATGCCTACGTACTATGCCCAACTGTTACTATGCTCATAAAGTGGACAAAATATGTAATAAAAGACAAAATTTGGGGCATTAAAACAATTGAGTTGATGAGTGGTTGTTTAACCACTGCCATGATGTGCAAACATAAGGTGATCTATACCTTATTATGATTTTTTTTAAGATTTTGTTTTTAGACAACTTTTTTGTTGTATGTGTGTGTATATATATATAATGTCTTCCAATGTAAAAGAAGTATAGTTTTTTTTGAATGAACTAGATTCATTACTTGCCAATACAAGCTTTCTTTCTTCATATTGTCTTTTTTTTCTATAAATTATTTTTAATAAATAATAAAATTTTGATGTACTCTTACATTTTCAAATGAAAAGAATGATTTATTTTTACATGTGAGCAGTGAAGGGTTCAATATTTCACAGCACTTCAAAGTGAAATGGGACTCTAGCCTTCAAATTTAATCCCAGCTCTCACCCATTTAATCACTATAAACTTAATCTAGCCACAAACTATATAAATGTGCTAATTTATAAATTGAAATGATTCTTAATTAATATTAAATTCATTCTACGATCATGGCCTTTCACAACTTTTTAAATAAATTATGAATAACAGACGAGCAGTGCTTCTAAATAGATATATTGTTCTCCAGCTCTTCCACATTCTTGATCTGGGTCGTGCATACTATAATACTTGCATCATGAATGAATTTAAAGCTCTGACAATGAATGAATTTAAAGCTCTATATAACGAGGAGAACATTTTAATATTTAAATTTTTGACACTGAAAAAGTTAATGCCAATTGTACGCCCATACTTCCATTAGCCGCTAAATTCTCCATTATCTTGAAAACAATGTGATGTTTTCTTAATTCAAAGTATGAAATACGTATACGTTATGGGGATGCATGTGCATTGATGAAGGGATCTATTAGTTTTCAATTACATAGTCTTATGAGGAAACAAAGATTGGCAATTTTAAAGAAATGGATTACAGTGAAATGACGGTGAAGTTGATCATATTGTTCCAATGATCCTTTATTATTTTGAAGCTGAATCATCATATTGTGCCACCATTATTACTGGGTTGGATTTAGATGAAATAATTTCAGTTGGATATTGTATTTGCATTCTCTAGTGTTAAGTAGGTTATTTTATTAAAAAAATTATATCCTTTTTCAATATGAATTATTTTTATTTTTAAGTTTAAAGTTTATTAATTTAGATATTGAATTCCAAATATTTTGGTTATATTATTTTGTATTTTTATTATTGATTTTAATGGTAAAATTTATTTTTAATAATTTGTATTACATTTATAAACTTACAATACAAATATTTATAACTTCTTAATTTATCAAGATTATAATGAGTTTGGAAAGATTTTAAATACAATAACAGGATTTTTAAGTAAACTATAAAGTATTTTACCTCTTAAGATCCATAAACCAAAGTTGATGTCAATAAACCTTTATCATCATCACAATATAATATCTTAAAAATAATTACATAATAGACCTATTAAAATTCTTTTATTTGCTTTATCAAATTTTTATTATGCTATTTGATTAAGCTTTTCAATATAATTTTCTAAAAAAATATTCTTATCTGATATTTCTCATGTTATATGACTTTTTAACATTATTTACTGTATTTGAATAAGAGATTAGTCATAGTTTTATCAAATTTGATCAAAGTTTTCACAAATCCCAAAAGGATTCACCAACCACATTTCAAAGAAATGAAACATTGGTCCTTTGATTGCATAAGCATAAATGGTTAAGTAACGACAGGCAGCATTGATAAATTTTTCAATGGCATTGCAGCCGATACAAATCGGGTGTCCATTGCAACAAATGATTTAACATTCAAAGATATTTAAGGGTTTTTCATTGTTGAAAATCCCTAACATTCAAGGCTATTTTTGCATTTTCAACAACAATCAATCTTAACATCCAATGCAACCTCTTCACGAATTACCAGTTGTTTCTTGCATGCATTTAGAATGGCTGCTTGATTTAACGATCAGCAACTTCACTTTCTTTCTTTGTGGAGTTGGATTTGTGATGGCATGGTATAAAGGTCTTATTTGTAGGAATTTTTTAGTGGCATGGTATAAATACAAGGTCTTTGCTTAATGAAACTGTGTCATAGCTCCTTCGTTCATGGGATATTAAAGAATACCCCTAATTTAACTAGATATTGAATATTACTTACAAAAATCCTTTTGTTAAGCCCCCTCCCAATACATATTTCCAATTAAAAAAACAGTATTTTTACAATATATTCCTTATTTTTACTAAAAACCCCTTTTTATACCCCCAAATACCTATATATCCCCTATACCTTATTCTCTTCCCCCAATACCTACAATATATTGACCTTATTTTTCACAATTAAAAACCACCCAATATGAATGAAATTGATACGATATTGCTCAACAAGGTGAATCCCAGTGGGCATAAAAGCCACATTTCTAGGAATTTCTTGGTGATAAGGTTTTGTGCTGGTTTCAAACAGGTTTTGGTTGGTGTAACAGCCATCCTAGAGGGAGTGTTAGTCTCAGATAAAAAAAAGTGCTTTGATATAGCTGTGAGTGCTTTGATATAACTGTTGGTTTCATTGCCGATTTGATATGGTTGGCCAAAGATCAAATTGGCATTCACCAAAGAAAGACACTGAAATTGAAACTATGGCCTAACTCTTTAACTCTTTTTTAGGGTTTGTGTATATACCTGAGCCATCAGATGGAGCACATTGCCTTACAGGAATAAGTTGTATAAATGCCTCCTCAACGGATCTATATATTTGAACTCCTGCGACTATTCAGCATCACAATCCTTCCCATCATTAACATCAAAAAACATTAATGCTTTTCACCATAATATTCAAAGTTTTCGATTTCCGATATTCTCCAAGGCGGATAGATTTAGATGCAAAACTTCATATGTTTACAACTATTTCTTTAAAGCAACAATATTCTTCCACCGTTCACATTTAGGATTCAGAGTAAGTATGATGCCTGAAAGTTTTTCTGACCACCATTATCTGGGAAAAGTGCAATAACTTTTAATGCTTAGTTTACTGTGTCAATTTAATTTTGACACAGTTTTAATCTTACCTTAATTTCCAGTTTACTGGAAGAATTATTGTAAGCAATTTTCACAAATTGGTTTGGGACAGTTTTGCGCAATAATAAAATACTTTGCTTCTTCATAAATTTTGATTTGCCCAAAACCAAATTATTTTATAAAGGTGGTGAACCATATTTGAAAGGTCCATTCCTGAATAACAAAAAAGTTATTTAGTAAACATTTTTCAAATCATTTTTTTCGATATTTTAGGACAAGGTTTTAAGCAAAACCAATTTATAATTATTTTATAAAGGTCCACTTCTTGATAACAAAAATTTATTCACTCCACAAATAAAAGAAAATATTTTTCAGGGCAAGGTCCTAAATTTGTGTGTTAAAATTTTAATTTCACAACTTTATTAACCTTTTTAACAACTTTATTTTAATTATTTATGACCAAAAAAATACACTTACATGATATTTAAGCACTTGAGCATAAAAATATTTGAGGCATGAATCAAGCTTGGAAATAACATAAAAAATATTATATTTATTTAAATGCATAGGGATTTCAGAATTTACTTTTTTTTTAACATATTCTATGCTGTAAGTGATGTTTGTATTCTTTGGCAGCCTTCATCCTTTTCTTCTCTTTTCATCTCTATTCTCTTCTTTATTGAAAAAATAAGTCTAAATTCATTTACATAGATACATAACCTACTTCTCTTAGAAATTACTAGATCAGACACTAAATACTAATAATTTTTTTATTGAAATTTACCAAACAAAAAACTTATAAGTTACTATGCCACCACATAAATGAGATGAAACCTAAACTCCATACTGTTACAATTGACTAAATGTACTTGTATTATTTCTAAATGAACTCACAAAGACTTATCAGAATTAAATATTAAACTGTCTTAATTATATATAATCCTACCACCATTATTGTAAAAGCTTATAATTATTTTTTCTTGTTCAATCTAAAAGCTTATAATTTAAAAGCCATATAAGCTATATTATAAATTAAAACCTGTGATCATAGGTTTCAGAATCAGATTGTAGGCATACAACAAAACGTTGTCTATGAACCTGCCGGTGTTGATCAAGATTATTTATAAACGCTTATAATTTATAAATAATCTTGGCCAAGATTTGATTTGATGTTCATGCACAACATTTGGGCCTATGCCTGCATTCTGAAATCTGAAACCTTTCATCTTATAATTAATGTAAGAGCTTACCAACATTTGTTGTTTCATACACACAGCAATTAGGAGTATGACTGCATTCTGAAATCTGTGATCTTCCCCATGTTAAAATTGATTCGTTGCAAAAATCATATCTCAAGAATGACATAGTCAGGTTTAAGTTGACAATTGAAAGGTCTATTACCTTCTCTTCCTCTCTTGATAGTGGTCTTGGAATGATGATCGCTCGGAGTCCTTGTGCGTATGTTGTTGGAATTAGGTGTTACAGATTTCCGTCATGTGCATATTCCATGAATTCAGATTGTTCTATGGAGATACTTCGTTTGTGCAGGCACAATTTGGAAGACAACCGTAAGATAATATGAAAAGATTCAGCCCATGCTAAAAAATTAATTGAAACAATCCATGATTTCGCTTCCCGTGTGGCAAGAGATTTGATTATCAAAAAGAAAAGGTGGATTACCAATGACCTTTGGGTAGGTTTTTCGCCCACAACAAATCTTTGCTGTGTGCCCTACTAATCTACTAATCTTGTTAGAGGTATATGCCAAAGCTTTGCATCCTCCACGCCCATCCTTAATCAAGGATTAAAAGGGCATCGCCAGGCAGGACAATTCTCATTGTAAAGGCTTATTAGCCAATTTAAAACCAATATTAATAAATAAATATATGTATCTCACAAATAAATTAAAAAATTTGTTTATATATAAATAATTATTTTAAAAAATATTTGTTCACAAATAAACTAAAAAATTTGTTTATATATAACTAATTATTTAAAAAAATATTTGTTCATTATGTTATTTATTAATATTAAAAATATTATTTTCATAGTAATGATATTTTAACAATATTTATTTATTATAAATATTTTTAATGTTATTAATTTATTATTTCTTTCATATGCACTGTAGGTCAACTAGTAAAAACCACATTTTACAAAGTGATTGTTATTAGTCCATAAACCTATATCGACCATTTTTTAAAATATGGTTATTAATAGTATATTTATAAATACAACTTATTTATACAAAGTGGATAAAAGGTTTTTTTTTAATATAATTATAAAATACTTTTAAAAAATAGAGCAATAAATACAATTGGATTGCAATCCTTAGTAATATGTATTATAAGAACATACTTGAAGGAGATTCTAAAGTATGGATCAGGAATATGTATGGTTAGTTAATCATCTTGAATTAAAAAAGTTTATAAATAATCTTTATTTATAAAAGTTAAAATATGTAATTAACTTGTTGTGAGCATGGGAGCCAACTCTCGCACCATGTTTATGTTTGTTTCAAAATTACAAATACACTAAATTCCAGAAACAAATAACATTAACCGTAACAAAAGCAGATTTGAATGAAGTACATGAAACTACTAAAACTAATATATAAATGAATAAAACTGCAATGAATGAAGAATCACTTAACAATATTTTTTGGTTATGGAATCTTGAGGAGTTCCGGCATTATTATCAATTAATATGTTTGCACATTGACAATAAACAAATCAATGTTGGTGAAGTAGAAGAGAACTTGTAGGATCTTACCATGCCCACATACCA
The DNA here is from genome assembly GCA_001517045.1 of Pseudotsuga menziesii. Taxonomy (NCBI): domain Eukaryota; kingdom Viridiplantae; phylum Streptophyta; class Pinopsida; order Pinales; family Pinaceae; genus Pseudotsuga; species Pseudotsuga menziesii. Next base: position 78,792 of record LPNX010614408.1, on the reverse strand, counting down.
CACTTTTAAGAAAAGAGATTGATTGAATTTTCATTCCTTGTTATGAAGGACATTTTCATTCCTTGTTATGAAGGACATTCAACATATGAACCATGAAAATAAAATTGAAGAGTTATTTGTAGATGAATTTGATAATATCAAATTTAAAGTGTTGAAGAAGAAAGTGAAGTTGAAGAAGAAAGTTAAGATTAAGTGTTGAGAATCAAATCTTTTGGGTTAACATTTTCCCATATTGTTGTGTTATTATTATTCATCATTGTCTTGAGAAAAGGAAATGATGAGTAGGACTTCAAGAGTCTAAGAGGCCACTTAGAATATGAACTCAATGGTCAATTCTCTTGTATATATGTACATTAGTTAATCAAAAATAATTGTGCTTTGACGCCTATTTTTATGTTTTGTGTGGTTATGCTATTTGGTTAAATTGACTTTGTGTTTTCCAATATTATTTATCGAGATCCTTACACTGGTATCAAAGAAGCTTTTGAACTTGCAGCCTATGCTAATCTGCCATAAATTTTCACTGCTGGAAACACTAATTTATGACATATTAATTATTATGCATTTGATCTTTACTTGTCGTATTTTTCTGTGCATTCATAATTCTTGGTCTACACTTGCTCAACTTCTAAGAATCCTATATTTGGTGTACATCATTATTCCCCAATGGATTCGTGTACCTGTGCTCTTAATCTCATCCCACCATCCTCCCAATTCTGCTCTGTATGTTTGGTTCTCTACCATAATTCTCATCAAGCAAGAAACGTTATGTCTGCATTCCATTTTCCTGCCATCATTATATGTGGTTCAGACCGTATTCATAATTTGTGGTAAAACTTTGATTCAATCTTTAGTAACTCGTGCTATAGGATAGTTCTTTTTGCTTACATTCCTGTGAGTGATGTATAGATATTACATTGAACCCTAAATTCTTCTATATTATATATCACCACACTTTACTCATCTAGAATGTGGCATTAACCCCAATATTTTTTTGAATGAAGTCTAGATTGTGTCATAGTAATTACGTCCATAGGTGTATATATCTTAGAATTTTGGGGTGGGCTACTATCTATGTTTTTTTTATCTAGGGAGGAGAATGAGACAAGTATACTATCCAGATTGATTCTATGGGTGTGGTCCAAGATTAAACGAGAATGAGACAAGTGTACTCTCCAGATTGATTCTATGGGCCTAGTCCAAAATTAATAATTTCAAAAAAATAAAAAAATAGTTTAATTAACATGTGATAAGCACAGTTAGTGATAGTTGTAAAAATTAAAATTAATCTTCAAGTATTTGATTATTAGATACAACTACCAGCTTAACTCCATTAATACAACTATTAGCTTAACTATTAGATACAACTCTTAGGTTAACTCCAATAATTCTACAACTATTAGCTTAACTTCAACTCTAATCAATAAACTCCTCCAAACTCCTAATAAACTTCATCTCATAGTTGGACATGTAGTTAATATACAATTAGTATTATATGTTTAGGTTTTCCATATAGATATTTAATTATCTTTTTAGATTCTTTTTAAATGAGGTTACTCTAAATCATAATTAATAATTTCAAAAAAATAAAAATAGTTTAGTCAACATCTCATAAGTACAATTTGTGGGCTGATGCACAATCATGGACTCCTTTAAAGACACTTTAGATGCCACATAATACTAGAATAAACTGAAAACTCTCACGTTAGGTGACAATTAGGGGTACTTCCCTAACTTATTTGAAGATGAAGTAAAAAGAGAAAAGATAGGAAATTGAATCAACTTTCATAATATATTGCATTTATGCAGAGAAAATGTGTGTAAATGATTATAAAATTAGTTTCCGTGAAAGTGAGTTTTCAAATTTTCAGCACATCTTAACATATATGTTTGTGCGGGTGCAACAATATATGAGGTAAATGATGTCAATTTGGGATAAAATCTTGTAGACATATAAAGGACATATGAGCCTAGTGCAACACTATTTATTCAAAAGTTTTCATGAATTATTTATTATTATTATTAATTATTGAAGTCACGAAAGCTTGAAATTAAAACCTTAAGTGCTGGCGCAACACTTTAGGGAAAAAATTACTGAAATCCTTGATTTCTAAATATAAGATCGTAGAGCTTGATCTTGTCTAGTGTGCCATATAGTTTTATTGGGAAATGGTGATGGAAATCAAAAGTTATATAACAAACTATCGATATATGTATTTTCAAAAAATGACATGTGTCATTTAGAAAAATAATTATAAATAAATAAAACATAGTTTTGAAGGAAAAAATGACATATTCAGAATCATAAGATCATACTCTACAATATCCTAGATTTTCATAAAAAAATATTGTGTATGTCATAGCAAAACATGCAATCTAAATTGAGCATATTGATAGAGTTCTAAAAGACAAGCAATAGCCCCGGTTTATTTGTCCTAGCCAATAGGTTCGGTAGTCCGAAGCTATTTATGAACCTAATGCCAAACCTTATTCCCGCCAATTATTTTAATTTTAAAATAACGCATATGCGTTATAGCTTATTCATATTGCATATGAGATCTAATGCATATGCGATATGATAAAGCTATAACGCATATGCGTTTTGTCTTAACTAATTTGGTACGAGAGTAAAAAATAGTAATGGCATCCTTATCCCATTATAATACCATTTAGACAACACTATGATGGACACAAATAATTCCTCTTTTTAACGGTGAAAGAAGCCATGGGCTGTGCATCATCATCATCATCATCCTCATCCTCATCATCAGCATCACCCTCATCCTCCTCCTCATCATCATAGTCATCATCCTCCTCATCATCACCATCATTGTTCATCATCATATTCATCGTCACCCTCATCCTCCTCCTCCTCATCATCATCGCCCTCATCCTCATCAGCATCATCATGGTCATCATCATCATCATCAACATCTTCATCATCACCCTCATCCTCATCATCATCACCACCCTCATCCTCATCCTCATCATCATCATCATCATCATCACCCTCATCCTCATCCTCATCATCATCATCATCATCACCCTCATCCTCATTAGCTTCATCATGGTAATCATCATCATCATCATCGTCATCACCATCATCATCCTCATCCAATCCTCATCATCATCATCGTCAACCTCATCATCATCATCATCACCACCCTCATCCTCATCATCATCACCATCCTCATCATCCTCATCATCCTCATCGTCATCATCGTCATCATCCTCATCATCATCACCATCCTCATCATCATCACCATCATCATCCTCATCCTCATCCTCATCATCATCATCGTCAACCTCATCATCACCATCATCATCATCCTCATCATCATCATCATCATCACCACCACCCTCATCCTCATCATCATCATCATTGTCATCATCATCATCATAACCACCCTCATCCTCATCATCATCATCATAGTCATCCTCCTCCCCCTCCTCCTCATCATCATCATTGTTCATCATCATCATCATCATCATCATCATCACCCTCATCCTCCTCATCATCATCATCACCCTCATCCTCATCATCATCATCATAGTCATCATCCTCCTCCTCATCACCATCATTGTTCATCATCATCTTCATCATCACCCTCATCATCATCATCATAGTCATCCTCCTCCTCCTCCTCCTCCTCCTCCTCCTCCTCCTCCTCCTCCTCCTCCTCCTCCTCCTCCTCCTCCTCCTCCTCCTCATCATCATCATCATAATCATCATCATCCTCACTCTCATCATCATCATCATCATCACCACCCTCATCATCATCATCATCATCATAGTCATCATCATCCTCATCATCACCATCATTGTTCATCATCATCCTCATCCTCATCATCATCATCACCGTCATCCTCCTCCTCCTCATCATCACCCTCATCCTCATAATCATCATCATGGTCATCATCAGCATCATCATCATAATCATAATCATCCTCATCCTCATCCTCATCACCATCACCATCATCATAATAATCATCCTCATCCTCATCCTCATCCTCATCCTCATCATCATCATCATCACCCTCATCCTCATCATCATCATCATCATAGTCATCATCCTCCTCCTCATCATCATCTTCATCGTCACCCTCATACCCCTCATCATCATTATCATCACCCTCATCCTCATCATCATCATCATAGTCATCATCCTCCTCATCATCACCATCACCCTCATCCTCATCATCATCATCATCATCACCCTCATCATCACCATCACCCTCATCATCATCATCATCATCATCATCATCATCCTCATCCTCATCATCATCACCCTCATCCTCATCCTCATCATCACGGTCATCACCATCATCATCATCTTCATCGACACCCTCATTCTCATCATCATCACCATCCTCATCCTCATCATCATCATCATAATAATCCTCATCCTCATCCTCGTCATCATCACACTCATCTTCATCATCATCATCATGGTCATCATCATCATCATCACTCTCATCCTCATCATCATCATCATCATAGTCATCATCCTCATCATCACCATCATTGTTCATCATCATCTTCATTGTCACCATCATCCTCATCATCATCATCATCATGGTCATCATCATCATCATCATCACCCTCATCCTCATCATCATCATCATAGTCATCATCCTCCTCATCATCGCCATCCTTGTTCATCATCATCTTCATAAGCATAGATAAATGTAAATTGCATATATTCAGTGGGCACTAAATCGCATATGGGATATATCCCATATGCACTAAATTGCATATGCGTTTTGGAGAACATGTAAAAAACTTGCCCGTTCATTAAAAAGCATTGTATCAATATCGCATATGCGATATATCGGAGGTGCATTATATCGCATATGCAATATGTGTTTTATACAAAATGTTGGCTGGCGTGCTATGGGCCAGGTTTACTCTATCAAAAGACATAATTCATCTGAACCCGCGCACAGAGAATTGTTCAATATACAATTTTTTATCATTACTTACATAATTCCATAGTTTTGTACAGGTTTGGGTGGATTTCAATGGGGAATGTACGTAATAGAGGATGAAAGTCAGCAACGAAGGTGCTTACACCAGAAGAAGCATAAAATAAAAAGAAAAAAAGAGGGAAGATTCAAGAAATCATCGACATTCATTACATGAGCAAATAGTTCCCATTCCCCCTCAACAAATACTTGACGTAGAGGATGAGGAATATAATGCAACATTAAAGGAAGATGGTTATACGGAAGTTGATATTATTGATCCATTAGTAAACGAACAATCTTGTGAAGAGTTCAATAATTATGTTACTCCCAATGAAAATGTGACTCGGCAACAACCATGTTCGGTGGTTCAATCTCCTAATCGAAGTTGTGAGCCTGTAGTGGATGTAAACGTCACTCCAGCATTTCAAACGACAACAAATTTTGCATCAAAACAAAAGAGAACTCTTAAACCAATACAAGTGGATGAGAGTGGATTGAATTCCATGGAAGGTAAGGTCGCTAAACGCACTATCCTTCGTCATTGTTCTCAAATAATGAAACAATATTTTGATAACAAATCCGAAGCCAGTAAATGCCAATTGTTTTTAGCTTTGCTTAAATCTAGAAATATGGCAACTGTTAGAAGAAATTTAGGCATAACCACAATGAAGAATATTGAATTAAGTAATCACATTGTTAAATCTCTTGCTGCTGCATTCACATCGATTGGTAAAAAAACTCGTTCACAAGACTGTAATGTGGCTCGTTGTGTATTGGATGAATCAATTGTATGTAGATCCACAAGACAACGTCGTTTACTTAAATGCACATCGCAAATTGTGCCTTTACATCCAAAGACACTTAAAAAATATTCAGTAAGAAGAGACAACCTTGATGTAAAGGGACAAATGGAAACATTATGGAATTTAGCGGTAGGTTGCCCCACAAATACATGAAGTTAGTCGAAGCAATGAAGGGCCTAGTGCAAACGTTTTGGCATGATAACACTGGGCCTTCTTCTAACACGAAGGATGTGTTAAAACATTGTAGGGGTTCTAGAAACACTGAACCTCATGTTAAACATTATCTTGACATGACACAAACTCAACTGCTCGAGATGTTTAAAGTTGCGCACGTAGATCTAAGGCTTGGGCAAAGATCTTTTGAAAAATGAAAGCCTTGGTATGTTAGAATCAATACCATCCGGAACACTTGTTGTTGTAGATACCACATAGAGTTTGACCTATATTACCATACATTTGCACATATACGTCGTTTCTTGCATCCTAACCATGTGTAGGAATTCTCAAGTACAGTACCCCCAATGTCATCCAGAGATTTCATCCATAGCATAATGTGTCCAAGGCAAGATGGGTAGACACATTACTTAAAACAATCTATAGACGGTTCTTGTAGCAATTGTGGTGGGATTTCATTATGGTCTGATTGCAACCATGAAAGTGAAGATCAAGCATTCGAGAATGCAATTGTCGAGAAGCAGAACTATCAGTATGAGACATATCAGCTACATGATGGGAAATAAAGCAGGAAGATTAAATTGGTGACTTCACAAGTAAATTGTTGAATATTGACATATTAATATTCATGTACACATTTTTTATTATGTGGTTTATTGACATATTAATTTTCATGTACCAGGTGTGAGTATGTGATTTTATTCCAGAGTTTCGTGGAAAGATCCAAATGTACATTTAACATGTCGATATGGCACGGTGGCAAGATGAGAAATTCAGAATATGTTGGGACACCTTCCCTCTCGAAACAATACTATCAGTGGTTGACTTTGCAGAAAATTACACCCTACAACCACAAAATGAAATTCAAAGTCAATACTATCACTCAGAGCAGGTGAGCATAATGGAGCATATCACGTATCGACATGGGAAAGATAGCAATGAAGAGAAATGTGTGATACTGAAAGAAAGTCACTTCTACATAAGTGACAACCGGACCCATGACATCCATTACGTGCAACAATGCTTTCAATTATTCTATGATCATGTGATAGCTATGGATATACCATTTTGGCGTCATTTCATTTGGTCAGAGGGTTGCGCTAGATAGTTCAATAATGCACGTGTATTTAAATGGTTGTGTTTGTTGCACATAAAATACAAGGTGCCACATGTATGGAACTACTTTGAAACTGGTCATGGAAAAGGAGAGCACGATGGTGCTAGTGCATGCATTAAAACTTCCCTTCGAAGGGAAGAGATGAAGTTTGCAGGTGCTCTCCTTCGAGACGTTGCATCTATAGTCGAATGGTGTGCATCTATCATGGGAGAACAAGCAACAAGGAAACACTTAGTGCGAAGAATATTCTGGGAGGTGACAAATGTAGACTGATCACAAACACATCGGGTGAACACAGTGTGTGGAACTCGACAGTTTCATTCAATTAGAAGCTCAGACAACTCAGCCCTACAAATTTGGACAAGATTGAATGCTTTCTTTTACAGTTCATGTAGCATTGGTGAATGGGATGATTGTGAGTATACGAATACCGTTGATACATGGGATAGAGTGACACTTGGCACCAATTTCAACGGGGTTAATGAAATAGACCATTTGGAAGATGACCAGACACATATTTCTACAGACTATGATCACATATCGGATCTCATACAAGCAGGTACATGAGTAGTACCTAAATAAGAAAATGCATTTATGTATTGTTTACTTGACCTATGTAGAATTTAATTTATGTAGAAATTAGAAATGCAAGACCTTATTTACAAAATGTATTGTTAACTCGACCTATTTCCTTTCACAGGTCAGATATATGCAGTGGTTGCCTCAAAAAATAATGAATGGGGTTCTGAATATTGGTTGGCACATTGCTTAGAGGGGAAACAAACCATTCTATAACTTGTTACACATGATGAAAATATTGAATTCCCAACCAACTCGATGGTTATAAAAGGGGAGTACTTGACACTTGCAGCACAACAAAAAAGGAAGGCTGGGTATGTATATCAGGATTATAGACCATGAGCTATTGTATACCACTTCACCAACCTAGTAGTTGGTATAAACATCAAGCTGGGTCCACTTGGTCACAAAAATAGGTCACATGTACGATACTTGCTACCTCATATAGAGCATGAAAGATTGATGGACACCATCGACACTAGAGATGATCTGGATGGCCTACTTGTATGAGTGCATTGTAAGGTCCATTATTTAACCTTTAAAGTGAATTCTGAAGCAAAATTTGAATTATTTAACATTACTTTATTCCCAATGTAATAAACCTGTAATTGACAGACACCATTCACAGACATAATATTATTCAAAGGATACTGGACACTATAAACACGATCATACAACCTCGGGTGAGTTATCTATAAATCATGTTTGCACATTTTCATTCGGTTCTCTTTTCTTTCTTATGATGTTACTAATGTCTAGCCTTTCGTGTGCCTAGGATACAAACACCATCTACGGCACATTCGAGGTGCCAAGAATGGTGTCTTTAAACACCACCAAATAGAGTTTGGAAAATAACAAGCTCTCGAGTTGTTGAAATTTACATTTCTTGATGTTTTTAGTTTAATATACATTTAATTACATTTCCATGTACAAATCGGAAACCAACTAGGCTTACATGATCACCAATACTTGCATGCACCAACTAAGCTTTCATGAACACCAATTTTCATGCACCAACTAGGGTTGACAAGGTATGAGATGGAACTAGGGTTTAGTGAGCAATCACACAAGTTAGGAGAGGGAACTAGAAACACATGATTACCAATACTTGCATGCACCAACTAGGATTTCATGAACACCAATTTGCATGCACCAACTAGGGTTGACAAGTTATGAGATGGAACTAGGGTTTAGTGAGCAATCATGCAAGTTAGGAGAGGGAACTAGAAACACATGATCACCAATACTTGCATGCACCAACTAGGATTTCATGAACACCAATTTGCATGCACCAACTAGGGTTGACAAGGTATGAGATGGAACTAGGGTTTAGTGAGCAATCATGCAAGTTAGGAGAGGGAACTACAAACACATGATCACCAATACTTGCATGCACCAACTAGGCTTTCATGAACACCAATTTGCATGCACCAACTAGGGTTGACAAAGTATGATATGGAACTAGGGTTTAGTGAGCAATCATGCAAGTTAGGAGAGGGAACTACAAACACATGATCACCAATACTTGCATGCACCAACTAGGGTTGACAAGGTATGAGATGGAACTAGGGTTTAGTGAGAAATCATGCAAGTTAGGAGAGGGAACTAGAAACACATGATCACCAATACTTGCATGCACCGACTAGGATTTCATGAACACCAATTTGCATGCACCAACTAGGGTTGACAAGGTATGAGATGGAACTAGGGTTTAGTGAGAAATTTGCAAGTCAAGAGAGGGAACTACAAACACATGATCACCAATACTTGCATGCACCAACTAGGCTGTCATGAACACCAATTTGCATGCTCCAACTAGGGTTGAAAAGATATGAGATGGAACTAGGGTTTAGTGAGCAATTTGCAAGCTAGGAGACGGAACTAGTAACACATGATCACCAATAATTGCATGCACCAACTAGGCTTTCATGAAAACCAATTTGCATGCTTCAACTAGGGTTTACAAGGTATGAGATGGAACTAGGGTTTAGTGAGCAATTTTCAAGTTAGGAGAGGGAACTAGAAACACTTGATCACAAATACTTGCATGCACCAACCAGGCTTTCATGAACACCAATTTTCATAATCCAACTAGGGTTGACAAGGTATGAGATGGAACTAGGTTTTAGTGAGCAATCATGAAAGTTAGGAGAGGGAACTAGAAACACATGATCACCAATACTTGCATGCACCAACTAGGCTTTCATGAACACCAATTTGCATGCACCAACTAGGGTTGACAAGGTATGAGATGGAACTAGGGTTTAGTGAGCAATTTGCAAGTTAAGAGAGGGAACTAGAAACACATGACCACTAATACTTGCATGCACCAAATAGGATTTCATGAACACCAATTTGCATGCTCAAACTAGGGTTGACAAGGTATGAGATGGAACTAGGGTTTAGTGAGCAATTTGCAAGTTAAGAGAGGGAACTAGAAACACATGATCACCAATACTTGCATGCACCAACTAGGCTTTCATGAACACGAATTTTCATGCTCCAACTATGGTTGACAAGGTATGAGATGGAACTAGGGTTTAGTGAGAAATTTGCAAGTTAGGAGAGGGAACTAGAAACACATGATCACCAATACTTGCATGCACCAACTAGGCTTTCATGAACACCAATTTTCATGCTCCAACTAGGGTTGACAAGGTATGAGATGGAACTATGGTTTAGTGAGCAATCATGCAAGTTATAAGAGGGAATTAGAAACACATGATCACCAATACTTGCATGCACCAACTAGGCTTTCATGAACACCAATTTGCATGCACCAACTAGGGTTGACAAGGTATGAGATGGAACTAGGGTTTAGTGAGCAATTTGAAAGTTAAGAGAGGGAACTAGAAACACATGATCACCAATACTTGCATGCACCAACTAGGCTTTCATGAACACCAATTTGCATGCTCCAACTAGGGTTGAAAAGGTATGAGATGGAACTAGGATTTAGTGAGAAATTTGCAAGTTAAGAGAGGGAAATAGAAACACATGATTACCAATACTTGCATGTACCAACTAGGCTTTAATGAACACCAATTTTCATGCTCCAACTAGGGTTGACAAGGTATGAGATGGAACTAGAGTTTAGTGAGCAATTTGCAAGTTAGGAGAGGGAACTAGAAACACATGATCACCAATACTTGCATGCACCAACTAGGCTTTCATGAACACCAATTTGCATGCTCCAACTAGGGTTGACAAGGTATGAGATGGAACTAGGGTTTAGTGAGCAATCATGTAAGTTAGGAGAGGGAACTAGAAACACATGATCACCAATACTTGCATGCACCAACTAGGCTTTCATGAACACCAATTTGCATGCTCCAACTAGGGTTGACAAGGTATGAGATGGAACTAAGGTTTAGTGAGCAATTTGAAAGTTAGGAGACGGAACTAGAAACACATGGCCATGTACAAATTGGAAACCAAATAGGCTTTCATGAACACCACTTTGCATGCTATCACTAGGGTTGACAAATAATGAGATGGAACTAGGGTTTACTTCAACCAATTTAGGGTTTGTAGGGTATGATGTATGTTAGTATGGTATGATGTTAGTATCATAGGATATTGTAGCTTATGATATGGTATATATTACACATGCATGCATGACTTAGTGTTATGGTATATTGTTAGTATGTTATGTTATGGTATGTTATTGTATGTTATTATGGTATGATGTTAGTGTCATAGGGTAATGCAGGGTATGTTATTGTGTGTTAGTATGGTATGATGTTAGTATCATAGGGTATTGTAGGGTATGATATGGTATATTACACATGCATGCATGACTTAGTGTTATGATGTTAGTGTATGGTATATTACAATGGTATGGTATGTTAGTATGGTATGATGTTAGTATGTTATGTTATGGTATGTTATTGTATGTTGATATGGTATGATGCTAGTGTCATAGGGTAATGTAGGGTATGTTATTGTGTGTTATTATGGTATGATGTTAGTATCATAGGGTATTGTAGGGTATGATATGGTATATTACACATGCATGCATGACTTAGTGTTATGATGTTAGTGTATGGTATATTACAATGGTATGGTATGTTAGCATGGTATGATGTTAGTGTCATAGGGTATTGTAGGGTATGTTATTGTATGTTAGAATTGTATGATGTTAGTATCATAGGGTATTGTAGGGTATGTTATTGTATGTTAGAATTGTATGATGTTAGTATCATAGGGTATGATATGGTATATATTACACATCCACGGATGACATAGTGTTATGATTGTTAGTGTATGTAATTTAGTTAGTGTATGGTATGGTTCTGATGTTAAAAATTTGAGGATAGCCATAATGTTAAAAAGTTGATGAGTTGTAAATTCTTCCTTTAAGTTTTGAAAATTCATAATTTAGCACACATGTGAACCACACATATCATTATATCACATAGGTGAACCACACATATCATGTTCCAAGATCAAGTCAACCATATATGTATAAATTTGAACCTTGCTTTATATTATATATGTATAGAAATAATGTTACAAAAATTGTCATGCCACATGGCCATAATACAAAATAGTGGATAAAAAAGTACATTTGTGTGTATATGAACAAAAGTTACATCTATGTATTCCCCCTATACATTTATTCTAGTTATCCCCCCTTTCACTACCATTGCCAATGTCTTCGGAGAAGTCTAGCTTTCTTTTTCGACTGCTCACTGGAGATCCCCATCGTTGAACAAGAGGGATAGGTCGCATCAATGGAGATTGTAGAAAAACCAAATTTTGTAAGTTAATTTAACAACCTTTAAAAATTCTATGTACATTTGTTCAAATTCCAAAACCAATATAACATTTTTACTTACTGTACGTGAGTAAGTAATGGTGGGTCGTGGTGCCTCACTAACAACGACCCTAATTGGGTGCTCTTCAAGCAACACTTGCTCACTATCAAGCTGCATAAAAAAATATATATGTCAATGTCAACAAATATACATGTACCTTGGGGGGGAAGAGGTGGGTCACCAATTTGGGTCTCTTCAAGCACCAAATCAGAGAAAGCGATACACAAACGTACAAAGAAAGCGATACATAAACATACCTACTAAAGAAAGCGATACATAAACATACCTACTAGCTCATCAAAGTTGGGTCACCGATTTGGTGCTCTTCATGCACTGGTGCCTCACTAGGGGCCTGCATAAAGTAACATATATGTCAATTTCAGATAAAATAGTGAATCAGAGACATATATACTACATGGACAAAAAATGATGTTACCAAAGAAAGCGAAACATACATGTACCTGGCTAGGGGGAAGAGGTGGGTTGACAACAACCTCGCTTTGATGCTCTTCAAGCACCACTGTCTCAATAGGTTCCTGCATAAAGTAACATATGTCAAAGAGATACATATGTCAAATTCAGATAAGAAAAAGAATCTTAGCCATATATACTACATAGATGAAAAATGATGTTTTCAAAGAAAGCGAAACATACATGTACCTGGCGGGGGGGGAGACTTGGGTCGGCAATAGGCTTGCACTGGTTCTCTTCAAGCACCAATGGCTCAATGGTTCCCTACATAACGTAACATATGTCAATGTCATATAATATAAAGAAAAAGAGACATATACATGATGGACGAAAAATGATTTTTCCAAAGAAAGTGAAACATAATTAAAAGCATATTTAAAATAATACCTGTGTTTGGGAATCTACCTCTATATGAGAGGCAATAGGCTGAGATACAATGTACTCATCCTGATCACCTTGCATAAAACATGTTGTATCAAAATTAGGATGTATTGAATGTTACAATCTATACTATAAATATGTAAATAATGTTGACAAATTAACAAGTATAGTTCTTACCCCTATTGGTGAAGAACCAAACCCATATGCAATACTGACAACCGCATCAATGTTCTCAACATTAATCGGTGGACTATGCAACTCTGGTGTGCCATGGGACACCAACTGTATATTTGTTCACATAATTTGTTAGATAATTAAATAGAAATAAATTGCGAAACAATTGAAAATTTTGATATGAAACAAAATATAATATGAAAATAATGAGTTTTACTTACAAAGCGAAGTAATCCATTGTCTTGGAAGTCTGAAGTAGGGCCATAGCATATGCCTCCACACAATGTGCAAGGGTGTGGAGTAACATGATGCTCTGAATGCTCTGCATCTCCTGTGTGATTTGTATATGGGCCTGCCTTAGAAGTGCCAGCCCCTTGGTCTACATTGCCTTGGACATCAGTCCCATGCCGAAGCAATGTATCTGCCAAGTCAAATAATTCCTCCTATGTATCCTCAATCATAGGAGCCACAGGAGGATATAGCTGAGGGGGTTTTGGTGTGCATGGAGGACATGGCACACGGTTAGGATCCATCTTGGCCCCTTCCCTATCTTGGGGCATCCCATGACCAACAACCTAGAAGCCTAAGATATCGAAGTAGTTAACATGTTTCCCTAGGATGAATTCTGCATACAACTTCCTAAGGAAATAAAATGGGATGTCCCTATTCCCATGAGGGTCTTCATCGAAGACCATATACCAACGATCCATCCAATTGGCTTTTATATTTGGTTCAATGCACTAGTCTGTGGAAATGTGTGCTCTGGTGGGTTTAACCAATCTGGTGCTAGGGTCCAAGAATAATGAAAATAATTGGTTTTTTGTAATTTTAAGGGCTTTGATGTCTTTATAACTCAATCCATCGGAGTAGTATTTCCTCCTGGATTATATGTACAAGCTAATGTTGTACAAATATCCTTAGGCTTCGGCAATTGTGTTTGTTATTGTGTCCAATGCATCGGCTAAAGACTCTCTCAAATGATCCCCCCCCTCTAATAGATGAGCTAAGGCGTCTCAATGACTCCAAATGCGCAATAATCTATGAGTTTTGATTTTGTTCCCCCTCTGTGTTTAGGTTTGGGTTCATGTTTGGGTTAGGTTGTGGGTTAATTTGTTGTGGGTTAGGTTGTGGGTTATTATAGGGTGGGTTTTCCACATTGTCTTGTTCATTTCTATTATCTGTTAATATTTAAACAAAAAGAGACAAGTTATTTTACTTAATCATTCTTTGATTTCATTCAATTTTTTTTATTAAATTTGTTTCAAATAATTATAAAAACTATGAAATTATGGAAAACAATAAAGAATTGAAGACTAATTGAAATGGATAAGAGCATTTAACTACCATTGGAGCCAATCCACCTCCAACTCGACCTCAAAATCGGCCTCCAAAAGCTAAAACACAAATTGCTTCTACGTTATTTCGCCCACGCGGTTTTTCGCTCTCCCGATCATCGACTGTGCAAATGATATTTGAGGCCTGTGGCCTCTGTTTTTTTTTTATATAGTTTTCAATATCACATATGTGATATATCGCACTTGCGATATATCGCATATGCGTTTTGTAAATGTGAAATATCGCATATGCCCCATTCTTCTTCCTACCTAAATAATTAAATAAAAGAATTAAAATTTAGTAGTCTATAAGTCACTTTAGTGGATTGTAAGTCACTTTATGTAGTCTATAAAATATTTTTGGTAATGTGAAGCATGTAACTAGAAAGGTTATTTTTCTCATTATGTTGGTGTAAACATATTTTTATTGTTCTAAGCATTTACAAACATGGTTTTGGAGCCATAGTAAAGGCCATCCAAACCAATTGAAGGATTAATTGAGTGTGGGAATACAAAAAAGATATGCCTAAAATAATGTTATCCAACAAGCATGAACTTGAATAAAGATGAGAAGGAGGTTACTAAAATTTCAGTGAAAATTTATGAGAGACGGGTAACGGCAAATGAACTTGACAAAAATTTACAGGAGGAAATAAGAAAACTAAGTAGTCATATTGTCGATAACAAGTAGAGGATGCAATATATTTAGAGCAAAGCTTTGTGGAGGATTCTATCTTTGTTGATTCCAATCTAGCATGAAATAATAATTATTTCCTTAAGCTTCTTACTTAAATTACTAGAGATTTCCATTAAGAGTGGTGTTAACAACACAAATAGAACATGGATATTTGAGTGACACTCCACAACTTGAAAGTTTTGTGAGGCTATGGGAGTCCTATTTACATAATGGATGAAGGAATACCCTCTCCGCTTTCATTAACATGTCGTTGAATTAGTCACATGTGCAGAGAAATACAAGTGGTGTGATAGAAAAATTAATATTTGAAACATGAATTAGGGCCTTTCGTGTTGTCCATTTATCATAGGTTATGCTTCTTGTAATAATAGAAGATGAAGAAGATTCAGGTGATGCTACGCAACTTAAACCTTTTGCGAGGCTATGCGACTCCTTTTTAAATGACCGATGAAGGAATACTCACTCCAATTTTGACATTTTCATGGTGTAGTCACACGTATAGCCAAATAGAGATGGTGTGATAGAAAAAGAAATAAATGAAACTTGAACGAGGGTTTTCGTCTGGTTGTTTCTCCTTGGTAAAATACCTATGTGAAAATACATGTAGAAAGTTACAAATGTCGATAGTTTGTCAAGAAATGGGTTTCCCATCGAGGAGGAATTGGAAACAAATGCAATACATAGGCTTCTTGTGTGGTTTGGTATTGAGATGGTTTTCTTCTAGAAACTACCTCAAGTGCCATTGTTGTTACACAATAGTGTTATTGATTGGCTGATTATCTTAGAGAAGTGATTCTCAGACGAGCTCCACCATCACATGTGCTAGAAGAAATGGTAATATTAAAAGAAATTGTTGATTAAAATCAAGAAAAACTCTATTGTCTTAATTATTTTGTATGCATAATGTTACCTATTACTTTCCATGCATATACACATAATGTTACCTATTACTTTCTTAAATGCGATATATGCGTTTTGTAAATGTTAAATATCACATATGCGATATTTAACATTTAGAAAACACATATGCGATACTTCTTTACAAACCTTAGCCTTGTGTTTGGACTCAGGTTATTCCAAACGTACCATCAATAACGCATATGCGTTCTTGATTTGCACTTCGGAAGTGTGTTTCTGATTTCTTAAGTGGCACTAAAAAGTGGAACCAACTTCATGCGAGCGCCCTTGTGATAGTTGGAAAAATCAAACTTGATCTTCAACTATTTGATTACTAGATACAACTATTCAATTATTAGCTTAAATACATTGATGATACAACTATTAGCTTAACTTGAACTCCAATCATGACTTTTACTTGAATTGCAATTGCCAATATATTAACTTTTAAATTAACTATTATATACAACTATTTGCTTGCTACTTAACTCGAATGATTCTACAATTACTAGTTTAACTTCAACTCTAATCATAGTTATATTGGATAAATATTAGATACAACTATTGTCTTAATTCCAATGATTCTACAACTATAAGCTTAACTTCAACTCTAATCGCGGTTATATTGGATAACTATTAGATTGTTCCAATAGTGATGCAACTATTAAATTAAATTTAGATGAACTCCATCTCTTAGCATGAGAAATTGGCCTTGACTGCAGTGAAACCATGCACCACGAACAATCATTTAGGTAATGTGCAGCTTATCTGACAGCTGAACTCCATCTAGCAGATGGGAGTCAGTTAATGTGCATAAGGCTTAGTCTAATATTTATATTAATTATTAGATACAACTATTAGCTTAATTCCAATGATGACACAACTATGATTCTAACTTCAACTATGAGCTTAACAATCATAAATTAAGTGGTTGTTATCTTAGCTTAACTATTAGATACAAGTAATTTACACATTCTTTATAAGTAAAAAAACATTATCAATATGTCAAATATATATGTCTCGGCATATTTCAAATATATTAATCTTAGTAATATGGTTGTTGCTAGTGGTAAAGACACTTCCCTTGTGATATTTTCAATCCTGCAATTGTGGAGATCTTGTGGTAATCTTGGTTGTTGCATTTGTGTGAATGGAAGATGGTTCCTTATTTTCCATATCATTATGCAACTTGAAGTTGTAAATCACCATAGATATGTTAAAATGCATGTGTGAGCTATTTGTGAAGTGCCATCATGAAGTTAAGAAGAGAGAACACTGCTTGGTGACACCACCAACGTTTTCAGGACAAGAATCCACTAGTGTGTTACTCCACCAACATAGTGTGACAAACTGAGTATGTTGCATTTCTCACAATGAAGACTAATGTATTTTAGAGAAACATTAATAATTTCCATTAGAGGAATTTTGAGGTCTAAAATGGGCCTCCTAAGAAAATAATAAAATAATAGTTAAAATAATAAATAATATTTATTAATTTTGGAGGAAAAAAGAAAAAAACTATTTTTTGTGTTCATATTTTCGACATATATCCCTGTGTTCTTACTCAAATTTCGATCGGGAGAGCTCGTTGGATGTGGAATTTGATTCTACATCCAACGAGTACCCACAATGCATACTTTTGACAGACCCCGCTACCTCAAAAACAAGAAATACCTGAAAAATTGTGATGACATCATCACGTTTTTTCAGGTATTTGTTGTTTTTGGGGTAGCAGGGTCTGTCAAAAGTATGTAGTGTGGGTACTCGTTGGATGCAGAATCAAATGTTGCATCCAACGAGCTCTCCTGGTTGAAATTTGATCATCACGTTTTTTTAGGTATTTCTTGTTTTTGGGGTAGTGGGGTCCATCAAAAGTATGTCGAGTGGGTACTCATTGGATGGAGAATTTAATTCCACATCCAATAATCTCTCCCGATCAAAATTTGAGAAAAAAAATGAGATATGTCGAAAATACAAACAAAAAAATAGTTTTTTTCTTTTCTTCCTCCAAAATTAATAAATATTATTTTATTATTTTAACTATTATTTTATTAATTATTTTTAGGAGGCCCATTTTGAGTTGAAATTTCGTTTAATGCTCATTGAGTGCATTCTCTATCTCTTCGGTGGTGAGTGGATGTGAATACTTTGTTTAATCTATCCATTGGTACTGTGTTGAAGTATAGATGCCTTGAAATTTAGTCCAACACTATTGTTGTGACATGGAATTTGATGTATGACGAGCTAATATTAAAGGAATACTTCTATGAGTGGATAAGACCATGGTTGGCTCATGAAAAATCCTCTTGGTGAAGACTTCAAATATATAGCAACTCGTTGTAGAAGAATGTATAACAACTAGTGATTCTTCATCATTGGATGCCCATGAAATTAAAAATAGATGGTTTCCATCAAGAGACCGTTTCCATTATCTAGTAAATTTTCCAATATTGTGAATCTTTCTTGGATGTAAATATCATTGGTGACCTCCATTTTCTTTTGAAACTTGGCATACTAACAGTGGTATCCTACTTGAAGAGGCACTTCTGGAAGCTTTGTTTGGTGGTTCTACTTCGTTGTATTTTTGGGTATCTCTTGGTTTGGCCAATCATGACCAAGGAAATGGAGGAAGGAAGAGAGAAAATAAAGGGGAATGCCATGAAAATTCTAGTAATTTTATGATTTGAAGCATTGTTTGAACTCCTATCTTCGCATCTGCATTCATGAATGGTATTCTGATGTTGATTCAAAGATGTGACTCTCTCTATCATGTCATGAATTTGTGCATGGGATGTTGCATACCTTGAGCTTCTACCTTCAATGAAGATACAATCTCTACCAAAATGTGGACTTCTCTCTCTTTAGTGTGTGTACAACATAGGGATATGCATCTCTATGATTGTTCCCAAATAAATACATCTTGGGTGATGAATCATTAACTTTGTGGTGTTCAAAGCTACAAAGAGTCATTTTCTTAAACTGTTTTGTTATGGAGAATGGACAAATTGGTGTTAAAACCCTTAATTGTTTGATGGAGCTATGAATACCATTCAACTATTTGAATTCAGATTTGCAACCTCTCAGATTGAACTATGAATTGTGACCATGAGAGGAGCTATGTGAATACTTGTTAAATTTGAGAACCATATATATACAAGCTATGATGAGAGCTAATGAAAAGGAATTATGTAATGGAATAATTGAGGTCAATATACACTGGGCAAAGAATTCATGACACAAATTTCATATCAATCAGGAAAGAATTGGTTAGATAATCACAACATTAATCTTCATTCATTAATCAATAATACAATGATTATACAATAAATAGAATTTAAATATTGTGGATAGGATTTGAATCTACCAACTCTAACTAATTGCTTAGCTAACTCAGTGTGGAAAAATCACAGCTGGATCTCACTAGTCTAACTCTGAATGTCTAACTCAGTCACCTTTAGTTAATTGTTGAGGTAGGTGGACAAAATGCGCCACTCTCATGGCATGCATGCAAAATTGGTGGTAGGCTAACTATTAGTGTTCTAACTGAAATTAAATGGAAGATAACTCAGATAATTGCTTACCTTACATGGTATTGTCTAAACCAGAGCTTACCTTACATGGTATTCAATAGTCTTTGTCTCTACTTTCTATTCCGGGAGAGTTTCCATTCCAAACTAGAAAATGCCTTCTCTACATTCTTTTGCAGATTCTTTGATCCAAGAGAAAGAAAAATTTATTCAAATGGGGGTGCTTCAAACCTCCAATAATCAGACACTCTTAGTTGGAGACTCTAGCAATGTGCAAGAAAGAGGGAAGAAAAAAGGGAAGGAGACCGAAAATATTGATTCGAAGCTAAAGGATAATCATAGATATTTCTATGGAGCCTCAGGTTCCAAGAAAAACAAGAAATTTGAGAAAGCTCTAAGTTCCTAGTGTATGAGAGGCTCTTATCTAGAAATTTCTTGTGTGAAGAACACCATTGATCAAATGGAAAAACTTCTTGAGCAACACAATATTTCCCTCCCTTAAGGAGCAAGGAAGACTGACTCTAGAGAAAAGTTTGAAGATCATGATGAAAGATACCATGCACTAAAGGCTAGTTGTTCAAAATCGCATTCCTTCGTCATTGATTCGGGAGCTTCCAATCATATGGTTGCATTGAGAGAAACATTCTCTTATTTACAATCTACCGATGGTCCGAGTATTCACATTGGTGATGATACCCAAATTCGAGCGGAAGGAAAGGGTTATATAAAGTTAAAACATGGAGTGTTCAGAAATGTACTCTATGTGGGTGACTTTTGGCCTAGTTGTTGGGTCCCAATTTGTTCAAAGTTAGGATTAAGGGGGGTTGTTAGGATTAATTAATCCTCATTTGTCAAATATAATATATTTGGTTATTTTTCCTAACTCAGGAAGCTATTATCACTATACTAGAGTCCGTGGGACACACCTAGGGGTGATTTGCCACTTACTGCATCTTCATGCATGAGTTTATGTGCCTCTAGGACCAATCCCTACATTATAGGATCCCACTCAGAATCTTACATGGTATGGTATTAAGGGTGGGTGTTAGGATTAATTAATCCTTCTTTATCCAATATACTCTATTTGGTCATTTTTCCTAACTTAGAAACTTATTATCACTATACTAGAGTAAGGGGGACAGGCCTAGGGGTTTTTTTTCACTTACTGCATCTTCATGCATGAGTTTATGTGCC
The DNA here is from genome assembly GCA_001517045.1 of Pseudotsuga menziesii. Taxonomy (NCBI): domain Eukaryota; kingdom Viridiplantae; phylum Streptophyta; class Pinopsida; order Pinales; family Pinaceae; genus Pseudotsuga; species Pseudotsuga menziesii. The sequence goes on along the minus strand of LPNX010614408.1, from coordinate 57,656 downwards.
TCTCAGACCAATCCCTACATTATAGGATCCCACTCTGAGTGGCACTAGCAGTCACCTTTAGTCAGCTATGGTAGGTAAGAAATTATGTTGAGTTATCCTCCAATTACCTTCAGTTACATCACTATTAGTTAGCCTAGCATCAGTTTTGCATGCATGCAGGGAAAGTATCGCCTTTTGCCCACCTACCTCATCAGTTAACTGATTGTAGGTTTTTAGACATCCAAAGTTAGATTAGTGAGATCCACCTATGATCTTTCCACATTGATTTAGTTAAACCGACAGTTAGAGTTGGTATATTCGAATCCAATCCACAATATTCAAATTCTATTTATTGTATAATCCTTGTATTATTCACTAATGAATGAAGATTAATGTTGTGATTATCTGAGAAATTCTTGTCTGATTGATTTGAAATCTATGTCATGAATTCTTTTCCCAATGTATATTGATCTCAATTATTCCACTACATAATTGTTTTCCAATATCTCTCATCATATCTTGTAGATATATGGTTCTCAAATTTAACATGATACCATAGCCTTGTCCAAGATAAAACTAAAACCTCAAAAACTTTCATTATGCACTAGAAACAACTGAGTTTCCACATAATTCCTGGAATCATACCATTGCTCCCTCTTGATTATGTCCAAAGAAGTCTATCTAGGTGTGACGGACTCTGAAAAATTGCACCTGTCGAAGTTGAAGGATTTGAACTGACATATGATTGTGAATTAGTTTGTTTTGTGGTGATTTTTTGCAAGTACCTACATAGTTTTTTGAAATATTTAACTAATCAGCATACAGTGAAATGGAGAATTCTTTTGCTAATACACCCAAAATCATTACACCCTTCAATTACATTGATTGGAGGGAAAATATGCAGATGGCCTTGTGCAACAAGGGACTGTTGGGGATGACAATGGGAAGAGAAGCTGAGCCCCAATAATGTGTTGAAAAATCCATGTTTTTGAACCAGCTAGATGAAACCTTTGGCTTCATGTTCATCCACATATCTAGATATCTTTTGTTTCACCTTGAAGGACTCAGAAATCCAAAAGAAGGATGGGACAATATTGAATCTTTGTTTGGAAAACAAAATTAGCTTAGAGTCCATATTCTGGAGAATGAACTCATTGCACTACAACCCAACATTTTGACATTATTCATCAATTCTTTTCGAAATACAAAGCTCGTGTACTACAATGCAAACAATGTGGAATAGAGAGGAAGGATGAGCATCTTGTGATATCAATTCCGAGAAATATTGGCTCATAGTTTTCATTATTTGTCTCTACTTTCCAATCCAAGAGAGTTTCCATTCCAAACTGGAAAATTCCTTCTCTAGATGCTTTTTTAGAGTCTTTGATCCAAGACCAAGACAAATTTATTCGAATGGGAGTGTTTCAAACCTCCAAGAATTAGACACTCTTAGCTAGAGACTCTAGCAATGCAGAAGAAAGAGGGAAGAAAAAAGGGAAAGAGACCAAAAATACTAATTCAAAGACAAAGGAGAATCATAAATATTCTCATGGAGCCTCAGGTTCCAAGAAAAACAAAAAATTTGAGAAAGCTCTATGTTCCTATTGTATAAAAGGATTTCATACAGAAGTTTCTTCCATGAAGAAGACCACTGATCAGATGGAAAAAAATCTTTGATCAGCACAATATTTCCCTCCCTAAAGGCACAAGGAAGACTGATCAATGCACTGAAGGCTAGGCTGTTCGAAATCACATGCCTTCCTCATTGATTCAGGATCCTTCAATCATATGGTTGCATTGAGAGAATCATTCTCTTCATTACAAACTACAGATGGTCTGAGTATTCACATGGGTGATGATACCCAAATTTGATCTGAAGGAGAGGGTTCTATAAATTTAAAACATGGATTGTTAATAAATGTACTCTAAGTGTCCTCTTTAGCTGCAAATTTGTTATACGTATACTAGATTACACATACTGGCTCACCAAAGCGAGTAGTATTTGGAATTGACTTAGTGGAGATCACAGATATCTCAACTGGGAATATTATAGTGAAGGGTATTGTAGAACATGCCTCCAAGGAATATGAATTATCACACTTTCTACCATACTTATCCAGTACAACCTCAACATCCATTAGAAAGGGGACGTAAAAACATTCTATCTACACCTTTTTCTAATGATGTATTTTCTAAAGTTTCAAATTCAAAAGATGAGGAACAATATCATCATGATCTTGATATTGAGATTTAACCTCAAGAGGCTATAGATCTAGATCCAACTCCTATTCCAAATCAGAAGCCTAAATGGGCCCAAAATCTCATTGAAGTAGTTGGGAATGTTGCTGGGGATCCAGATGATAGAAGAAGAATGAGGTACCAGTATTTGAATGAACATGTTGCGCTCTCACATTCAGTTTCACTTCCTTCAGTGAGGTGTAACAAGATTCCTAAGAGATGTTAAGTTTATGGTGAAGACTGATCCACAATTCGACCCATTGAAGAACAAATTGGATCAAGTCTATATTCCTCTAGAAAGAAGAGACAAAGTAAATATTAATTCTCCTATCTATCATCATATTGGAAGAATATGTAAAAGTTCACATGCATGGTCCCAGGATGATGGTGCATAGAAGAACCAATATTTTGCATTACTTCTCCACAGAGTTGCAGATTGCAGCAATTTTTTCACAAGTTTTTGCACAAGTATGGAAGCTTGTTTCTTGATTACCTGCTTATTTTTTTTTTGGGGGGGGGTTCCCACAAGGTTTTCCCCATTTTCCTTATTTTATTAAGAAATATTTTATTCATTTAGATTGTATGTATGACTTTTGGCCTAGTTTCCAGAGCCTAAGTTGTCCAAAGTTAGGATTAAGGAGGGGTGTCATGATTAATTAATCCTCCTTTTCCAATATAGTATATTTGGTCATTTTTCCTAACTTTGGAAGTTATTATCACTGTACTAGAGTATGGGGGACACACCTAGGGATTATTTTCCACTTATTTGATCTACATGTATGAGTTTTTATGTACCTCTGGGACCAATCCCTACATTATAGGATCCCACTATGAGTTCTACCAGCAGTCACCTTCAATACACTATGGTAGGCAAGCAGTTATGTTGAGTTATCCTCCACTTACTTTCAGTTTTAACACTCTCAATTATCCTAGTGCTAGTTTTTCATGCATGCAAGGAAAGTTGCACCCTTTTTCCACCTACCTCATGAGTTAACTGATTGTAAACTGATTTAGACATCCGAAGTTAGACTAGTGAGCTCCAACTGTGATTTTTCCACACCGAGTTAGCTAAAAATTTAGTTAGAGTTGGTAGATTTGAATCCTATCCACATTATTCGAATTCTATTTATTGTATAATCATTGTATTATTTATTAATGAATGAAGATTAATGTTTTGATTATCTAAGTAATTCTTGTCCAATTGATCTAAAATTTGTGTCAAAAATTATTTTCCCACTGTATATTGATCTCAATTATTCCACTTCATAATTCCTTTCCAATAGCTCTCATCATAGCCTGTAGATCTATGGTTCTCAAATTTAACAAAGCTTCGGGTGCAAAATCGAGGTTTCTGAGGTTTGAGTTTGAGCCTGAACAAGGCTCTAATACCATTTAAATTTTAGAACCATAGATCTACAGGATATGATGAGAGGTATTTGAAAGGAAATATGTAGTGGAATAATTGAGATCAATATACGCTGGGAAAATAATTCATGAGGAAAATTTCAGATCAATCGGACAAGAATTGCTCAGACAAGAACAACATTAATCTTCATTCATTAATAAATAATACAATGATCATAAAATAAATAGAATCAAAATATTGTGGATAGGATTCAAATATACAAAGTCTAACTGACTATTTAGCTAACTTAGTGTGGAAAAATTATAGCAGGATCTCACTAGTCTAACTCTGGATTTCTAAATCAGTCACCTTCAGTTGGTTGTGGTAGGTAAGTAGTTATGTTGAGTTATCCTTGAGTTACTTTCAGTTAGATCAGTATCAATTATCCTAGCACTATTTTTGTATCCATGCAGGTAGAGTGTCACCTTTTGTTCACCTACATCATCAGTTAACTGATTGTAGACTGATTTAGACATCCGGAGTTAGACTAGTGAGCTCCAGCTGTGATTTTTCCACATTGAGTTAGCTATACAATTAGTAGAGTTGGTAGATTCAAATTCTATCCAAAGTATTCAAATTCTATTTATTGTATAATCATTGTATTATTGATTAATGAATGAAGATTAATATTGTGATTATCTGAGCAATTCTTGTCTGATTGATCTGAAATTTGTGTCGTGAATTCTTCTTCCAGTATATATTGACCTCAATTATTCCACTGTATAATTCCTTTCCAATAGCTCTCATCATAGCCTGTAGATCTATGGTTCTCAAATTTTAACAGAGTTTTTGGTTCACAATGGAGGTTTTTGAGGTTTGAGTTTTAGCGTGAACAAGGATCTAATGCCATGTTAAATTTGAGATCCATAGATATATAGGATATGATTAGAGCTATTGGAAAGTAATTATATAGTGAAATAATTAAGATCAATATACACTGGGAAAACAATTCATGACACAAATTTCAGATCAATCAGACAAGAATTGCTCGGATAATGACAACATTAATATTCATTCATTAATTAATAATACAATGATTATACAATAAATAGAATTAAAATACTGTGGATAGGATTCAAATATACCAACTCTAACGAACTGCTTAGCTAACTCAGTGTGGAAAAATCACAGCTGGAGCTCACTAGTATAACTCAGGATGTCTAAATTAGTCTACAATCAGTTAATTGATGAAGTAGGTGTAAAAAATGTGCCAGTCTCCCTGCATGCATGAGAAACTAGATCTAGGATAAGTGATAGTGATATAACTGAAAGTAAATGGAGGATAAATCAACATAAATTCTTACCTATCACAACCAACTAAAGGTGACTACTTGTGGCACTCAGAGTGGGCTCCTATAATGTAGGTATTGGTCCCAGAGGTACATAAACTCATGCATGGAGATGCATTAAGTGGAAGATAACCCCTAGGTGTGTCCCTCATACTCTAGTACAGTGATAATAACTTCCGAAGTTAGGAATAATGACCAAATAGACTATATTGGACAAATGAGGATTAATTAATCCTAACAATACTAATTTCCAAATGTATTCATTCATAATACGATTGGTATAGCTCAGATAGTTAAGACATTTCTTCAATTTCCCCAAAATTGTTGTAGAATGAGAAAATGGTTGCATTGTGAAGTAATGAGATACATGTCTTTGCATGGCTCTGTGTATTGTGGAAGAGAAAAGATAGAAATATGGCACCTATTTTGTTGATGATAGACCACTGTGAAGAAGACTACTCCTTCTTCCATTCACTGTGAATACTTGTTTGACTTCGTAGGATGGATCATATGGTGAACCTCTTTACATGGTTATACTGCATTGCTAAAAGGAGCGTTAGACTGGTATTGTCTACTTGCATGATCATATGAGGGACATGTCTGCATTGATGGTAAACTGGTGTGTTGAGCATTGTGCTTAGAAGCGTTCAAGCTAATGAGTTTAGACTTCTCATTTGAATGCACATTGGAGACTATTTTTGCTGAATATTGGCTTCTATTGAGCTATGGTATGGTATATCTGTCATTCAAAATGACTATGTGAGTAGTCTATATGGAATCTTTGATAAACATGTCATTTATTGTTTGGAAGCTCTACTCCTTTAATATTGTTAGAGTATTGCAGAGTTGAGTGACAATATTAAACTTGTTACTGAGTTAGTATTTACAACAATATTGTGCTTGAAATTCATAGATTGTGATTTGAGAAGACTCTTTCCATTAAAGGAACACATACTTCTTCTAAGCAATGAATTTGTAATCTGAAAGTTTGTGTTGAGATGCAGCTAGAACAATTTCAACTTTTTTTTCCTTATATGTTTGAAATATGGAAAGTATTTGAGAGTGTAGACACCTTTTAAAAATGTTCACTGACAAGACTGAGTTTACCCAAGTACATAGCTGCAGAATTAAATAATATTGCTGTAGAATTGACTTACAACTACTACAAAATTGCATTTGTATATTGCAGAATGAATGAAGTGTTGTAGTATTGAATGTAATTGATAATTGTTGAATTAAATTGATATTTGTTGCATAATTAAGTTTATTGTGTTGTATAGAAGAGTATTTTTGAAAACTTTTGCATAAAGGGTTGGATGTTTATCTAGATATTGAATGATAGTATTGGGAATAATTGTATAGATTGTGCATAGATTATTGTCAGTTATTGTTGGCAGTATGAATAAAATTGCATCCATGAAACTATTAAGTGTACAATTGCTTCAATAGAAGAAGATTGTACAACAAGACCTACATCACTTCAGGTATAACATATTCCTCAATTCAACCAACATGTAGGTAACTTGCAACTATGTTTGTTTGTAATTTTTTGTGTATTTTTTTGTGCTTTCTTGTGTTTTGAAAGTATCAAAATTAGAAAAGAAAATTTTGAATTGTGTATTGTATATGGGTCCATTTTCGGCTCTGATCAACACTCCTCTCCTTTTAAGTCTGAATATGTTGAATTATAGTTGTAAAGGGTGAAGTTACAAGAATCTTTATGTATTCTCCTCTACCCAGGATTCTCTTCTTGCACCTGGAAGGGGGGAACATTATGTCAAATTCAAGTTTCAAATCCTTCTTCTAATGACTAGCAACTGTGGCCTTCTTTAAGAAATCTTGAGCTACAAACATATTCAAAGGCCAGATTTACTGATATAACCACATATACAGAAGATAACCATTTCAAGGGTACTTATGTGTTTTGTGTCTAGTTGTGACACCTTGACACTCTCCTCACTTTTAGAGTTCTTGGAATGTGTTTTGTGTCTAGTTATGAGACCTTGACACTCTCCTCAGTTTTAGAGTGTTGTCACCTAATTCGCACCTCAGGTCACATTGCAGAAATCTTCAATCCACTGGGTGCGACCTTGGGGGAAATTAAGATTCAAGTGTTGTCACTTGATATTGACTCCTTCATCTTGGCTCTCTCCTTGAGGAGGCAAGAGGGGTGGTCCATAGTAAAATAATCTAAGGTTTTAATCTATAACAATAGAACAACTAGTCTCGGAGCCGATAAAAAAAATACCGAAACTGAGATGAACTACAAATAATTCAAATAACTAGCATTTAAAACATCATTCCAAATAACACATTGATTAACTTAAGAATCAAACATAAATGGAAATTCCAGATAGAACAGTGCTAATGGAGTGCTTGTAAGGGGGTTGCTAGTGAAGTCTTGAGTAGTATTGCAGTTGTCTCGGTTGGTCAGTTTTAGAATTATTAAATGAGTAGTTTAGGGAGTGGGTAAATTCTTGGTCAATTTTATTAAGAATATGGTAATGATCTTGTTATTAAGGGAACATGGGATTCCAAATATACCCAAGGGGTACAAGGAATATGTTTGGATTTACTAATAAGTGGCTCTCACAGTGATGTGTGGGTTAGATGGAGTCATGGGGTTGTGTTCAACACTACACCAACAAGCTGGGTGTAGCCTAACGGGGCCCCATGATCACTTTCTAATAGTTTCTGCTTCACTTGAAGAATCTCTCCACAACTTAATAATATCTAAATGTGTCATATTTTCACTTTTGGGGTTTGATTTGGATGTTAGACTAATTACTAGTCACTTCAATTCCTTTTTTGTTGTCCCACCAATCCAGCCCATGTCTTGCAGTGGTCACAAGGGCATACGAGAATCAAAGCTTTGTTTATTTTAAGAATTTTAAACCTAAATATGAGTTAATTAAATCACAGTGCCAATACTCTCGTTATCGAGAACACAACTCGATTCGTTAATTTTAACTTGAGAAAATAAAATAACTTAAAAAATGAAAAATAAAAAAATAAAAAATGTGAATCCTCGTTGGGGGAGTAGGGTATGGACACTTGGCTACCGACTTGCTTCTCTTTTTACAATGATTACAATGATTAAACATGTGTGTTCCTCTTTAGAATAGGAGGCACAAGTTTACAAGTAAAATATGATTGAATAATGCCTATGGAATGAGTGGTAAGAAGAAAATCCTCTGGGTTTCTCAAATATTCAAATTTTCCCCAGAGTGTCTCCTTACTTGTTCGCGAATTGCTGCAAAATAGCCAGCAATTATTAATCAAATATGTCAAATAATCAGATCTAAAAATCATATCTAACCAAATGATAAATGTAAATCAGATTTAGTTTGTGATCTATATTAATATACTAAATTGAAATAACAATTATCAAAGTAACCTGTAGCAAAAATGAATAATTTTGTAGAATGAAAGAAGATATGAAGAAGCTTGATGCCGAAATATGGACGATGGAGTTCTTCACAATGTAACAAAGAGGGACTATGTATTTCTGCAATTGTTGAACAGAAAGAAGATGTAAGCAAACTCAACATCTTCTTCAATCTACGTAACCTGCAACCAATACAGAAAACTTGCAGAAAAAATGGTTAAGAAATTTGGTGCCAACTGCCACAGAATCTTAGAAAACAAGATTATTAGACAAAATAAAAATCTACTTCCAAGATATTTGAAACAAATAAACTATAATATATTCAATAAAACAAGCTTTGAAACCTTACCCTACCAAGAAACAACTGCCTTTCAAAGGCCAATATTAACCAATGAGATGCAAGAAAATGATCATCGTTGGTTACTTCAAAACATCAAGACAATATTCATCCACACATAAAATTGCTACACAGTTCTTGACCTTCAATGTCTTTTATTCAAAATTATAGAAAAATATTACAGTAGCATGTAAGCAGAGGTTCCATACACTTTTATCCTTCCTTAATGAAGAGAGAGTGCCTTCTTATATAGCAAAACCGACAAGCAAAGAAGGGTGCATCTACCCATGAAAGAGTTTTTTATTTGTGTGAATTTTCAATTGGTTGGAATAAGTTGGGTGTAGGATTGGTATATGGAAACATCCAAAATGTGAGTGGCACATCCCCAAATCTCAACCCACTCACCAAACTTACCACTCTCTCTTGGGATTTGCACCCCCACTTGGAGAGGAAAGTTCCAAACTCCCAAAACTCTCTGAAATGGAAACATCTAGCTTGTCCCCCTTTCCCAGGTACTTGCCAAATTAATTTTCCAAGTCATAAAATTCATTTTTGGCAATCATCTTTTAATTTTTTAATATTTCATTTTTTTGGGTCTTTTTGGGTTTTTCGAGTAATTATTAATTTTGGGGTTAAATAATTACTCGAAAACTTAGGAAAGTGGGTGCTATACGTTATAAAATGAGAACCCCCATGGAAAAAACAAACTCCTAGCCACAATTTTATGACTTTTTACACTTTTACAATTAACTTATTAAAAATAAGCCTGTAAAAACGGGAAAATAATTTTTTTTGAAATTAAAAAAAACCTATGGGGGACTTAGGACATGTTCATAATGACTCAAAATAATGATTAGCATGGTAGTATACATTGACACATATGTTTTAATAACCTCCTAATGATTAATAACTAATGTAATTATTCCAGGGTGAAAACGCGAAGTTGGGAAACAAATTTATGACAAGTGGAGTGAAAAAAAGAGGGCACGCAGATGAACACGTGAAAAAAATTCAACCTCAAAATCTATGTCGAGAGTTTAAAAAAATCTAGGCAAAGAGTTTGTGAGAGTTAAAACTCTTGGCCGAGATTTAATAAAACTATAGGACGAGAGTTTGAACCAGTCACCGCGCTATATTTTAAAAAAAACTCTTGAATGAAAGTTTGAAAACTCTTGGATGAGAGTTTGAACTAAACTCTCGACCGAGAGTTTGGAAGATATTTTTTTGGTCGAGAGTTTATGGTTAACAAAACCTGCAAAAATATCTGGCATCTTTCTGGAACCTGCAACTTCAGCAAGCCCAAACTTTGCAAATCTTAAATATTATTTGTTGGACTTGCTAGCAATGGATTCATCTCTGAATCTAGTTTGCAATTATATAATAATTGTTTCATTTCAATTTGAATTTATGTTTATTAATATTTTTTTCTAAACCTTATCCCTTAAGAATTTTATTACTCTGGAAATCACCCAAAATGAAATTCAATATCATAACAAAGACAACACCAAAAAATTTGAAATATTATTAGAGATCATAATTTCCTTGTCCTTTTCAAATGGTACTTTTATTTTTTCCAATAAGAGTCACACTAAAAATAAAGTTGAAGCTCACCAATGTTTGTCGACAATGCACCATTTTATGAACTTATAATGTTTCAATAAATAATAAAAAATAGTTCTCAAGTTTGAAAAACCTCAAAATATAGTCCATGCACAATTTCAATTTGTGTATATTATGAGTATAAATTTATTTTCCATAAAATGAATAACTATCTCTAAGAAAAATGTGGTGCACATAGGTCACTCATTATTCATACTTAAAATTTTAAAGTATATGTCGTTGGTGGATGTCAAATTTTCCCCACTATATGTCGATAATTTTTTTTTTAATACGAGTACATAGCTAGTTCAATTCTCTAAAACTTGTGTGTTTACTTCAAGGTGAAATTCCTAAGGGAGATATGAGTTTGAAGGGGTTGAAATTGAAAAACATAAAATTTTGCAGTTTGTTTTGTCAAAAAACAAGCAAAAGTGTTTCCCAGCTTCATGTTTTCACCCTCCAGCTTTGGAGGTTTGGGTGAAAAACTTGAAAATTATTTATCGCCTAAACACAATAAATAATAAACAAGGAAAAAACACCCTGGAATAATGCATTAATGACTAAGTCCTACGAAACCAAACCTTTTACATAAATTCATTATGCTAACTCATTTTATTACAATTCCCCATGGGGTATGAACATGTTTAATAAAAATAAAATAAAAAGAGCCTAGGAAGGCCTGCAAGGACTTCTGAACTTGAAAATTGAACAAGTGATTGTTCGTCTTTGGCAACTCGGATAAAATTCCAACTTAGTGTAACTCAGGTGGTAACATGTGGCTCCTACTGCGAGATGCATGCTTGATCTAATCTTTAGGCAAGTAGAGCATGCGAGAACCATAGAATCTTTGGTTTCAATGATTTGTAAAAACATTTCAATTTGACAAGCCAACCTTAGTTGTCAAAACCCCAAATTTTCCGAAAAATTTAAAATTTTTAATTTACATAATATTAACATAAATGCAATTAACTAATCATTTAATTAGTTAAAGGTTCTCAGCTTATTATTAGAATTCATATGTTATTTGCATAGATTGATAGAACGAATCTTTTCAGTTTACTGACTTATTTCTTTTTGCGACATAAGGTGGGTCTTTCATGAAAAACTGGGCTTACTTAGCTTTCGAGCTAATGCAAAAAGTTTCTTCTGTCCTTACAGATTATAGGTAAAAAGATTGGTTGCTGCAAGTAAAAATTTTAAAGTCTTTATGTACAAGTTTGTTTGCAATACAAAGTTCAGTAAGACATTAGTGGCTAAGCACATTTCAATGCTTGTTGAGGTAAAATCCATTATCTGTTCTTTATTCTAGTAGAGGTAGAATTATAGTTCTTAAGATTACTGAACTATCTGATATCTATCATAGTTGTCAGTGTCAAAAGATATTTAAATAAGATTGTTTACAATTAGAAAACGAAAATCAAAGGTTTATGTTTAAGAAAACGCAAATACTCTTACTTCGTAAAGTGTAAGAATAAGGGGTTTACAATTCACTGCTACTAAACTCAAACTATCCACTGATAGGGGTATATTCATGTTGATGCACCAGGTCTTATTTACATTACCACTGATTCAACACATACTAAAGCTTATCTTAGGTCTGATGGATCACCTACCGTAAACTGGTTATTATTTTAGTCATTAAGAGTATGTACAACATAAAAGTTTCAAGGTCTAACTATTACGTTGATAAACTTTATCTTAAATGGCTTCACCTTCATATGTGTTAAATTCTAAGTTAAGGACATCCATTCCAGCTGATGCATTCATAAAAAAATATTTAGTTGCTATTTCCTCTTGTAAGCATTTATCAACTTAGATGAATATGGCAAGGCCATAAAGGTTAACATTATAAACACAATAGTTACTATGGTTGAATTCTACAACCTCCTTAAAGTCAACCATTAGTATACTCTATAATTATAATATAAGTTTTGGTGGAATACTTGTAAAAATAATATTCTTACTTGAACATATGTTTATGTTTCCCTCCTATAATCATGTTACAAGCTTATTCTATTAAGACTGTAAAGTGTTAAATGACAAGTAGTCATTCACCCAGATGAACAGGTCATAAACAAGTCCATGACATTTTAAGTTTATAGTCTTACTCTAAAGATAACTCTTAAAATCTTTACCTTAGACATTTCAATTTTGTAAACAAGATGATGTTATTGCACTTACCACTCTAGATATAGTGCTCCTTAAATCAAAATTTTATTAAATAAAATATCATGTTACAAGGTTCTTTTCCATATAGTTGGCTGTACCCATGATGAACCTAGTGTTATCATTTGATTGCATTGCATGGGTGATAATAATATAACGTATGGTAATGATTTGTTAGACCTTGCATCGATGGTAAGTTTCCATGACAAGGTTTACGTATTAACCTAACACTTGTGATAATGTTCCAATGATAGGTTGACTCAGCCGAGACTAAGGTATAACCTTGGAGACAACCGAAATATTGTCAACACTGGATCCTCATGATTAGCTCGACGAAACTATAGAAAAAAACCCACCGTGGAAAATTATTTTCATGGCGACGTGGCTTCGTTTGGGCCATGCATTGCAGGTTTTAAAAGAGTCTTCCCCAAGACCTAGCTCATTATCCTCCCTCGCCTTTGGCACTTGTCCATCCTCTATGCAAGAAAATCGGCCGCTTTGTCACCTGTGTAGTGTTGCGACTATCTATGGCTTCTCCTCCCTGGTTAGCTTGCCCCATTGCATCAACGTGAAGGCCGTCTCATGGTGCTTCTGTTCATCATGCGTTACTCGTTCTCTGGTTTGCTTTTTCGCTGCCTCCATTGTTTAAGCTCGAGCCCTTGACTGTGTTAGTCCTTACCATTCTCCTTCAGTTTATCCAACGAGAGTGGTTCCTTCTTTTGGAGTGTTATGGTTTGAGATTCACCGTTACTGTGTGTTGTTGGATGGAGTAACAACTCGGTTTTTAGGGTTTTATCTACTCCTTCAGTTTTATGACTCAAGGGTTCCCTGCTGTCAGTAATTCATGAGTGTTGTAACACTGTTTATTTTTCCACTGAATGGCAGACTCCTTGCTTGTGCTGACGCTGGTCGTTGCATTGCTGTTTATGACTTTCAGTTGCTGAGGTAAAAGAATTATTCGGTTTCTTTTAAGATAATGCCAATTTCTTGTATATACATCTCTTGGTTTTTAATATAAATTTAACAGCCAGCCGTATGTTTGTTTTGCAGATATGAGCTGCCTCTCTTCTCTGTCTGCACCAATAGTATGGGGTTGCGGCGATAAGGGGCCATGGTAAGCCCTGGTTTCTCCATGGCTCATCCACCTTGTGTAAACCCTTATGGGGTAATGAGGGTTTGGTCATTGCGGCCTGTTAGACCCTCATGGCATTTGGTTGTTTGTTCATTGTTTAACACCGTTTGGTTAAGACCCTAGCTCTATTGCAGGGCTCTCTCGCTTTGGCCGTGAGTGTAAAATTTTGTTTTGTAAATATTACTATGTTTATAGTAAAAGAACAGGATGTAAGCCTTCATGAGTAATTTCTAGGTACGGCCATGGGTTAATATTATAGAACTGGGTTTTACAGTTATTCCTTTTGTATATTCTAAATGAATAGGGTTTTTACCTCAAGTTATTATTACTATTTTCCTTTTCTGCATTCCTTCCTTGCTTACATTATTGAAATTTCGAATGCTTACTTATATTTAATTTAAAACTATGACTGTGAGTAAAATACTGTTAGTTCCACCGTTGTTGGTTTACTTGTATAAATTGGGTTTTATAGGGGTTTAACCCTATTTGACAGTGAAGAAAATAACTCTATTCCTTTTTCTTTTAAATTACTGCTAAGTTGAAAAGTGCTTCTGCAATGTTAGGGTTACTAGTTATATTTATAGCATGTAATTAAGCTCGATAAAAGAGCATCCTGTATTTCTGTTGTTTACTTCCTACACAAAAATGCATTTGGTTTGCTTACTGTTAAAAAGTATTATTATTAGAGTTTCTGTACCTGGTTTATAATTTGACTTTCTTATTAATAAGAATTTGTAATTATTGATGTATAGTTTATACCATTTTAATAATATAGGGTTTTTATATCTTTCTTTCTACATTAATTCTAAATACTGTCAGTATACTTGTAGCTCAGACAATATAATAATTATGGGATATACTTATACTAATAAGAATACTACTTATGTTAGTAGTAATAATATTCTTATATTGCATAAATAAAGTACCTTATTCTATTATAATAACTATATTATCTCTCTGTGATTACTATAGCCTCTATATTAATATCCTTAGTTATTTTTATAAGTATATCGAAAATAGTAATTGTTAATTAATTCTTGTGTAATTATGCTATACTATCTATGTTCTTTTGTAATTAATTTGTTTTCTTAGTTATGATATTTATTTATATAAATCCATAATTTAATTAACTCTATCTAGAGTTTATCTTATAAGCACAAATATTAACCTTTGTTCATATTCTAAATAAAAGGATTAACAGCTCTGGAAACTTGTTCGAGCTCAGTCCCAGTAAAAAAAGAAGGAAAATAATGAAATGAATACATCACAAAACATTCATAAAATCTAGACCAGATTGATTTGACAGTAGTAGCTAATCATTATATAACTACTCCTACTTTCAGTTTATTATTAGAAATATAGTAGTGAAGTTATTCTAATCTGGAAGAAAAGAACTGTATGGTAAAATAGGAAATAAATCTAATCTAAAATCTACTCTCCTATTTATTCTTTACAATATAAAATTACTGAAAGAAAAATACAGTACAAGGAAGTAGTTTTTAACTAAGAACTCATACAACTGTCAATGAAATATCTTTACTGAAATAGATAAAGAAACTACTACTCTGCAATCCCATCATGCTATTCTTATTTAAATTTACCCCTGTGCTGGAGTACGGTCTGATAAAACCCAGATGTGGAAAAACACAGTGGGTCTTTATTTTTCATCGAAAGATTCCATTACTAATAAACTAAAAACATTTACATCACTAAACTAGTTAACTCTTATACCATAAGCTACAAACCTAACATTCAACCATTCACAATATTTAAACAAAGACAGTTAAATGAAAGAACCTGCTTGATCTTTGCACAACAACAGCAATGGGAGGTCGTTCCTCCCTACCAACTCCTGGAGAGCGCTCAAACAACGACTCCTCAGGACCCTCGAGCTTGCTCTGGTCTCCCTGGCTGGAACTAGGTGCGGAAATAGTCAGATACCAGTCGTCAAACTCAGTATTAATCCAGAAGTTATCAGTAAGTTCTCCCAGCTAACAAGCTGTAATAAACCAAGTTACTGCAGCAATCCTCTCAGAAAAACTTCCTTACTATTTTCCCTTTTTCCCCAAATGAATTTCCTGAATAGCATTCCACCTGAATGTTTCTTCTCTGGAAAATATCTGAGCAGCCTTAGCTCTCTTCATTGGGTACTTTTAAAAGATTGCCTAGGTCTTTTTGGGTTAGTTGTCATTTAATGAGCCACCTTCTCTGATCCCACTTTCTTGGGGGATCATGACCCCAAATATAGGGAAGTTGCCACCTGCAACTTAGGAAGTGTTTGAGGATGCTGCCACTTGTCTTTTTCCCTCCACCTAGTTCCATCCACCAGTTTGACCAGTAACCTCTTTTTAACAGCTCTCCCATGCTATTGTCTCCACAATTTATTTATTAATAATAAAATATTCTGAATTACATTCCACTTCTGTTGACTCTGCTGAGTCATCAGTTCCTACTTAGTATTAAATTTAACATAATGTCTCAGGAATATAATTAAAAAAATTAACATTATTTTACAAAATTGGGGTATGTGACATTAGTAGCACAAAATCTTGTAAAATCCAACAAACCATTAAGTCTCTTTATTAGAAAGTAAATGGAAAAAACAAAACTTTAACTAAAGAAAAAGATCATTATTCCCAAGTACATAAAATAAATGCAAAAAGTAAATGCTCATTTTAAGGAGCTTATTTTCCTACTCTAAGCATAACATAGTCAAAACGTTAAGTGAAATGATAATTCCAATGCAACCACCTTAACATTTTATAAAAAATTATATTTGTTCCTTTGTCATTGGTTACGAGTCAAAGCAAGGAAATATTTATTAGAAAGTGTAAACCTGCATGGATATTCAAGATGGGCAGGATGGATGGGTGATCATAAGCATATAACACTTCATCAAATTGATTCCCAAACTGGCATGAGCTTCCGTAGACTTCTTCTATCCAAGATTGGATAGGGATAATGTACACATATGCAGGATGAAGCAGGTCAATAACTCCATCACATATATCAAAAGGGATTTTCAGATGATAACTCTCTATGTAAGCCCCGGGATGCTCTAAATCATAAGGAACCTCTAAATCAGAAAATGCAGGCTTAGGCTGACCCTCCATCGGTTGCATCAAATTTGAATCTTTGATGCACTGCCTCTCAAAGTCCTTATTGTTAATACTTCTGTAATATTTGGGATGATGTGGCTCTAAATGATCGTAAGAATATTTTGAATGCTCCTCTTCCATACTAAGACCTCCCTAAGTTCCTAAATGGACACTCCCTTCTGTGGACATGTCATAGATGGGATTTTCAATAAAAACCTCCAAAAGATTCTGAATAAGCACTCCCTTCTCTAAGCATATCGTAGATGGTATTTTCCATAAATTTTCAATAGTCAACATCCCCATCCATGTCATATGTGGGGGACTCTTCGCCCATGGTATCATGTTCTTAGCTATCCATGTCTTCCTTGTATTCATAACAATCTTCTTCAACAAATTTGGTTCCAAAAATTTTACAAGTTAATAAACTTTCCAAACCTTCATCATCATGTGGAGAACAAGGTCTAGTGTCATCACACATCATATATATCTTATCTTAAGTTTCTTTATAGGCTTCTGTAATGGTTTCTTCTTAAGGTAAATTTGGAGAAAAACTGTGATAATTATCAATAAAAGAATCATGAGAGCACTCCAAATTTTCAATAGTTTCTATTATGATATTATGAAGAGGATCTTCAATAATATCCTCAATCAAGGAAACTTTATGAACACATTCAATGGGATCACTTGGGATTTGTTGCTCAATGGGTTCCTCTGGCTTTGTCAAATCTTCATTATTTTCCATTGAAGTGATATGATGATGGTTTTCAACAATGTGTCCAAACAAGGTTTCTTCAATAAACTCTTCAACGTGATTTTCATGGATGTTCCCATCTTCAGAATCTTGTTTTGTATTGAGAGAGACCTCATATTCTTTAATAAGCTGATTAATCTCTTCCTTTCTTAAATAACTTAGAGGGACTTCCACACATTTGACATTGTCTATGACAGCACGAGGAATTTATTCGACAGGATTATCATGGATCTCCTCTTCACTTAAATGTTCAAGAAGTGATTCCAAGTCTTCAATACTTTGTATCATGGAAAACGATCCATCATATGTTTCCATGTAATACTCTGTCCTAGATAGGTAGAAGGTAAATATCTTTCAAGGTATTTTTTCAAACCATTCATACTACCCCTACCATCATGTCACTACTCTAAAAACATCCAAAGGAAGCTTGGAAATGAGGTTATACAATTATTAGGAAGTTCCTGATAGAACCAACAGCTAGCATCTCCCTGAAAAGTACTAGAAAACGTTTGCATCATATTGTCCTCATAAAGAACATTGGAGTCATCCAACAATTGAAGAAAATACTTGATATGTCTGATGGTCGAATCACCATAATTTCCATGAAAGATTGGAAGGCATTTATATACATCCCCCACATCATGACCAAAGTTAGGAAAACCCAAGATGTTTGAGAAATCGATGGGTTGAAAAAGTACGGCTATCTGGGCACCACATTGCTCCCTTAATTCATCCATATAAAAATCTAATAGTATGCATTCGATATAACCATTGAACCTTGTATTGAACATGTGGAGCTGTCAAGTGATTAGATTTAAAGGTTTTAATATGTCATGTGGGCTCATCTACACACAACAAAACTTCACAAGTTTATGAGATAACATGGTTTTATCCCTTCAATGGAGTCGCCACATGAGAAGAAAAAATATGCATTTAGAACATTATCACAAAATGTTTCTTTTTTCTTTTCTTTTGTAAATTATGAAAAAAAAGAAAAAAGGTTAGTGGAGTTGCCAGATGAAAAATTAAAAACTAATCTAAAAAATCATCAAACAAAAGAAAAAGAAAAAGAAAAAAAAGTCGTATTCCGGGAATAGAAATATTTATCCCCAGTAACGATGCCAAAACATTGTTTCCTAATTCGCACCTTAGGTCACGTGGCAGAAATATTCAAGACATTGGATGTGACCTTGGGGGAAAGCAAGAGTCAAGTGTTGTCACTTGATCTTGACTCCTTCGTCTAGGCTCTCTCCTAGTGGAGCCAATGGGGGTGGTTCCTAGTAAAATAATTTAAGGTGTTTAATCTATAACAACAAAACAACTAGTCTAGGATATGATAACAAAAAATACCGAAATTGAGATGAATTGCAAATAATTCAAATAACTATCATTTAAAACATCATTCCAAATAACACATTATTTAACGTAAGCATCAAACATAAATGGAAATGCCAGATATAATAGTGCTAATTGAGTGCTTGTAAGGGGGTTGCTAATGAAGTCTTGAGAAGTATTGCAGTTGTCTCGGTTGGTCAGTTTAGAATTATTAAATGAGTATTTTAAGGAGTGGATAAATTCTTGGTCCATTTTATTAAGAATATGGTAATGATATTGTTCTGAAGGGAACAGAGGATTCCAAATATACCCAAGTGGTATGAGGAATATGTTTGGATTTACTAACAAGTGTCTCTCGCAGTGACATTTGGGATAGATGGAGTTGTGGGGTTGTGTTCAATACTACAACAACAATGGTGTAGCCTAATGGGGCCTTGCGGTCACTTTCTAGTAGTTCTTACTTCACTTGAAGAATTTCCCCACAGCTTAATAATATCAAAAAGTGTTGAATTTTCACTTTTGTTGTTTAATTTGGATATTAGACTAATTACTAGTCACTTCAATTCCTTTATGGTTTTCCAACCGATCCATCCAATGGCCTATAGTGGTCACACGAGCATACAAGAATTGAATCCTTGATTATTTTAAGAATTTTAAACCGAAGTATGAGTTATTTAAATCACAGTTTTGATATTATCGTTATCAAGAACACAACCGGATTCGTCAATTTTAACTTAAGAAAATAAAAAAGAACTTAAACAAATGAAAAAAATGTGAATCCCCCTTGGGGGGATGGGGTATGGGAACTTGGCTTCCCACTTGCTTCTCTTTTGAAAATGATTACAATGATTAAACACGTGTGTTTGTTTGTAGAATAGGAGACACAAGTTTACAAGTAAAAGAGGCTTGAATAATTCCTATGGAATGAATGATAAGAAGAAAAGCCTTCGGGTTGCTCAAATCTTCAAATTTTTGCCAAAGTGCCTCCTTACTTGTTCATGAATTTCTGCAAAACAACAAGCAATTATTAATCAAATATGTCAAACAATAAAATAGAATGATAAAATTTTAACATATTTTTTCAAGTACTTTTTTTTAAGATAAACAATTAAAAATGGTTGAAAATTGCATTTGTTAAGAGCTAGATCTATGAGTTTTGACTTTAAAAATCATATCTAACCAAAGATAAATGTAAGTCAGATTTAGTTTGTGATCTATATTAATATACTAAATCGAAATAACAATTATCAAAGTAACTGGTAACAAAAATGAGTAATTTTGCAGAATGAAAGAAGATACGAAGAAGCTTGATGTTGGAATATCGAGGATGGAGTTCTTCACAATGGAACAACCAGGGACTATGTATTTCTGCAATTGTTGAAGAGAAGAAAGATGTAATAAAACTCAACCTCTTCTTCAATCTACGTAACCTGCAACTAATACAAAATACTTGCACACAAAATGGTTAAGAAATTTGGTCCCACCTGTCACAGAAACTCAAAAAACAAGATTATTAAACAAACTAAAAATGTACTTCCAAGGTATCTGAAACAAATAAACAGTAATATATTCAAGAAAACAATATTGTAAACCTTACCCTACCAACAAACAACCCCCCTTCAAAGGCTGAGATTAACCAAAGAGATGCAAGAAAATGAGCACTGTCGGTTACTTCAAAAGCTCAAGACAATATTCATCCACACATAAAATTGCTACATAGTTCTTGACCTCCAAAGTATTTTATTCAAAATTATAGAAAAATATTACAATAGCATGTAAGCAGAAGTTCCATACACTTTCATCATTCCTTAATGAAGAGAGTGTGCTTGCTTATATAGAAAAAACGACAAGCCAAGAGGGATGCATCTAACCATGAAAGCGTGCCTGCTTTGTGTGAATTGTCAATTGGTTGGAATGAGTTGGGTGTAGTCTTGCTAAATGGAAAGATCCAAAATGAGAGTGCCACATCCCCAAAGCTCAACCCACTCACCAAACTCACCACTCTCTCTTGGGATTTGCGCCCCCATTTGGAGAGGAAAGTTCCAAACTCTCAAAATTCTTTGAAATGGCAACATCTGCCTTGTCCCCCTTGCCTAGGTACTTGCCAAATTAATTTTACAAGTCACAAAATTCATTTTTGACAGGTATCTTTTACTTTTTTAATTGCTGAATTTTTTAATATTTCATTTTTTTTGGTCTTTTTTGGGTTTTCGAGCAATTATTAATTTTGGGGTTAAATAATTACTCAAAAACTTAGGAAAGTGATTCTATGGGTTAACTAGGTGCTCTGAGTTAGAAAATGAGCACCCCCATGGAAAAAAACTTCCTATCCACAATTTTATGACTTTTTACACTTTTACAATTAACTTATTAAAAATAAGCTTGTAAAAACAGGAAAAATAATTTTTTTCCTAGAAATTAAAAAAAACCTATGGTGGACTTAAAACATGTTCATAATGACTCAAAATAATTATTATGATGGTAACATATATCGACACATAGGTTTTTATAGCCTTGTATGGCTTAATTACTAATGCAGTTATTCCAGCTTTGGAGGTTTGGGTGAAAAACACAAAAATTATTTATCACTTAAAAATAATTAATATTTAACAAGGAAAAAACACCCTAGAATAATGCATTAATGACTAAGTCCTATGAAACGAAACATTTTACATAAATTCATCATGCTAACTCATTTTATTACAATTCCCCATGGGGTATGAACATGTTTAATTTTTTTTTAAAAGGGGCCTAGGAAGGCCTGCAAAGACTTCTGAACTTGAAAATTGAACACATGATTGTTCATCTTTGGCGGCTTAGTTAAAAGTCCAAATGAGTGCAACTTAGGTGATAACACAAAGTTATCATGTGTTTTGTGTCTAGTTGTGACACCTTGATACTCTTCTCTCACATTTTTCCTAGGGGCGGATGATTACCATTAGTAACAAGCGAGTGTGTGAAGATCTATGTTCGACTAATCTCCAGAGTTGGTGGTCATCCTAAAAACACCAGTATCAAGAGAACCTTCACGTAGCAGAAGAAAGTGAAAGCTTCTATTTAACTAACTTGGAAAAAGATTGTCAAGATGGAAATGTTCAGCAAAATGTAGCTATTCACTTCTTGTTATAGTTCTCCATATTATTTGTGATCGGCCTTAAACCACCCATTCAGTAGAAGACTTCAGCATCCTGTTACTTCTTCTAGAAATAACCTCTAAGCCTCTGTTCCAAGTTCGATAGATGGTGGTCATCCTTAAACCACCCACATATTAGAAGATTTCAGCTTATGCTAGCCATTTTGGTTGGTGGTAAGCCAAAACCATCCCTTCATAGAGATCTTGTAATTAGTAGAATATGGTGCAAGATTCTGCTAACTTTCTTTCCATAGTGGTTTGTCAACCCTT
Organism: Pseudotsuga menziesii; assembly: GCA_001517045.1. NCBI lineage: Eukaryota > Viridiplantae > Streptophyta > Pinopsida > Pinales > Pinaceae > Pseudotsuga > Pseudotsuga menziesii. Next base: position 35,536 of record LPNX010614408.1, on the reverse strand, counting down.
TTATTCATCTCTCTTGTTATTTTCTTGGGATCTTATACACCCTTGGATTAAGGGGGAATTCTTGGGAATCAAATCCTTTGGGTTAGCATTATTTCATATTGTTGTATTATTATTATTCATCCTTTTCATGAGAAAAAGAAATGGCGAGTCATAGGGGAGACCAAAAGTCACCTGGAAATCCAAGAGGCCACTTGAAATATGAACTCCAAGGGTCACTTCTCTTCTATATATGTGCATTGGTTAATGATGCGTAAGTGTGCTTTGACGCCTCTCTTTTAGTTTTGTGTGGTTATCGTATTTTCCTAAATTGGTTTTTTGTTTGTCCATATTGTTTATGCCCTAATGGGATCCTTACATGAAGAATGGAAACTATTCCTAGTTCAAAGTATTGCATCTAAGAAGATGGAAAAGGTGGAATCTGTAATGTCCCCATTCAAATAATTGCATAGCAGGAAAATTCCATCAATCCTACTAGTTCCCTAGGTTGGGTGGAAAAATTGGAAAGTTAATAGGGGAGATAATAAATGGTGTTTATACATTATAAGGAATAAATATTTACCTAATGGATTTAATTAAATGAATGCAAGTGAAAAATTAAATGGCTATAGAGAATGGAGACATGTGGAGACTATGTGACCCACTCAAGCTATAATTCCTATGTTAAATGGCATCCTCCTCTTGCAATATCGAATCTATGGGAAGCCTAATGTTTTTGGATGGATTATAAGGTTAATATACTTGTCCATATAATTCATAGGTCGAATTTGGGTTGAATTGTAACTTACATGGGGAGAGGAAGAGCCAAATGGGAGTTTTATGGACACTTGGATAGATTCCCCTTACATTTATGACATCTATGACCCCAATGATGGAGATTCTATGATAGTTATGACACAAGTTAGATATGAAGGCTGAAATCTAACATATCTAAGGAATCAAAATATTTACACTATAATACAGTAGAACTGTCTTCCCCTATTCCAAGTAATGCTTTAGGAACCTCCCATTTATTGGGTCCCCTTCATACTATGATCCGTCTTGATATTTCAGAATAAAAGCATTGTTGCCCCTGTGTGTTACGATGATGTATGGGCCTACCCATAAATTATCAAACGTTCCATGCTTTCCTTTGTCTTCGTGTGGGGCATCCCATTTTAATACCAAGTCGTCCACCCGAAAAATATACTCTTTAATTCTCTTGTCAAAAGTATTCTTCATTTTCTCTTAATGTATATGTACCTTATCATATGCCTTGTCCCTTAGTTCATTTAGTTCAATAATCTATTTTATTCTCCTTTGCATATGATTAGGCTCGTCCTGTTGGTCTTGCAACAATTTCATAACTGGCATTCCTAGAGATGCTGGAAAAATCACTTTAGCCCCGTATACCAGCTGGAATGGTGACATTCCAATAGCCCTCTTTGTGCTGATTCTGTCAGCCCATAAAGCATATTTTAACTTTGTATGCCACTCTCTTTTATTCTCTTCCAACAACTTCTCAATTATCCTTACCTGGATTTTATTCGAAGAATCGACCAGTCCATTACCTTGTGGATAGTAGGCAGTAGAATGATTCAGACTTATATGATACTTATGGAAAAAATTAATCATCTTCTTGGACTTAAAATCAGGAGCATTATCTGTCACAATTCTTTTAGGAAATCCAAATCTTGCTAAAATATTATTTTCCAAGAAATCCATTATTGCTACTTCTGTAGCTCTTTTAGTGGGCATTGCCAATCCATTTTGTAAAATAATCGGTGGTTGTCAAAATCCATTTATGTTGTCCTGAGGAGTTAGTATTTATTTCCCCAATGAAATCCAACCCCCATTGTTGGAAAGGATCATCTACTGATATGGGGTTGAGGGGGAGTGAGACCACCTTCCTCTTTCCTTCAAAAATTTGGCATTGATGACATCTGGTGGTTTCCTTGTACACATCTGAGAACAAATAAGGCCAATAAAATCCTGCTCTTAAAATTTTATTTGCAGTTACCTTCCAAGAATGATGCCCACCACAATATCCTTTGTGTAACTCTGTTGTTATCTGTTGAGCTTCATTTTCTAGAAGGTGGTTCAGCAATATACCCCCAGGATCTTTCCAGTCGAGGTGTTGATCTATAAGACAGAATTTTGCAGCCTTCAGCTTCACAGATATGGATCTGGTTTTGCTTAACCCTGCAGGAGGTTGTAAATTCTGTAGCACATAAACAATCATTAGAGGGAATTTGAGGTCTAAAATGGGCCTCCTAAGGAAAATAATAAAATAATAGTTAAAATAATAAAATAATAGTTATTAATTTTGGAAGAAGAACGAAAAAAACTACCTTTTTTGTTCATATTTTTGACATATCTCCCTGTGTTTTTACTCAAATTCTGAGTGGGAGAGCTTGTTGGATATGGAATTTAATTCTGCACCCAACGAGTGTTACCACCTAAGTTGTACTTAGTGTTTTTTATCAAGTGAGCCCGGTGAACTGGACAGGGCTAACTTGTTCGGACTTCAAAAAGACCTTTGGAAGTACTTCTGGGAAGTGCTTATTGTACTATATCACATGTTCATACCCCATGAGGGAATTGTAATAAATGTTATAGCATGATAGCGTCTGTAAAAGAATAGGTCTCTTAGACTTTATTTGTCAATCCGATCAGCCCAGGGTGTTTTTTCCCTTGGTTATTATTGGTTGTTGAACAAACGACTGATAATTTCTGAGTTTTTCACTCCATACCTCCAAAGTTGGGGTGGTCGGCTTGGAATTTAGTCCTATTGAGGTTATTAGAGTCTTTGTGTCATTGTATAAACATGCTAGACATCATTTTTGAGTCATATGAACATGTCTAAGTCCCCCTAGGTGTTTTTCAATTTTTCAATTTTTTTAGTTTTTTCAGTGTTTTTTATTAAATTTTAATTTTTCTAAAACTTAGGCTATTTTTTAATAGTTTAATTGGAAAATTTGATTTTGTAATAAAAGTGGGCCAAATAATTAGTTTCAGTCATGTAGGTGCTCATTTTCAAGCTAAGAGCACCATGTAAACCCAAGGACCCGCTATTTCCTAGTTTTGAGTGATTTTCCATCACTCAGATCAGAAAGCCCCAAAAATCAATTATTGATTATTTTAATTAATAAATTGATGAATAATGGAGCAAATCCAAAAACAATAAATCTATGGATTCTCAGCCGATTTGATTGAAATCAGTCAGATCTAAAGCAGATTGACTGGATCTGACAAATCCTTGACTGAAGGAGGTGATCAAATCAGATCCAGAGTTGATCTTGAGAATCCTTTATGGGGAATTTCGCGCTCCCTCTCTCCTCAACACGTTTTGGCTCATCTGGATGAGTTTTGGGCCGATGTGTCAGTGTATGGGTTGATGTGTCAACCAGATCAGGCCCCCGGTTGACAAGTAGGCTCAATCCAGCTTCAGTTGTGCATTGATGAACTCTCCATCAGTTGATTTCACTTGATTCCATGAGGAATTTTCCCCCCCTGGGCTAGATGGCCTGCAAATTGTATATATCCTGCTGGAGGCTCCCTCTTCCAAGCTAGTTAGAGATGGACTGAAGGGATTGCCATTGTAACTCTGTATTTGATCATTATTTGTGAATAAAGAAGATTTGGAGGCTATAATGTGTAGTGCTTTTGATTGTGTGGATGCTCAGTGTTATGCTGCTGATGTGGTAGCTGCAACTTCTTGCCAAATTCTATGATGTTTCTGTGTTCTGGCTTCAAGGATTCGGCTGAATCTAGTAAGGGTATAAACTAAGAAAGCTAGATTGTTTATTCTTGTTTATCCATATGATGTATGCTCAAAAATATTAGTTATATTCTTAAATAAGGTTATTTCTGCATAATCTCTCATTTTTGCTGCTTTATACATCCATATCCAGATCTCACGAGGTTTGTGCAGGCTTGTGTTATTTAGTTGCAGGTTCTCATTTGGATGAGGTTATGGATCTAGATTGACTCCTTTACTATCCAATAATCTCAAGACTCTATCCCTCAGCGCTCCTTCCAGCTTGCTCCATTCAAGCAACGATCCTACCTTCTTTCCTCTTCTTCTCATTTCTACAAAAAATCAACACTTTACCCGATTACCTTTTCGGTTCATAGCTATGATTTCATTTGGATCTGTTTCATCAAAGTAAAATATACATATATCTAATATTTCATAGCTCATATCCTAGATCTTGCACTTAAAAAAGGTATCATAAGCATCCCAGATCTAGTTGTAGGGAAATTGTCCTTTTTGCATGAATTTGAAAGAAAACTTGTAGATCACATGCATTAGATTTCCTTTCGCTGTTATAAATTTCAATATTCTACAATATCAGTGCATCTTAATTGGCTGCACAAATAGCAGGCCAAGATCCCAAGGAAATCTTGCTTTCCTTGGTTCCTTTTTCGTCTGTTTAGCTAGTTTAATTTCATTATTTTTTGAGATAAAGTAGGCTGAACCAAAGGTACTCTTAAAGTGATTTTCGGAATTTTTTATTATAAAATGCTCACTTTCCTTTATCAGGTATGACAGAGAAGAAAGGAATCTGCTGTCCAAAGTGGCTTTTGGGAGCGCTCAAATCCCCCCAGGGGTCTCCCTTTTGTCACAAAATTCTTAAATTTTTTGTATAACTGTAAGATCTCGGTTTCAGCCTATATAAGGACCAAGAAAGTTCGGATTTATCAGTGCTTTGATATTTTAACCACTGTAATAAAATCATTCTTTGAATAGGCTCTTTCGAGCCCATTCCCCATCCCCCCTAAGGGGATTTGCGTCGGTGCCATTGTCGTCATTTTCTGCTTATTTATTTTTCACTAGAATTGATCTGATTTGCAAGGTAGTATACTTAATCTTGTTGTTAATTCCATGCTCCATATCTTACATTTCAAAGTAATCATAATACTTACCCCACAATTTCCCGAGTGACCCATAAGGGGAAAGAGATTCGTGGTAGGATTAATCAGAAAACCAGATTGTGTAGTTGTTTTATTTTTTCATCATTTGTTTATCAGCAACTTTAAAATTAACCCCTCCTCGATTCCCTGATTGAGATCCACTTGGATCGAAAGAGGTTCTTGGAGGCTTTTCTTTTAAACAAGAACACACGGATTAAAACTTATTAAAATTTACAAGACTCCAGTGTGTATGCTCTGCACTTGGCTGCGGTTCGTCCAATCAGTCAAGCTGTATCAAAAGCACTTGGGTGACTAGCATAATTAGGACTCACCTTCCCTAATTGACAAACTATCAGGTGAAAATCCAACACCTCGATCAAACCTTTACAGTGGAAAAATACCCAAAGGAAGCGGGAACTTCTAAAAAGTGACCTCGGGGCACCGATCTCTGTCACACCCTAACGGGTGCGTTATGAACAATAGCCCCAGAGACTCCATTTCAGCCCACATATTCCTTGCGGGTAGCCACGAAGGTTTTTTTTGGACATACTCCAAGTACTCTCGGGTATATCTGGAGTCCCCCCTTAGCCTAATTTAATCAACTCATACTTCAATTTTAACTTAAAAAATACCAAGATGCAATCGCAAAACATTCACTCCAAGCACATGCAAGCACATTGATCTTTTTGATTTGACTCCATTCTAAGGCACTGGTCATTTTTTGCTTTATATATATATATATATATGGTGTATCAGCTTTGTGCTTTTGTGTGTTTATCTTCGTATCTTGTCATCTTTAATTGTATGTAGTTAAAATTTTCAAACTCATAAATAACAAATTCAGTTTAGCATCACCACACTAAGAAACCATCCTTAGTAACTTAATAGGGTCTACCCCCCTTGGCTTCGTTAGGAGTTGAGCCTAAACGGAGGAGTCAAGAACAAGGTGACATCCTTGACTCGAGACTTGCCCCCAAGGACACATCGAGTGGATTGAAGATTTCTACCACGTGACCTAGGTGTGTGAAAAGGCGGCAACAATGAGTACCCACACTGCATACTTTTGACAGACCCCACTACCCCAAAAACAATAAATACCTGAAAAAGCATGATGATGACATCATCACCACATTTTTTCATGTATTTATTTTTTTTGGGTAGTGGGGTCTATCAAAAGTATGCAGTGTGGGTACTCATTGGACGTAGAATTAAATTCTACATCCAATGAGCTCTTTCGCTCAGAATTTGAGTAAAAACTCAGGGAGATATATCGAAAATATGAAGAAGAAAAAAAGGTAGTTTTCTTTTATGACAAATATGTCAATTTAACCATTATGGTTGACTCATTTTATTGAAATTCTATTGGTTCTTGAATTCCAACTCAAAAAATTTATTGTTGGCGCATTTTCTTATAAGGCCCATTTTAGACCCCAAATTTCCTCTAATGATCGGCATACCAAGGAGAGATAGAAAAATCAGGCATCACTTGCGTTTCTGTGTCCACTTGATTTGACTGGTTATCCAAAAAATATAGTTGTAGAGAATCACAGTGAGATTCAATCATCATTTTGGCTAATCCTTTCCCTTTGATCAACTTGGTGGGATTGATTTCTATATCATATTCCAGGAGCACTGCAATCCATTAGCTCTCCTCCCCTTTGGATCTAGTTGTGTAAGTATACTCTTTACCACACTGCTGGGGACATAGGCAATCACGTGTGAATGGAGAATGTAAAACTTGAAATACTTTAAGGGCTTAACCAAAGCATAGGATTTTTTTCCATTATATCGTACTTGAACTCTCAATCTCTCAATATATTACTAAAAAATGCTATGGGTTGTTCTTCACCCCAATCGTTCTTCTGCAACAAAACAACAGTCATAGTATGCTCTGAAGCATATGAGAATATTAAAAAATCTCTATTAAATTCTCAACTTACTAGCACAGGAGCTTCTGAAATAGCTTGTTTTATATCTTTGAAATATTTCTTATCTTTTATCGTCCATTTTATTTCATGGTCCTTCCTTAACATATTGGTGATTTTCATCAGGATCTCAGCAAACCTGGGAATGAATCTTCTCAAGAAATTTACCTATCCAATGAAAGGTTGTACCTCCTTCTTACTTCTTGGCTCCACTACCTTCAAAATGGCACTCACCATTTCTGGATCAATCCGTATACCTTCTTTGGAAATAATGTGCCCCAAAATTTTTCCTTCCTCTAGAACAAAATTCGACTTCCTTGGATTTAAGGAAATCCCATACTTTCTACATTTAAGGAAAATTCTCTCCAAATGTTTGATATGTTCTTTATCGGACCTAGAATATACAGTAATATCGTCCCTGTAAATCACCACAAACTTCTCTCTTTCATCTACAAAAGCAATATCCATAGCACACTAGAAGGTGACTCCCGCATTCACCAGTCTGAAAGGCATCTTCGCATACATAAAGGTACCCCATGGAGTGGTGAAGGCAGTTTTCTCCTAATCTTCAGGAAGTACTTTTATTTGATTGTAACCTGAAAACCCGTCCATAGTAGGAATTCTCTTCGAACCTACTACTTTCTGCAAAATCTGGTCCATTTTTGGCAGTGGATAATTATCTTTCAAAGAAACTCTATTCAAAATTTTGAAATATACACACAACCTTATCTCTCCATTATTCTTTCGGACAGGTACCAAATTGGAAACCCGTTTATAGAATCTTAGGGTTACAATTATTTTTGCATCAAACAACTTTTTGATCTCCTTCTCAACGATAAGCAATAGCATTGGGTTGATCCTTCTGAGCTTCTACTTGAACAGCTTTTCTCCTAGCTTGATCAGAATAGTATGTTGCATAATGGAAGTGTCATATTCCTTGACACCTTCATAGCTCCATGCGAACACATCTTTATATTTTTTCATCAATTTCACATACTCCTCCTTTTCTTTGGCAGGCATTTTCTTGGATAACCTTACAACTCGGGGATCATCCTCAGTACCGATGTTCTTATCTTCAACTGCGTCTTCAGCAAGTTTAACCTTGGGATCTCTGTCAACATCATTTTGGTCAACATGTTTCCCCAAGGGGATCAATCCCCTGGGGATGTGATTTCTCTTTAATTGGACTATATCCCTCCCTCCTAAAGAGATTTTCAAATTTTCTGTTTCAAAAATACCTCCTTCATTTCCTTCCATACCCAAGAGATTCTCAGAGTCAACACTTTCCTCATTTGTGCGGGTATTTACAAATTCATCAAACAACTCTAAAAATATTTTAATTTGGATATCATCTTCGAAAACCTACTAGTATTTAGTATTGTATGGTATAGAAGGTTTGTTCATAATGTCAACCTTGTAATTTCTCTTACCTGCGGTAGGAATTTCGAATTTTCCAGTAGTCGTGGCCAGGGAATCTGCCACTGTATTCTCATACCTGGGAATCACCTAAACACTGTTCTCTATAAAATAATTCCCAAACACATCCCACACTTCATTTCTGTATGCTCACATTCTAGGATTCTTAGTCTAATAGCTGTCATTTACTTGATTTATCACAAGTTCCAAATCTCCAAAAATCAATACCCTTTTAGCTCCCAGGTCCTTCAATGCATGCAAACCTAGTAGCAAAGCCTCATATTCTGCTACATTGTTAGTACATTCGAAAACAAGCTTGTAAGAATAAGCTTTGAAATATATGATGGGAAAGATTATATAAACACCATCTCTAGCACCCACTTTGGCCATAGAAACATCAAACTACATCTTCCACACTCCTTCTTCCTTCGGTTTCCTCTCCAATGCTTCATGTTCACTTATTTCCATTTTGTCCAACTTCATGTAGTATGTACATATTCCAATCATTATTTTCAAGATGAACCACCATGCTTGTTGGTACACTACTCTGATTAAAATCACTTTATTAAGTGGGGAATCCATCTCCCATACTTCTTGTTTCCCCAAAAATTTGTAATTAATGGGACTAAAAACTATCTCAGGGTCCCATTTCTTGTATTGCACTCTAACAATTAAGAGTTCTCTCCAACCCATACCATTAGGAAAGAGAGTTCTGGGATCCCATTTTATTGTGTGCATTCTTCCAAACATCATGAGTACATAATATATATCATCAAAGTACATAACAAAATAATAACAATGTACATCAAGGAGGTGCCTCGTCAAAAAATCATGAAAGTGCTTATACCTCCAAGTAAGTAGACCACTGTTTTCCAAGTGCATACCAGCTTCAAGTGACCAATAAAATCTGCTCCAATGACATAGGTGAGGATCCCATGTCCTATAATGCTGCTCCCAAATAATGTGATATGAATCAAAATAATAATCAGCCATGTTTTCTTTCTTCCAAGAAGTGAATGAAGAACCTCCACCAAAATCTGAACCAAATAAGGAGAAAATAAAACATGAAGACTTCAAGTGGCTCAAAGAAGTCTCATCAATACACTCATGAATATGTATTTCATCATGAAATAACATAATATGTTGCTGCCAACAATAATGTCCTTTAATCATATCTATCTTCAGCCAAATGTGGGATGAAGTTCCTCCAACATCAAATGGACTAGGCAAGGAGCAAGGAAAAGCATGAGTCTCCAAGTGACTCAAGTGAATACCATAGGTGCACCCATGTAGATGTGTATAATCATAATGTAAACAAGGATGCTGCTGCAAATGTAAATAATATGGTTCTTTAATCATTTCATCATCATTATGAGAGATAGAAAGTCCAAACTCTTCATGTGGCACCATAAAAAAGAAACCTTTCACCCATAGTTCAATAGGATGAATGCCACAAAATTTGGAAGTGTAGGATGTAGGAGAAAGAACCAACTCATCCAAATGACCAGAAAGTGAAAAATTGTCATCATGTGAAGGATCCATAGGGGTAGTATTATTCACCTCCCTTAAAAATGCAAAACTTTCCTCATATGTTGGTTCCAATGTAGTGGAATCATGCAATTCTCCAAAAAGTGTGTAACGATTTTCAAGAGGCAAATCAAGTTCCTCTTCCACCAAAACAAGTGATTGGCTCTCATCAATATGATCTTCAAATACATCAAGAACCTACAATTTCCCATGGATCTCATGGTCCCTCATGTCATGAGAATCCTCCAATAAATCTACCATATTACAATTTGAAACATAGGAGGAAGAACAAGTATCTTGCAACTTTTCAAGAAGTTGCTCATTTTGAATTGTGAGCTTATGAATAACTTCATTATTCTTCAAGTAGGATTCATGTAACCATCCACTAAGCTCAATGAAATTTTTTCTATCAAAAAGCAAAGACATGAAATTACCTTTGATGTTGCACATTTCTCTTTGAATTTTCCCCATATCTTCAAGGAAGGATGGCTCCTCCAAGGAAGTAGCTCTCCAACAAGAATTTGATACCAATTATTGAGTGTCATGGAGTATTCTAAGGGCCTCTTGGATCTTCTTTTTATTCATGTTTAAGGACCCTTCAAGAAAATGAGGCTCTTTCAAATGAACCACCTCATCTTCTTCTTTCTTGCTTGGACCAACTTCATGAAGCTCAAATGGTGTTGGGGAAGTTGATATTGTTTCTTCTTCAACTGCTACAAGGTATTCATTTTCATGTTTAATGGAAGTTTGGCTTGCAGTAAAACTTTAAAAAGTGATATCTATGTCACCAACATAGAGGTGTGAACACCCATGAGTAGGTACTCCTTCATAGTTCAAGCATCCATCATTATATTCTCTTTGTTTCATTTCCAAGGTAGAATGTGTCTCGAAATGATCTTCAGTATTTTCAATAGAAACTTCTTCATACTTATGTGATGTCTCTTCTTATTTTTTAGAGTGACTTGGGAATGAATTTATATTCCTTCATGTACTACTTCTTCTACTTCACCTATTTTAGAACTAGGTGGTTCATGGGTCTCCTTCTTTTGCTCCTTCAAGCAAGCTGATGCATTTTTCCCCTTGGTTTTCTTAAATTCAATATATTTTTCCCAACTTTGGATAGCCAATAATTCGAATCCTTTCATAATATTATTTGTCATGTCTTCAAATATAGGTTCCATTATTTTTATATGCATTAGAGGAAATTTGGGGTCTAAAATGGGCCTTATAATAAAATGCGCCAACAATAAATTTTGTGAGTTGGAATTCAAGAACCAATAGAATTTTAATAAAATGAGTCAACCATAATGGTTGAATTAACATATTTGTCATAAAAGAAAACTACTTTTTTTTGTCATATTTTCCACATATCTCCCTTTGTTTTTACTCAAATTTCAAGTGGGGGATCTCTTTGGATGAGGAATTTAATTCTGCATCCAACGAGTACCCACACTGCATATTTTTTACAGACACTGCTACCCCAAAAAAAGAAATACCTAAAAAATGTGATGATGACATCATTATCACATTTTTCAGGTATTTCTTGTTTTGGGGGTAGCGGGGTCCATCAAAAGTATGCATTGTGGGTACTCGTTGGATGAAGAATTAAATTTTGCATCCAACAAGCTCTCCTGCTCAGAATTTGAGAAAAAACACAGGGAGATATGTCGAAAATACGAACTCAAAAAGTAGTTTTTTTCATTCTTCCTCCAAAATTAATAACTATTATTTTATTATTTTAAATATTATTTTATTATTTTCCTTAGGAGGCCCATTTTAGACCTCAAATTTCCTCTATTTCTCCTTACCATCATATGACTTTCCCTTTCATCCCTAGTCATAGTTTCCTCTTCAACAAAAGCACTTTGGGGTTTCAATATCTAATGGTGGTCCCTGATTTCTTGTCCTCATAAATATCAGACCACATCAGGTGCCAAGATCATGCTCTGACACCACTTGTAATGTCCCTTTTTAAAAAATTTACCAAAATGCCCACTTTTCCAATTTTTTCACAATTTTGGCTCTTGACTAGTTTTAGTGTCTTGGTCTCCAAATCATCCCAATTGCTCCCAATTATTAATAGAATGTGTATGAATTATATAATAACTTAATTATTATTTTCAGGGATGTATTATATCCCTCCAATCACTTTTTCAAGTCTTTACTAAATTCTGAACAAGATAGATGATTTTATTGGCAATTTTGGGCTCAAATTCCCCCCCAGGTAAGTGGTAGAAATGGATTTTAAAATGTGTAGAAACCCACTTGAATATGAAATTGAAGCAAGGGATGTGTATAATACATTATAAAAGACTCATATGCATAACCAATCAACCTCCCATGTCTGTTATCACTTCTTTGAATCAAATATAAGAAACTAGTTTTGGACCCTTGGGGAAATGAAGTGTAGTTTGCTCCAATGGTTATGAAATTCAACCAATGGCCACATATTATAATTTACTGAAAAATAAACCCATAATATGATTTAATTACAGTCAATTCATTCATAAATAATCAATATTTTACACATCCATTCGAATTAATCAAGATTACAAGAGTTTACAACAAGGTAGTGGGGAAATGGCACCATTTCTTCATTGTTGAGCAATAATACATGATATTTATTGGGATTTCGACCTGGTATATTTCTGAAATTAAATAAAAGAGAATTTAAATCATAATACAAAATAATAGAGCAATAGAAGCTCCCTCAAATAGATGAATAGCTCACCAAGTGCGCCTCACTCCATGGAGTTGAAATATGGTGAGAAAACTTGAGATGAAAGGAAGAACAAGCTGAAATTTGATGTGTCCATGAGCTGTTGTAGCTTGAAACTGTAACTAAGACTCCATTGAATCTCCTTGAAATACCTGAGTGGCCTATCCCAACACCAACTAGGATGGGAATCTTTCACCCTCGAAATTGGCTAAGGCATGAACTAGTCATCCACTAGCTCTCTCTCTTCACAACAATAAATTTCAAAAATGATCAAAAGGACCTTATCATTTCTAATCCCTAAATTTTATAAACATTATTGGTCTTATAATGTTCCAAATCCATCCATAAACCAAATCCAATTCGAATTGGTGTGGTTGCTCATGCTATGCCATGTGGCCTCTCTCTTCACCTTTCCTCTTCTCCCAAATTCGAGTAGGAGCCTCTTGGCCTTATCAAAATCCCATGAGTGCCCTATAATATGCTATATCCATGCTTGAAATGTCATATATTTCATATGTCATCCTTCATATCTAACTTGTGTCATAACTGTCATAGAATCTCCATCATTGGTGTCATGGATGTCATAAATGTAAGGGGAATCTATCCAAGTGTGCATGAAACTCCCATTTGGATCTTCCTCTCCCCATGTAAGTTACAATTCATCCCAAATTATACCATTTAAGTATATGTACAATTATATTAACCTTCTAATCCATCCAAAATCATTAGGCTTCCCATAGATTCGAGATTGCAAGAGGAGGATGCCATTTAACATAGGAATTCTAGCTTGAGTGGGGCCCATAATCTCCATGTGTCTCCATTCTCCATAGCCATTTCATTTTTCCCTTGAATTAATTTAATTAACTCCATTAAATAAATATTTATTCCTTATAATGTATAAACACCATATATTAGCTCCCTTATTAACTTCCCAAATGTATCCATCCAACCTAGGGAACTAGTAGGATTGATGGAATTGTCCTACTATGCAATTATTAAAAATGGGGACATTACAGTACTCCCCACCCAATATTGTGTGTCCTCAAGCAATTTCAGATTTGGATGCTGCAAAATATTCTCCTCTTCCCATGTGGCATCTTCACTTGGTATATCCTTCCATTGCACCAAGTATTCTTTAATTTTTCTGCTCCTCAATCTTCTTTCCCTTGTCTTCAAAACCTTTTTTGGAATAAGTGTGAGTTGTCCTTCATCATCCAAAGGAGGGAGTATATTTTAAATGAAAATTTTCTTACCAATATCTTTCTTGAGACAAGAAAGATGAAATACTTTATGGATTTTACTCCCTTCCAGAAGTTCCAACTCATATGCTACTTCTCCAATATTCTAGATTACCTTGTAGGTCCCATAGTATCTTGGCTTTATATTTTCTGCTCCATTCCATTTGAGAGATATCTATTTGTATGTCTACAACCTCAAATAAACTAAATCATCAACCTGAAAGGTCCTTTCCTCTCTATGTTTATCTACATATTATTTTTGTTGATTTTGGGCAACTTGCAAAATCTCTTTTAAAAGCTTTAAAATTTCTTGGCTTTCTTCCATCCAATATTTAGCTTTTGGAGCTATAATATCACCAAATATCATATAAAAAAATTTAAGTGCATCATAAATATATGATTCTCTGAAAGGAGACATCCCTATTGACATGTGAAAGGTGGTGTTGTAGAAAAACTCACCCAAGTGTAGCCATTTTGTCCAAGCTTTTTGTTGTTCTCTGACATAGTTTAGAAGGTACCCTTCCAACCATTTATTCACCCTCTCTATTTGTCCGTAATTTTGGGGATGGTAGATTGTACTTGGATTCAGCTGAGTTCCCACCCCAGTATGAAAATTCCTTGACAAAAAAGACTCATGAATCTACCATCTCTATCACTCACAATGCTCTTGGGGATCCCATGCAATCTGAAGATTTCTTCGAAAAAAAGGTCAGCCACTTGTGTAGAACTAAAAGAGGATGTAACAGCAAATAAATGAGAAAACTTATTCAATCTATCCACTACCACATATATGCAATCCTTCTTAGTCAAATCAGTCAATGGAGAAGTCAACTTGGAGAACCCTTTCACAAACTTCCTATAGTATGTACATATTTCAATGAATATTTTCAAGCGGAACCACCATGCTTGCTGCTGCACTACTCTTATTAAAATAACTTTATTAAGTGGGGAATACATCTCCCATACTTCTTGTTTCCCCAAAATTTTTAAATCAATGGGACTAAAAACTATCTAAGGGTCCCATTTCTTGTATTGCACTCTAACAATTAAGAGTGCTCTCCAACCCATACCATTAGGAAAGAGAGTTTCAGGATCCCATTTTCTTGTATGCATTCTTCCAAACATAATGAGTACACAATATATATCATCAAAGCACATAACAATATAATATAAATGTACATCAAGGAGGTGCCTCATAAAAAAATCATGAAAGTGCTTATACCTCCAAGTAAGTAGACCACAGTTTTCCAAGTGCATACCAACTTCAAGTGACCAATCAAATATTATCCAATGACATAGGTGAGGATACAATGTCCTATAATTATTCTCCCAAATAATTTGATACGAATCAAAATAATAATCAGCCATGTGTTATTTCATCAAAGAAGTGAATGAACAACCTCCACCAAAATTTGAACCAAATAAGGAGAAAATAAAACATGAAGACTTCAAGTGGCTGAAAGAAGTCTCATCAATACAATCATGAATATGTATATAATCATGAAATAATAGAGTATGTTTCTTCCAACAATAATTTCCTTCAATCATATTTATCTTCACCCAAGTGTGGGATCAAGTTCCTCCAACATCAAATGGACTAGGCAAGGAGCAAGGAAAAGCATGAGTTTCCAAGTGACTCAAGTGAATACCATAGGTGTGCCCATGTAGATGTGTATAATCATAATGTAAATAAAGATACTTCTACAAATGTAAATAATATGGTTCTTTAATCATTTCATCATCAAAATGAGATATAGAAAGTCCAAACTCTTCATGTGGCACCATAAAAAAGAAACCATTCACCCATACTTCATTAGGATGAATGATGCAAAATTTGGAAGTGTAGGATGTAGGAGAAAGAACCAACTCATACAAATGATCAAAAAGTGAAAAATTGTAATAATGTGAAGGATCCATAGGGATAGGATTATGCACCTCCCTTAAAAATGAAAAACTTTCCTCATAGGTTGGTTCCAATGTAGTGGAATCATGCAATTCTCCAAAAAGTGTTTAACCATTTTCAAGAGGCAACTCAAGCTCCTCTTCCACCAGAACAAGTGACTAGCTCTCATCAATATGATCTTCAAATACATCAAGAACCTACAATTTCCCATGGCCCTGATGATCCCTCATGTCATGAGAATCCTCCAAGCAATCTACCATATTACAATTTGAAACATAGGAGGAAGAACAAGTATCTTGCAACTTTTCAAGAAGTTGCTCATTTTGAATTGTGAGCTTATGAATAAATTCATTATTCTTCAAGTAGGATTCATGTAACCATTCACTAACCTCAATGATATTTTTTATATAAAAAATCAAAGACATGAAATTACCTTTGATGTTGCATGTTGCTTTTTTGAATTTTCTCCATGTCTTCAATGAAGGATGGCTCCTCCAAGGAAGTAGCTCTCCAACAAGAATTTGATACCAATTCTTGAGTGTAATGGAGTATGCTAAGGGCCTCTTGGATCTTATTTTCATTCATATTTAAGGACCCTTCAATAAAATGAGTCTCTTGCAAATGAAAATCCTCATCTTCTTCCTTCTTGCTTGGACCAACTTCATGAAGCTCAAGTGGTGATGGGGAAGTTGATCTTGTTTCTTCTTCAACTGCTACAAGGTCTTCATTTTCATGTTTAATGGAAGTTTGTATTGCAGAAAAAACATTAAAAATTAATATCTATGTCACCAACATATAGGTTTGAGCACCCATCAATAGGTACTCCTTCATAGTTCAAGTATCCATCATTAGATTCTCTTTCTTTCATTTCCAAGGTAGAATGTGTCTCGAAATGATATTTAGTATTTTCAATAGAAACTTCTTCATACTTATGTGATGTCTCTTCATATTTTTCAGATTCACTTGGGAGTGAATTTATATCCTCTTCATGTACTACTTCTTCTACTTCACCTATTTTAGAACTAGGTGGTTCATGGGTCTCCTCCTTTTGCTCCTTCAAGCAAGCTGATGCATTTTTCCCCTTGGTTTTCTTAAATTCAATATATTATTCCCAACTTTGGATAGAAAACAATTCAAATCCTTTCATAATATTCTTTTTTTTGTCTTCAAATAGAGGTTCCATGATTTTTATACGCTCCTTACCATCATATGTGGTTCCCTTTTCATCCCTGGTCATAGCTTCCTCTTCAACAAAAGCACTTTCAGGTTTCAATATCTAATGGTGGTCTCTAATTTATTTTCCTCATAAATATCAGACCACATAAGGTTCCAATATCATGTTCTAATACCACTTTTAATGTCCCTTTTTTTATTTTTTACCAAAATGCCCAATTTTCCAATTTTTTCACAATTTTGGCTCTTGACTAGTTTTAGTGTCTTGGTCTCCAAATCATCCCAATTGCTCCAAATTATTTAGATAAGGTGTATGAATTATATAATAACTTAATTATTATGTTCATGGATGTATTATGTCACTCCAATCACTTTTTCAATTCTGTACTAAATTCTGAACAAGATAGATGATTTTAATGGCAATTTTGGGCTCAAATCCCCCCCGGGTAAGTGGTAGAAATGGATTCCCAAATGTGTATAAACCCATTAGAATTATGAAATTTAAGCAGTTTATGTGTATAATAAATTATCATAGACTCATATTCATAACCAATCGACCTCCCATGGTTGTTATCACTCCTTTCAATCAGATATAAAAAGCTAGTTTTGGACCCTTGGGGAAATGAAGTGTAGTTTGCTCCAATGGTTATGCAATTCAGCCCAATGGCCACAAATTATCAGTTACGGAACATGAAATCAATTATATTATTTAATTATATTCAATTCATTCATAAATCATCAATATTTTACACATCTATTCGAATTCATCAAGATTACAAGAGTTTACAACAAGGTAGTGGGGAAATGGCATCGTTTCTTCATTATTGAGAAATAATACATGATATTTATTGGCCTTTAGACCTGAGATATTTATGAAATTAAAGAACAAATAATTTACATCAGAATAAAAAATACTATAGCAAGATAATCTCACTCAACTAGATGAATAGCTCACCACATGTGCCTCACTCCATGGAGCTGAAATATGGCAAGAAAACTAGAGATGAAAGGAAGAACAAGCTGAAATTTGATGTGTCCATGAGCTTTTGTAGCTTGCACCTGTAACTAAGACTCCATTGAATCTCCTTGAAATACCTGAGTGGCCTCTCCCAACACCAACTAGGATGTGAATCTTTCACCCTCTAAATTTGCTAAGACATGAACGAGTCATCCACTAGCTCTTTCTCTTCACAACAAGTAATTTCACAAATGATCAAAAGGAACTTCTCATGTTATAAACATTATTGGTCTTCTAAGGTTCCAAGTCCATCCATAAACCAAATCCAATTCGAATTGGTGTGGCTACTCATGCTATGCCATGTGGCCTCTCTCTTCACCTACCCTCTTCTCCCAAATTTGACTAGGAGCATCTTGGCCTTATCCAACTACCATGAGAACCCTATAAGATGTTATTTTTAGGCCTTACATGTCATATATGTCATATTTCTACCTTCATATCTTACTTGTGTCATAACTGTCATAGAATCTTCGTCATTGGTGTCACAGATGTCATAAATGTAAGGGGAATCTAGCCAAGTGTCCATGAAACTCCCATTTGTCTCTTCCTCTCCCCGTGTAAGTTACAATTCATCCCAAATTCAACCTATTAAGTATATGGATAAGTATATTAACCTTATAATCCATACATAAAAACTAGGCTTCCCATAGATTCGAGATTGCAAGAGGAGGATGCCATTTAACATAGGAATTCTAGCTTGAGTGGGCCCCATAGTCTCCATGTGTCTCCATTCTCCATAGCCATTTCATTTTTCACTTGCATTCATTTAATTAAATCCATTAAATAAATATTTATTCCTTCTAATGTCTAAACACCATTTATTATCTCCCTTATTAACTTCCCAAATGTATCCATCCAACCTAGGGAACTAGTAGCATTGATGGAATTGTCCTGCTATGAAATTATTAAAAATGGGGACATTTCAATTGTATCCTCGATAAGATGGAAATTTTTCTTCATAATAGCACCATTGGATAGGTAAAAGTGCAATGGAAGCACCTCTGTCCAGATGAAGCAACCTGGGAATTGGAGAGTCATATGCGGGAGGCATATCCAATTTGTTCTAGGAAGACTCAGAAGAAACTTAAGAAACATCGAGGATGATGTTGAATTTAATACGGGGTGTTTATAACCCACCTAGAACTGTAAAACATTTTTTTTTTGAGAAAAACATTATGTTAAAATTTATTGTAAATTTTTATGTTATTGACCAAGAATGGTCAAGGAAGACTGTAATTGAATAGTTTATTTACTTAAATAATTAAAAGAGGAGACATATATCCAAAGAATTCTATTGAAGAGTCTTCACTGACCCACTAGGAGGAATGATCTATTGTAGAAGGACAAATGACAAGTGGCATCAATAGCATTCACTTACTAGTTGTTGCATGAGGAAACATCCCTAAAATTTTGGTCATGTTCCCTGAGAAGAGGAACTAAGAAGGTGGCTCATTTAATTGCAAAACTAACCCAAAGACCTAGGAAATATTATAAATACCATCAAATGGAGTAGGAGGCTCGGTACATTCTATTCCAAGTGATTAGAGCCTTGTTAATTTGTTGAAAACTGAAAAGGATAGGCACACAAGAGGAATTCAATGAGGGGATAGCCAAAGTGAAATTGTTGAGAGTTAAGTCTACAAGTGAGGTTGCTAAGTTGCAAAGATTACTGTGTGGGATTTTACACACCATCTTTGTCTTGGTGGTTCAGTGATCAAGCTCGGGGGTCCTAAAGCAAGTGATTTTTGTTTCTTTCAAGAGACGGTTGGGATGAACAATATTCTTTGGGTGTCTGTCCCCCTTATTTAGTTATCGAGGTTCTAAGATTTTTTGTTTATTATTTGTGAATTTATTTCATATCTATATCTAAAGGTTTAATGAATGCTGAGGGATTAACTAGTAATTATTACTGAATTATAATAGGTTATATAGATTTTATTTCTGTATAATATTTTATAAAGAATGCTACAGTTTTCTTCTTACAAAGTTTAAATGGAAAACTGTAGGTTATTGTAATTATTTCATGAAGGAAAATCTGTAGATGTATAGAGATAATATCATAAACAGTTTTTGATTTTATTATAAAGGACGTTGAATTTCCTTAAGCTTCAGTTTATTTACTTTCATAGATTATTATAATTATTGCTAAGTAAATAATGAAATTGATTTCCTTTATTTTTGACTTTAAGATAGTTTTCTAAACAAATTAAATTACCAAGTTTTTCAATCAGAGTTTGAAACCCTTAACAAGTAGAACTCTTATCACTTACTATAGCTGATAGGATTTATTAGGGTAGTACAGTATTTTAATTCATGAAATTACAAGTTCTCTGTCTAACAATGAGATTTAAGGAATTGAGTTATAGTATTATCCAGTACGGTCTAAAGACCTATTATAATTTAGAGTAAAACCATCATTACAACCAAAAGGTTTACACATCCATAGAAGATAAACTAGGGTTTGAAGATTCACTCAAAGATTACACAAAAGTCGATTAAAAACTCCATAGGATCTTATTATCATATCTATAGTAAAACCTTATATATTAAAATAAATATTACATAAATTGTACTATCTAAACCTTATTACAGGGTTTTATTTTGAAACCATTTAAACCCAAACTAAGTAAACAACTAACATAGATAAGCGTAGCTATTATTTTCTCAATTTAAAGAGTACCTAGGATATATTTATTGTCTGAAAAAATTATTACCATATTAAATTAGAAATTTATAAATATGCTAATAACCATATTAAACAAACAAATTAAGAAATGATCAATTCAATGGTTCAAACCTTGTCCATATCACTTTTATAACTTTCGTAGTTGGAAGGCCCTTTGTTCTTACAACAAGGGTTTAGGTAAAACAAAACAAAAAACAGTAACCAACATCTAATATAATCCATGACTGCGATGATGAGAAATGCAGCAGCCTTACAACCTCATTATTATTTATCCAACAAATGATTTGCTAGCCCAAAACTTGACATAGTAACATTTTACTTCACAATTTCAAAAATGTAGTGGCCTCACGGCCTTGATTTCATAATTTATGAAATATTGTAATAAATTCCACAAATACTAGAGAAGTAATCAAAATACAACATGATATATATAATGATTAAAACTATCATACTTACAACCAATATGAAGTAAGTTGCAGGTCCTTAAACCCTGGAAAAAAAAGATATCTTTAAACCTTAAAACATTTTGTTTAAAAAGAAAAAATCGTTGTAAGAGATTGAATCCATAGCATATCTAAATAACTTTGTTACATTTCAGTTCCCTTCAGACTCCATGGTTTGAGGGAGACTTCTTACAATATCAACTGTAAAATTCCATAAGGAAGAAACCATATGAGGGTTTACCACTGAAACTGAAGAAACGTGTAAGAACCAATGAATCCAAACCTAGGAGAGTGTTGACGCAGCCACAGAGCCACAAGGATAAAGGAATGCAGGGTGATAGGTCTTACCAGAACCACGGTTCCACCTCCATGGAGACTAGTCCAGTTCCAGCACAGCAACCCAAGGTGGAACCTCCTGCAAGGAAAACAACATAGAGGTCAAAACATGGTTTTAAATAAATATATATTTCTAGAAAATTGAATATTTAAAATAAACAGTAGAAAAAACATGCCTTTAAAACTGTACAGAGGTAACAATGGCAAATAAGGCCAGGACAAGAATGCAGTTGTTTCATAGAGTCATCACCGACAACACAACAATGTTGAAATAGAGCCAACCCGATAAACATTGCTGGTGCATACACAAATTTGGATGGTGTCAAAGGCCGAGAGCCCCAGCTCTTCCACCATCATTTACACAATGCAGAGACAAAGTAATATAGTGCAGAGACAAAGTAGTACGTTACAGAGGTGAATTAAACCCTTAGGGTTTTTGCGAAGGTGCAGTTCTTTCTAGTTGGAGTTCGTAAGCCTTCACGTGGCTTTCATAAAGGCCACTTGGGTTTTAATCTTTACCCAAACTCTATAGTTTCCAACACCATAAAATTTACCCTTTACCATGCCACCATGCAAACTTTATATTGTATGTATTCTAATGTTTAGTTTGAAGTAGCAAAACTTACATTCTTTGGATAGTTTTTTTGGCTGATCACCCTTAGCATTATTAGGATCCCTTGTTAGCATAGTTAGGATCCTTTGTTAGGGTATTTACCTAGTCCTATTAGATGTTATCAAGACGAGGCAAGTATTCCATGCTAATACCTGCAAATATTTAATTAGGTTTTGTGTTAGCCAAGAAGCTAAGTAAGACCTGTAAAACCCTTAGTACTAGCATCATAATAGGGCTAACAAGCACTTTAAAACACAATAAGAAGGTACACCAACTATAACTATGGCTAAATAAACATTACTTTCTTTTACATCTTGACAGCAAGTAAACCAACTCAGTATGACAATATGTTGTGTAAGTAAAGGTATATCATAATTAAGTGATCATATTCAATGGATAAATCACTAAGCACAAGTTAAAGATTAGAATAAAAGGGTTAGTGTGGATTTGTTTACATTATGTATTTGCAGTTAGACCTTCAAATAAAGTAAAATAAATATTTATGAATTTTGGAGATGTTATAATACAAGTCAAACTAAAAATATTGCTAAATATAGCATTTCTACCTTAAACCTATTAGATTCATTCCATAACTCAAGGGTGTCATCTCAATTGAAAGAATATTATAGGTTGGATAGAATACCTACAGTTGGGTTGAACGCTGTAGCTACACATTCAATCACTTGGAAATTCTATGCAAGCTAAGTTACATCTCTTCATTGTTTCATTATTATTTGATAAATGTTGTTTTGTTACTTTGTCTATTGATGGCCATATGTGCATGATGTTTATTGTTGTTCTGTAACATTTAGATGGCTTCCAATCATCATGTGAAAATTGATGTGTAATTATATGGGATTAATGTCATACATTTACATTAAATTAGTTGTTGAAATCTGTATGAAGATAATGTGCATCATTATGATAAAATTGTTGTTTAGTTACTCTTAATTGGTTGTTGATAAGTGTATGATGATAATATGTATGAATGATGATAATCACATTCCTCATGGTAGTAGTGCTATATAGGTGACCCTTATATTTCATCAAATATGAAAGATTTGAATTGAAGAAGATCAAATGGAAGAATATGCATGTTCTCCACTTACCAGGATAATATTTGATCACATTGGATTTGGGTAATGATTGCCATTCAATGATTGTATTGTTAAGAACATAAAAGAATGTTATTTTTGTGTTGTCATAGCTACACATAACATAAATGAAATGCATAAAAGACAATATAGATATGTGGAAATGCATATGTAGGTTTACCATTGTGTCATTACGATTGTTAGAATTCATGATGTAAAAGGTTATGTGTCCTACTCTTGATGTGTGTTTTTATGATTCGAACAACTACTTGTAATTAATAAACAATGACTAACCATTATGCACAATGACTAATTTTGAAATATTACGTAGTTAATAATCTTAAAAGGTTTTATACATCATGGAAAATTTTCCAAGTCTAATTACGAAACTAATGCATTCATGTGGATATGAGGTAAGAGAAGAATCGTTTGACACCCCTGTTGGGCCCAGAAATGACCCCTTTTTTACCACCCTTATCTACCTCTTTTTTCCTTATCCTACTCGATTATGCATACCAAACAATTTTTTTTCCTTCACTTGGTCCCTCAAGTCATGCAGGTATGGTTAATCATTGTCTTATTTTATGAATGCTTAGAATTGTGGTAATCGAGGCTTTACATATTGAATTATGCTAACATATGGTAGTTTTATAAAGATAATTCGAGATGTAAAGGATACAGGTGTAGTGGGCGGAACATGCCAAAGGAGGGATGGACATTCATTGCTGAGTTGATCCCCATCCATTCCATCGTTTCTCAAAGAACGTGGTCCAAAGGTATTATTCCACGTGAGCTGTACAAGGGTAGCTGCAACAGGCTGCGACAAATTCGGAGGCAATAGTGCATCATTGCTCAAAATTAGCTGCAATCCATAGAGTATCTTCTCAATTAATCATGATCATTATTTCTGGCTCAAATAATAGCTTTCCTATATCTTTTGTTCTCATCTTGACACGACTGTGACAGTTCATCATAATTAGGGCAGCCTGATGGCTGCCAGATAATAGTAGGGAGATGTTATGATTGTAATTGTATAAATACTGGGAACTATTCTGAGTCAAGGGTTGAAAATTTAACCAAATTATTGTATTAGCTGTGACTAAGGTTCTGAGCTCATCTGCCACTTTTAATACAAGGAGTTTGATTCTTCAGATCTCGGTGTTTTAACATGTGTTACTTCCAGCATCTCTGTGTGAAGGCTGGGCCCACCTTCCCACAGGGATTGCTCAGTTAATTAGGTATTTTATTTATTCTGTTGTGTGATTTTTTGATAACTTTCTTTACTTACAGTAAGCTGCAACGGTTATCGATTTTCTATGTGTCATTTGAATGATCAGTAATTGCATCTCTTATAAAACATTAGTGGTGTGTTGTGTCAGTCGACTGTATAGGTTAAATGTCTTTTATGCAACTGTGTGATAGTTGTAATAGCCCTGTTCATCCCTAGTTCTTTCAATTTCTATTTTCTTTAGATGTTTACAGTTTGTTCCTTCGCATTTATAATTGCAGAATTTAATTCCTGTACTTTGAATTTCTAGAATATCTTAATTTAATTCATGTACTTTGAAATTCTATAATAACTGGATCAAGATAGTTGGATGGATATTTAGATGGTTTGGTGATTAGGATTTTACTTTCTACAAAAGTAATCTAGATTTTATTTCCTGAATCTTTTAACTCTAGTTTAAGAATTGCAAGAAGGTACTTGTGATTGTATTCTCGAGAAAGTAAATTAGATTAAGTGATGAATGTAGTTGAACAGGAAAGTAGGATCATTTACTTACAACATCAGCTACCTAGTATTTGAAGCATATACAGTGCATATTATGCTTGAAATAAGAGACTTCCTTGGGTTGATAATTTATATTAAACACTCTGTATGTGGGTTTTAATTAAATTGCATATAGGGTGCCCAAAATTTTGGCACCATTGCAGGGGAAGATAAGTATTAAACACTATTGTAGTTGCATCCAATAATTATCTTTATTCATTTCTCTTCAGTTTTTTTTAGTTTCCATGTTTTGGGTTGCATGAATACAATAAGGGTACAGTGTGACCATCTTAAAAATCCCAGAACCCCACAGAACACTAACGTTTCAGGTGGTCAAGGCCGTGGGAGAAATCCAGCATTAGGGAGAAGAACATTCATTGACAACCTGGTTGGTAGAACCAATTATTCTACCAGGGCTCATTATCAAGAAACACCCATCAGAAGAAGCCCTATCACCCCTGGAGTGGCAGCGTCATTCTCTACAGTGGAGAACACACGAGGAGCTGCAACACCCTCGGATACCCCTACAGAGGAAGACAGAGTTAATACTGTAGGATCGACTGATCAAGATTTCATCTGTCACATGAACGAGAAGGTTGTGACTGAAGAGGAGTGGACACAATTCCATCATAAATTCAATGACCAGTGGAAGGACGAATAGGATAAAATAGAGGAAAATATGAGCAACAGAATCGATCCCAAAGAGGAAGAAGCAATGGGAGAAAATCATCATCATGAGGGTAATTCCCTGCCTGAAGGGATGGTTGCTACACTTCAATTCCTAATTCAACAGTTAGAAGGGATAGCCCCCATGAAAACTATATCGCCATCGGTGTTTCCTTGCTTTTATGGAAAAGCAGCAGAGGATCTAGACGAATTTATTTTCAAATTTGACATCCTCTATCATAGCTATGACTACATCACCAATGCACAGAAGCTGAAACTTTTTCTTGCCACCCTGAAGGACAATGCATTACATTGGTTTATGAGTCTGGGAGGTGAAACTGTCACTAAATGGGACAATATGAAACATGTGTTCCTAGAGAAATATCATGAGTATTGCAATACCAAGGATAAGAGAGAAGAATTGTTTAAAATGGTACAAAAGGACAATGAAAGTCTGGAAGATTTTGTTGAAAGGATTTTATATAATGTGTAGAGAGATGAACAGACTAATATGGGGTTATATGTGCTCAAAATAATCCTACTTCTTGGGATTAGGGATGATTTCCTAGACATGTTGAACCTGTTAGGGAAGGGGGATATCTCCAAGGAGTCTTTTGAAAAGATCATGGAACTATGCAAAAGGTATTCCAGGGGATCTTCCAGGAATAACAGACAGGACAAACGAGACAAATTAGAACGTGATTTCTTCAATAGAATGAAAAATTCATCTAATGGAGGAGCCACCCATGCAGAGATAGGAAATCTCCTTGAAAATTTCAAAACAGAAATGATGAGATCCATCTCCTTGAAAATAGATGTCCTAAGGGAAAATCAGAAACAAGCAGTAGAGGATCTCACAGTAGGTGTATTCTTCCCTAGATGTAGGAAAAACCACCCTCTGAAGGAGTGCCTGCTCGACAAGCTAGAAGTGTGTCAGCTGTGCGAGCTGAACCATGACACAAAAGAATGCCCGTCGCTACCTCAAGTAAAGGATGTTCTACAGGAATCAACTCCAGATGTGGAACTGACTTACTTTATTGCACAAAAAAATCCCTGGAAGCCTCGAAATCAAGGTATGACTCCAGACTTGTTTACATTTTTGAATAACATGAATAATTGGAATAATATGCAGCATATGAATACACAATTCCCTTCATCTTATTCTAATCCTCAATGGTACCCCTCTCAACCTTCAATACAAAATTTTAACTCCTGGAACCCTTGGACACAGCCACCAAACCAACAAAATTCTTCGTTTCCTGGATGGAAGAATTTCCATCCAGGGAACCATTTTTCCTATAACCAACCCTCTCCATAGCTTCCACATCAAATGTTTCCTCAGCAACCATACCCTCCTCGACAATATCCTCATCCTTATCAGCAATCGTAGTTGCAACTATAGAATAATGTTGTCCCCAATATGTCGATATGACCAAAGCTGCCTGCTCAACCTAACCCTAACCCAAATAATAAAGCAGTCCATCAGTTTGAGACTATAAACATGCCTGCTTACTCCATTACTCCTATACCCTGCAATGATATCTGCTTACGATCAGGAAAAGTAGTGGAGCCTTTGATCATTGAGGATGTTCCATCCTCTGTGCATGAAGAAGGGATGAATCCATAGTTTTTATGCAATGCAACGACCCCCATTATTGAAGACGCTGAAATTCCTACTAATATGACGACTGAGACATAGAAAGACACATTTATCGACACACAGCCTACACATTTGATTAGGGAACCACCATAACCTGAAATATTAATGTTACTAAAGGTAGTGGGACAACCTCAGTTTAACCTCTTAGGAGAGTTAAAAAATCTTTATGTTAAAATTCCACTCCTTCATGCCCTTCAAGATGCACCTATCTATGCCAGAACTATTCGGGATCTGTGTACAAGGAAACCAAGAAGGAAACCCAGGGATCCTCTCACTGTTCATGTCATAGGGAAATTATCTGCATTAATAATGGGAAAAACCCTCTTAGCCAAATACGACGACCCTAGGAATCCCACTGTCACTGTGCAAATTGGGCGCACACAAATACCCAATGTACTTGTAGACTTAGGAGCATCAATTAACATTATGGCTATTGAAACTGTAAAAAAACTTGGGCTCACTAATCTCAGGCCAACTCCTATCATTTTAGAACTGGTAGATATATCCACTATTAAACCTGAAGGAATCTTGGATGATCTCTTTATCTCAGTTGATTCTTGGGAGTATCCTGCTGACTTCTTGGTTTTACAACCTATGTCGCAGCTAGGGGGACACCCATTGATCCTGGGAAGTCCCTAGTTAGCTACAACTGATGCTTGCATCCGCTATCGATCTGGGTCTATGACCATATTAGATGGAACCAAGATAAAACACCTCACTCTCTATCCTCCAGCTCAACTGAGCTTAGAAGCTGAAACTCAGCTATGGATGGAACCAGAGGAAGAAGAGGGCGTTCAGCCATTATTAATGATAGGAAATGCCTTAACTTTTAAAGATGAAATTGAAGACGATGCCATTAATAATTTCATCAGTGAACCCACTTCTGTCAATAAGAAAATTTATCAGATCCTGAATGCTACTCTAGGTGAAAAGGAACAAGAAAATCTCACAGAAGAGGCATTAGTCAGTGACACTCACATAGTTCCAGTGTTGAAAAATTCAAAAAATGTTCCTATCAAGGTAGAGTCTAGAAAAACCCTGAATATTAATCCCAGCCTTTCCCCAGATGAACAAAAGCGCTTGATCATTCTCTTAAAAAGACATAAGGGGGCATTTTCCTAGGAGTACATAGACATGAGGGGCATCCCCTATCATCTGTTCACCCATCACATTTATATCAAAATTGACTCCCAGCCTATGCGCCAGCCTCAACGACGAATGAACCCCATTTTTAGGGACATAGTGAAGGAAGAGATTCAGAAACTCTTGGAAGCAGGATTTATATATCCCATTTCAGATAGCGAGTGGGTGTCTCCACTTTTAATAGTACCCAAGAAGAATGGTAAATGGAGAGTCTGTGTGGACTATACAGAGCTGAACAAGGCAACACAAAAATATCACTTTCCCCTGCCTTTCATCAATCAAGTACTTGACACCTTATCCGGGAAGAAGTTATTCTCCTTCCTGGATGGTTTTAGTGGGTACAATCAAATCCAAATTGCTCCTGAAGACCAGGATAAAACTACCTTCACCTGTCCCTGGGGAACTTTTACATACATAGTGCTTCCCTTTGGTTTATGCAATGCACCAGCCACATTTAAAAGAGCTGTGATTGGCATTTTTTCAGAATTAGTTAATGAAAGTATGGAAATTTTCATGGATGATTTTACTCCTTATGGAAAATATTTTGAAGAAGCATTGAAAAATTTGGAAAATATTTTAACTCGCTACGTATAGACCCAGCTATCTTTGAGCACTGAAAAGTTCCATATGATGATTAGTGAAGGAGTGGTGTTGGGGCATTTTTTCTCTGATAATGGCATCTAGGTGGACCCCTCTAAAATCAAGGTAATAAAAAATATGCCTACTCCTGTAACTCAGAAAGAAGTGCAAAGTTTCTTAGGGCATGCTGGATACTACAGAAGATTTATAGAAAACTTTTCCAAACTTGCCTCTCCTTTGTTTTCATTATTAATGAAGGATGTGCAATTTATTTGGAATGAGGCATGCCAGACAACATTTGTTAAACTTAAGGAGAAGCTGTCCACAGCTCCCATCCTAAGAGGGCCCAATTGGACCCTACCTTTTCACATTTGTTCAGATGCCTCTGATACTGCCATTGGAGCAATTTTAGGGCAGCAGGATGGTCAAGCACCTTATGCAGTTTATTATATTAGTAAAAACCTAGCCCCTGCTGAACTTAATTATACTGTTACCAAGAAGGAGTTTTTAGCCATTGTTTACTCCATTAACAAATTTCAACATTATATCACTGGATATCCTACATTTGTGCACACTGACCACTCAACCATCAAAAATCTAATGAATAAACCTATTACCAATGCTAGGGTAACTAGGTGGTTTTTATTATTGCAGGAATTTGATATCACCATTATAGATAGACCTAGAAAAGAAAATGTTGTCGTTGATTTCTTATCTCGTTTTACTAACAGTGATGATAATTTGCCTATTGAGGACTCTTTTCTAGATGAACACTTATTTGCAATTTCAGCTCACTCCCCTTGGTATGCCGATGTCGCTAACTAATTGGCTGCAGGGAAGATTCCGACACATTTGTCCAAAAGATAAAAGAGGGAAATTATTCAACAAAGTTCCAGGTATTGTTGGATAGACAGTCATCTCTTCTATATAGGCCCTGATCTTGAGATTAGAAGATGTGTAAGAGAAGATGAAATATTCCATATTTTGAAGGCCTGCCATGATGAGCCTTGTGGGGGACATTTTACAGACAAGAGGATAGGACACAAAGCGCTGAGAATGGGCTACTATTGGCCAACCATTTTTAGGGATGCAAAAACATATGTCCAGTCTTGTGATAGCTGCCAGAGGATGGGCCAACCCAATAGATTGGATCAAATTCCTTTTCAACCGCAACTAGTGATTGAACCCTTTGACAGATAGAACGTAGATTTTGTTGGTCCTATCAGCCCTCATTCTAGGCAGAAAGCCTACATCTTGGTATGTACCAACTACATGATGAAATGGGTGGAAGCTGTGGCTTTGGTGAAATTCAATGACCAAGCTATGATCGATTTCCTGTATGGTGAAATCTTTACCCATTTCAGAGTACCCAAGGAAGTGGTTACCAATGGAGGACCTTAGTTTGTGTCACATCAATTTGAAGATCTGCTATGAACGTACCATATTCAGCACCGGATAGCTTCACCATACCATCCCCAATCCAATGGCTAGATAGAAAGCACTAACAAAGTTATTGAAGCCACCCTTACCAAAACGGTCAAGAGCCATTGTAGAGATTGGGCTAATAGACTTCCGGAAGCATTGTGGGCATATCGTAATACTTGGCGCAATACTACAGGTTTCTCTCCTTATGACTTGGTGTATGGGAAAAGTGTTGTCTTCTCGATTGAATTTGAAATTAAGACTTTGAAGACAGCTACGGAGGTAAACTTACATGTGACCAAAGCCCAGAAGATAAGATTGAATCAATTGAATGAACTTGACGAGAACCATTTAGCTGCTGTGGATCAGATGATATTAATCCAGCAACAGAGATCCAATTGGTACGATCAATTCATCAAAAAGAAAGTCTTCTGCGAAGGAGACTGGGTACTATTATATGATTCAAGATTCAAAAGGAACTTTAAGGGTAAATTACGCATAAGATGGTTGGGCTCATACCTGGTAGACAGAGTATTTGATAATGGTACAGTCCACCTAGTAACCATTGATGAGAATCATGCACCATTATTTGCTAATGGTCACAGGCTGCGACTGTACCAAAAGCCCATTTCAAAAGACACATTCACTTCAAAAATTGCAGCTAATCCAGAATACCAGTTAGAACAAGGGCAGGAATCTTTCTCTTCCCCTGTTAATCCTTAGATAATCGCTGCAAATCTTACATAAAAAAAATTTGTACATAAATAAATTGATAGTTTTTTTTGTTTTATCTTTTTCTTTGGCACTTGATCTGTTTTTTTTTAAATAAAATGTGCAGGGAAGTGCTTAAGGAGTGGTGGTCATTATCGGGCCTATTGACCAGGGTCATCCTTCTGTAACTTCCTGCATTAAAAGAAAATTCCTTGAACAAATCTGTTGTAGCCACAATACTAAAAAAAACACATTCCTTTATCCCATTCCGCACAGCTGCAACACTGTTAAAATCATTGCCTTTTTTTTCGTCTTTCTGCAGTTGCAACACCGTAATTTATTCCCTTTACCCCGTTCCACGCAACTGCAACACCATAAATTCCTACCCTTTACCTCATTCCATGCAACTACAACACCATTAATTCCCTCCCTTTACCCTATTCCGCTCAGCTGCAACACCATAAATTTCCTCCCTTTACCCCGTTCCGCGCAGCTGCAACACTGTTTCACTTTGGTCCATTTTCACCTTTTTCGACAGCTGCGACACAATTTCATTTTGGTCCATTTTCACCTTTTCTAGCAGCCGTGACACCATTTCACTTTGGTCCATTTTCACTTTTTCCGGCAGCTGCGACTCCACCAAAACTGGCTGATTTTTCTATAATTCCTAGTCGTGACTCTACTAAACTGCTTGATTTCTCTATGGTCTGTGGCTGTGACTCCTCCATTCTTGGAATAATTCTTAGCAACCTTGGTTAGTGAATCCTCCAGATTGGGCTCCAATTCCTGATGGCGACGACCCCGATTTATTTTTTAGTATTCATTATGTTTCCAACAAAATTGACACGATGGTTTTGGTTCGCCGACAGAAAAGGTCATTCCAACATACCTGCAATAATGATTAAATTTAAATGGTTGCATTTCACACGTGCTACTATTTTCCGAAGGTCACCATTCATCATATATTTTTGAAGGTATGGTTCTGATTATTTACTTGATTAAGTGTTAACTAGATTTGACAACATTAATCATACCTTCATTTATGTGCCCATTATTACACCTACATATCATTAACTATCCACTCGTACGACTTAATGGCTATTTATTTTACCTGATAACAGCCACCTTTCCTAATTTTGGATAAAATTCCAAACATTTATATGCTCTGAAACTTTCTAAATTTACCCAACTCCACTCTCAGCTATTCATGCATACTCTGTGCTCTAACCTCCATTGTCGGGACCTGTAATCTGTCGAACTAAGACACACTTCTGAAGTCAAACAAACATGGGTATCCCAGCTCGGCATGAACCTCCCAATACATGAGAACTAAGAAGAAATCCTGAAGTTTTCGCTATTTTTGAAGCTGTGGGCTAGATTGAATTCTTCCAACGCCTGAATGGGTTTCATTGTGAGACAGCTCTACAATTTGCCTTAAATCTTACAGAAACCCACTCAGAGGTTTGGGGGTTACGTATAGAAGTCTCGAAAGATATAGTGGTTGAGGTCACTGGCCTTTGTCAGGTGGTAATAGCCTGGTTTGGTCGAAGAACCCCTAATGCTGCTGCAGTACAGTATTTTTGAGAGAGGGGGAGCACATTTGGCAATCACGGAGAGGGATAGCATTACAGTCACTACCTCAGCCGTGGGATCAAGTAACAATTTTACTCAAGAAGTATATCACCTGTGAACATAGGTATCAAACAGTTTATTACTCTGAATTTCATCTCTAATCTCATCTCCATCATAGGGCCTTACTGAACATTCCATTTTACCTATTAAATGATTTACACCTGTTAGGGCGCGCACCTTAACGGTCCCTAATTTTGGTAACTCCGCGGCTTTTGTGGAAGTTGTAAGCGGATTTATGACTCAAAACAGTCTTAGGGGTGTCGGGGTTGAGTAAAAACCTTCTTTTTGTAATAAACCCATGGTCTAAGTCCAGGGTTTAGGGTTCGGGGTGCCCATGGTTTAAGCCCATTCTCTTGTAATAAGTGCACTATAAATAAGCACTCTTGTAAATAAGTCAATTTACGCTTTTGATGTAAGTTGAATTGATGCAAAGCTAAGGCTTGTTTTTAAGAAGGTTAAGTCCCAGCTATGTGCATGGACGAATTCTGCAGCTGTGTGCGCAGAGGGTTTTGGGTGATTAAGGAAATCTGTAGTTGTGTGTGTAGAGACCTGCAGCTGTGTGCGTGGCTTTGAGGACTTGAAGGGATCTGCAGCTGAGTGCACAGATCGGGACTGTGGTTTTTGTAAAGAGTTGAATAAAACACAGTTCTGTGGACGTAACCCCTAAACTGGGGGTGAACCACGTTATATCGTGTGCTGTGGTTTTTGTTGTGTTGTTGTTATGTTCTTTTATGCATTGATATATATAACTGATAAGTAAGATCACTGCTAAATACTAACTTCGTTGGAATTCCCAGTAAAGGGTTAAGCAAGGAACTGTTTGTTTATCTAACCACGAAGCTAAATAAGTAACTATTAAAGCTCTGCATTTTATGATTATAATTGTTAGAAGCTAAAGGTATAGTAATATCCCTCTTCTGCTTGCAGAAACCTGATTCTGCAGCACCCCATAGCTGTTTCAGGTGAGACTGCAACCTGTTCACAGGTTGTTGCTGAAAGGGCTAACACTGTGGGTCTTTTGTTGGTGCAAAGTTAATGGTATAAAGCCCGGGTCTGCCCTATAGCCCAACAAATTGGTTCTCCATGAATATCAGGATCTATTTCTGACGAAGTTCTCAGAGATGAAAGGTATCCTTGGTGATATAGGAGTGATAAAGATCCCTTTGAAACCTGATGCGAAGCCTATGAAACAGTGCCCTTATAGGCTGAACCCTAAGTATAACAAAAATTTTTGAATGGAGCTAGATAAGATGCTTGCTACAGGAATCATTGAGCCTGATGAAGAGTCCGAGTGGGTTAGTCCTATGGTGGTGCAAGAAAAGAAGAATAAGGGAGAAATCAGAATCTGTGTCGATCTGAGGAAGCTGAATGATGCCTGTTTGCATGATCCTTTCCCCACTCCCTTTACAGATGAAGTTTTAGACAATGTTGGAGGTCAAGAAGTGTACTCTTTTACTGATGGATTTTCAGGTTACCATCAGATTAGAATTTCTCCAGAAGATCGACATAAGACAACCTTCGCTACAGAAATGGGATCCTTCCAGTATACAGTTATGCCCTTTGGATTGGAGAATGCACCTGCCATGTTTTCTAGAGTAGTCATCTCTGCTTTTAAGGAATTCATACATAAATTATTAGAAGTTTATTTTGATGATTGGACTATCTTCGGGTTATTAAAAGACCACATAGCTAGTTTAATACTTATGCTGGACAAATGTAGACAGCATCATATTTCCTTGAACTTGAAAAAGTGTATCTTCTGTGCCCCTTTTGGAATTCTACTAGGTCACATTGTATGTAAGCAATGATTGATGATAGATCCTGTGAAGATAGCCATTATTGTGAACCTGCCACCTCTGAAGTCTGTTAAACAACTGCGCACTATGCTTGGTCATACTAGTTATTACAGGAAATTCATTAAAGGATATGCTCAGATAACAGCCCCTATGGAAAAGCAGTTGAAGAAAGATATTAGGTTTGAATGGACACCTGAGTGTCAAGCAAGCTTAGATATTTTGAAGGAAAAGATGGTAATTGCCCCTATCTTAGTATTCCCTGATTGGAATAAGGAGTTTGATGTGCATGTCGATGCATCCTCCATTGCTCTGGGAATAGTATTGGCTCAGTTAGGTGAAGGTAATATCGATCACCCTATTTCTTTTACAAGTAGAAAACTGTCCACAGCAGAAAAAAATTATACTACTACAGAATGAGAAGGTTTAGCTATGGTTTATGCATTATAGAAGTTTCAACATTATCTGTTAGGATCTCATTTTAAGATGTTCACTGATCACTCTGCTTTGAAGTATTTGGTTAACAAGCATGTGCTAGGTGGAAGGATATGCAGATGGTTGATTCTATTTCAGGAATATGACTTTGAGATCATTGTCAAACTTGGAATACTGAACCTAGGTCCTGACCACTTGTCGAGGCTCGAGTCAGGAGAAGAGCCCATTAGTTTGGACGAAGGTCTTCCTGATGCCCAGTTTTTTTCCATCCAGATGGTTGATGATTATTTCCAGGATATTGTTCAGTATTTGTCTACAGGTTTTGCACCCGCCTAAATGACAACGCAGCAGAAGAAACAGCTGGTGGTTAGAGCAGCCGACTTTACCTTAATAGCAGGACATCTATATAAGATGGGACCAGATGAAATACTGCGCAGATGTGTTCTGGAGCATGAAAAGCCATTAATTTTGGCTGAGGCACACTCTGGCGCAGCAGGAGGTCATTACGTAGGAAAAGCTACAGCACAAAAGATTCTGACAGCCGAATTGTGGTGGCCCACAATTCATAAGGATGCAAGAGAATATTGCCATAGCTGCGACATTTGTCAGAGGACAGGCAAACCATCTAGGAGGGATGATATGCCTGTTAGGGTACACAGGGTACTCCCAAAGGACCGAACACCAAGAATAGCCGCTTCACACAAACAGATCACAGATCAATACACCAATGTTTGTCACGT